>CAIGQZ010010147.1:0-28301 GCA_903798205.1 Danio tinwini
TGGCACCCAACCCTGCCCCTAAACCCAACCGTCATTGGGTGATGAGCGAATCATACTAAATTGTATAAATTAGATCATACAAATTCATATGAATTAGCCACTAAATAAAAAAGTTACGAATTGCAGTGAGACTGTGTTGGTACCCTTGTATTGTCGCTGCTCTTTTTTATACCTGTATTCATTCCTCTCTCACTTTCACTCTCCTTCTTTCTGATTGATTGGATGTGAGCTGTGGTAGACCGCACTTGCTCAAAGTTCAGACAAGCTTAAAGATGTCAGTACCAGCAACATTGTGGATATGCTATGAACACCTTCTCACTGCCTCTTTTGACAGTGTCTGCAAGAAGACGGACTAGTGAGGAATGAGACCAGCAAGATGGATGGATAGACAAGGAGAGCAGAGAGATGGATAAATGGGAAAGGAAAGATGGATAGATGTCTCAACTGTCAAACACATTACTAGTCATGTGTGAGGGGCATCAGTCTTAACTAAATCTAAAAACCTAAATTAAATCAGTCGCAGCAGAGCATGAACTACCAATTGCTAATCATTCGAAAAAGCTTTGTTTTTCAGTCATAGGATTGAATTAAGTGTTGGTCAGTTGGTAAAACGTGGTCAGCATGAATTTACATTTTATTGATTTTCACAATTGGCACACGGTTTAATTCAAAACAATATAAGTTACTTCTGAAACATTTTATTAAAAAAATAGTTCACCCAAAGCTAAAAATCATTTACTTACCCTAGTTTTAAACCTGTTAGACATCTTTTGTTGAACTCAAAATAAGATATTTTGAAGAAAAGATGAAAATTAGAAACCATTGATTTTTTTCCATTATGAAAGTCAATGATTACAGGTTTTCATACTTTCAGCGTAGTCCCCATTTATCAGGGATCACCACAGCAGAATGAATTGCCAACTATTCCAGCATATGTTTTACACAGCGGATGCCCTTCCAACCACAACTCAATACTGCAACATAAGCTCATTCTGAAAATGTAGCCCTATATACATTTCTAGAGATCGCAAATTATGTAGCCGGAGCTAGATATGGCTGCATTTTATCTTTAAAGCAAACGCTACAGGGCAGTATGATGCCGTTCCTTTTCTCGCTTACCAGCTCACCGCTTACCTCCGTATGGACGACTTTCCTGCTGTTACCAGTTTGTCCAGTAGCTCGACATGTGCGTTGGCGGACTTGCAATGCTAATCGGAGTTGACCGCGACAACAGGATTCGAGTACGGTGAAGAATTCCAGAAAGCAGGTAAGACAAAAGCTAAAAAATAAATAAATAACATGGTGAGAATGTGGTAAAATCTAAAATTTCATCTTTAAAACGAACGCTATGGGGTGGTATGACGCTGTTCCTTTTCTCACTTACCAACTGACCACTTACCTCCATATCGTTGGCTTTCCTGCTGTTACCAGTTTGTCTAGTAGCTCAACATGTACGTCAGCAGACTTGAAACACAGAGAGTAGTTGACTGCAACAACAAGGTTCGAGTCTGGTGAAGAACAGTTGCAGAAAGCAGGTAAAACAAAAGCTAAAAAAGAAAGTAAACAAGTAAAAAACATGGTGAGAATGTGGTAAAATCTGAAAACATGGTAAAAATCAGGAGGCTTTTCTTTTTCTGTATTGCTTTTCAAAACACTGCAGTTGGGTTTAGGGAAGGGGGTGTGGGTCAATCCGTGCTTTTTAAATCACTATTGGTTGGGTATAGGAAAGGGGGAGGGTGGAGTTATCGGTTGGTTGGTCATGCAGTAAGTCAGTCAGTCGACAGCGGCCTTTGGTGGATTTACATAAGAACAGCAGGCACAAATGGCACTTGCGAGAGAAGTTTGACATATGAAAAAGTGTACACAGCGGCCTCTGATGGATTCGCAAGCTGCAAACAAACGTAGCTTCTGGGATGCTCTCTCCAGCTATGTAATCAGAATGAGCCTGGGTTGTAAACTACTAAACATCTATACACTCTCTCATTCGCACACATACACTTAGGCTAATTTTGTTTATCCAATTCACTTATACGGAATGACTTTACACCATGGGGGAAACCGGAGGACCCAAAGGAAACCCACGCAAACACAGGGGGGAAACATTCAAACTTTACTCAGAAATGTCAATTGGCCCAGCTGGGATTCGAACCAGCGACCTTCTTGCTGTGAGGCGACAGTGCTAACCACTTAGCCAAGCAACCACTGGGTTGAGTAAATAAGGAGAACATTTTCATTTTGTGGTGAACTATCCCTTTAATGGGTGGCCTTGAAATTAAACCTATGACCTTGGCATTGTTAGCACCATGAACTACTGGGGACCAAATCCAGTCCATGAGGAAAAAGTGCCAATACAGCTAAAGGCAAATTCAAGTAGTCTTCCAGCAGGGGCTTTGTTTCCCCATAGAGAGTGTTGATGGCACTAGAGCACAGAAGAGACAGGGGTGGGTACTGGGTAGTGACACAATCCCTTACTGAAAACATACAGAAAGCCAACAGGAAAACACAGTGTTATAAAAACCCTGTCTGTGCACAAATCAATTAGAAGAGGGAGTCGTAATGTTGGTGCTGGGGCTGCGTTCAAACAAAGCATTCAAACACACCCTACAAAAAAATTACAAGAAAAAATGGACAAATCTCTGTGGCTTTATTACATTTTCAAAATGCAAGCATCAACAGTAGACACAGTGCATGGCCTCCACCAGATTATATGAATGATTTAGGGACCACCAACGGCTGCTTCTGATAGCTGGAAAACTTATGATGGCTTTTGAGTGAGAACTCCGGGGTGGGAAGTGATCGCCACATGCATCTTTGAACTGTTGTCTAACTGCTGGTGGCAGCACAGAGCTGCTGCAGGGCCGACAGCGAGCTGGGCAGAATTGCCTCAGTCTGGTGCCACCATCAGATGCAGAGGAAGATGGAGATGTGCATTTAATAGCCTCGTTTAGGGAGGACGCAGATGCTCCACCTGCCTCCCACCGTGAATATGTGTGTGATGCTTGAGAGAGAGAAGGGCAGATATTTTCTTTTTGAAAACAACAAGTGATTTCGCCCTTTGATGTAAATAAAAGTAGAGGCACATCTAGTCACATTTTTTCAATAACATGGCAATAGTTAAATGGAAAATAGCAAACTTTTTAGCAATTAGCAGACAGCATGAAAAATGCTACTTTGTTGTGTTAAAGGGACAGTTTACCCAAAAATGTTCTCACTGTTTTCTTACACTGAAGTGGTTCCGAACAGGGAAGTGGTTTCCCTTTTCTGTTGAACACAAAAGACATTTTGAAAAAGATTAGAAACCTTTCCATAAAAAAATACATATACTGGAACATTTTTTATAACAAGTGAAGAATTTTGGGTGAACTATCATTTAATATCTCACACTGTGTCTAAAGGCCCGTGCACACAGAAACATTTTTTGCTCACGTTATCCATTGACATTTAACGCCTCGTGGCTAAATAAAGGGCGTCAATGTGATCGTGCACACCAACGCGCAAAACGGCAGGCACAAAAGCTTCATTTAAAAAAAGACGCCTCATGCTCGTTTTTTTGTTTTGACACGCCGCGTCAAAACCTTCTCCACCAATTAGATTGGCACTTTTGTTCACGTGCATGGAGCTGCTGAAGTTACAGTAAACAGCACTTGGATCTGCTCAAGTGCAAAACTGTCAATGCGAGCGCACATTGAAGAAAATGCCCAGAGGCGATATGAATGTGGAGCTGCTTATTGTACTGGTGAACAATAATTATTTTCCTATCGCTAGAGCTGGAGCTGCTACTTGAACCATTCATAACAACAAGCATGTCAACGTTGTCTTCTTCTTCTGTGTTACCAGCGGGTGTCAGAAGCTTAAAGTTGTGTAGGGCCATCTAACGTCAAGGAGTGATTTTGCATACTCTTCTGCTCGACGCCTGTGAAAATTGCTTGGGTTTGAATCGGGAAAAACGTCTTGAAAAATGCTGACGATAAACACAAACGAAAAGAGTCCTGGTGTGTACGAGCCTTTACACTGAAAAAAATGACAATGTAGTTTTATCTAACATGAACAATTTATGTTTCTTATCTAAACATGTTTTAGTCATGTTCCATTTATGTAATGTTGAAGAATGTTGAGGAATTTTTGATAATGTTATAATAACTGCACACTATGAACCTTTTATTAAGCATTAGCAAATAGTGAATTCATTATCTGTTAGCTATTAACTCTACATTAATAAACGTTTGTAAGCAGTTTATAACTGCAGTTAAAATTGCTGTATTCATGACTTATAAACATGTATAATGTGCTTAATAATTGTTTTCATACTTTGTTAAAGAGTCATTTTCATTACTAAATTAATTATTGCATTATTTACAAAGCAGTTAATTATGCATAGTTGGTGTTTTTTTACGATCATTCAGATTGCGTAAGTAAATTATTAATAAACTATTCAAATTAACCTTTATAATTCTTATTATTTAGGCATATACTAATAGTTCATTTGTATGTTAATGCTTTATTAATGCAGAGTTCAGACTGCATGATTTTCAAAGTGGTCGTGTCACAGATGTTTTCACATTACAATTTGTTGTTTTACTCCATAGAACTTCATATAAAAGCCAGAAACCTGTTTGCATAGGCCTATATAAATGGTTAATGCTGCCAACTGTGATAAACAGTAAAAAAAAATCTAATTTTACCTCTTCCCGATAGGAAAAACCACCAACAATCAAGAATGCATGATTATATTGTGTCATAGCTTTGCAGTCAAAAATGTCATTATAATAGAAACCAATGGGGCAAATTTGAACAGTTAACAAGAGTTAAAAAGGTGTCATGTAGGGAATTCTGGAAAGGTTAAAGGTGCAGTAGGTGATTGTCTTTAGAAACATTTTTTGTTGTGCTGGTTGAAAATTTCTTCACATTCCAATAGTAATTATTAAAGTAAATAATCTAAATGTATTTATGTATTTTATATTCTGGGTAAGGCATAAAACAAAAAAATATTAATTCAAACAAAATTTGTCAGACCGATAAACTGTCTGTTAGCAAATGTAGATTTGTACAATGCTCCACATTCATGTGCACATGAGACACAGTTGCAGTAAAATCAATTGCTGAATCAAAAATTTTAAAAATCCCGAATCAATATTGGAGTGACTTTTGCACACTGGAGAAAGAATGACATCATGGCTGAAGGTAATGTTATGGTTTAAAACTCTTTTAGTCATGCAAAGCTTATGTAGATTGTGTTGTTACAAATAGGCTTTATGCACTTAAGTGTTGTTCAGCCACTAAAATCTTCCAGCGAAATATTGATGTGACTATTTTACCTTTAGACCTTTTACAGCATCGATAATCAGGACTTTACAATAACACCCACCTACCCGCGAAATGCGGGTAGATTTCAGCTGTGGCGTGTTAGACAACCATTCTCACTAGCCATTTTGGCTGGTTGAAGATAATTTTTAAATGTTAGTTTTCTTAAAAGCAGGGTTCGACACTAAAGATGGCCCAATATGCGTGCAAATGTCATCTTAAAATCGAGAAGCAGCATGACCGACAAAAATAGCATTCGCTCAAGCAAAAGAAAGCAGGTAAAAACCGAATGAGAGGATGATCACTCGGGTACCCAGGTCATTTGATGCGTGCAACTGTTTAAAAAGCATGCGCGCTTACATGCAACTGCTGCGATTGGTTCTGTTTGAAATACACTGGACAAAAAGTGATGTTCGTGCACCCACAATCCTTGTAAGCAGCAGCGGTTGCCAGTTTTGTTTTAACTATTCTTTGAACAGAACAGATTATGGGCCTAACGTTACCTGTGTGTGCGTAATCATCCTTCCATTATCACACACGGTATGTTTTTCAAAGTCAAATTCATTCATTCATTCATTTTCTTTTTGGCTTAGTTCCTTTATTAATCCAGGGTCACCACAGCGGAATGAACTGCCAACTTATCCAGCACGATTTTATGCAGCGGATGCCCTTCCAGCCGCAACCCATGTCTGGGAAGCATCCACATACAGTCATTCACACTAATACACTACGGACAATTAAGCCTACCCACCTGTACCACATGTCTTTGGACTGTGGGAGAAACCGGAGCACCCGGAGGAAACCCACGCAAACGCAGGGAGAACATACAAACTCCACACAGGAACGCCAACTGACCCAGCCGAGGCTCGAACCAGCGACCTTCTTGCTGTGAGGCGACAGCACTACCCACTGCACCACTGCGTCGCCCCAAAGTCAATTTTATGCATATAAAATATACCCAACAACAAAATTGTGGCTAGTGAAAATGGCGAGTGGTTAGTAATATTGGAAAACTACTAGCCACAGTGGCTGGTGATCAAAAAAGTTAATGTCAAGCCCTGTCAATAATGTAGACTTTATTTAGTTTAACATAAAACAGAAGTAAATAGCACTATTCCGCCTAGCCTGCATTACTGAGGTGAAGTTGGTTTTATATTCACATCGGTTCATTTTTGAACAATGACAACCTGTGACACGCTCCCTATATTGTTTACCATGCTACTTTGAATATTCGATCTGGAATAGCATACAAGGCTTAGTAATAAATGTAATTCCTGCATGCCGCCGGCCAACCACTAAGCATGACATATTGCACATTATGACAAGTTTTGATGAACACTTAACACACCCCACACAAACTCTTCCATACCCCGCACTGCACACCATCAAGATGTAGCATGCATTGCACTTTAACAAATCCATACTTAAAACAATACTGCCGACAACTATGTTGTATGTTGTGGTATTTTGCACTGTCGTGAGCCAGCACCTAAGCTTTTCACTCATTATAGCACACATGCTGCTGATGATGTGACAATAAAAGTGATTTGATTTGATTTAGCATTTTGGCTGATCACCTACTGCACCTTTGATTTTCAGTTATTCACAGTAAATAATGAGGAAATTTATTGTTTTTTACTGTAGCAGTTTTATCACAGTAAAATCATGTTAATTTTTACCATGTAACATACTATATTTTTATATCAAGTAATCAAATAGTTTCACCAGCAGATGTAACTTGGCAATTGAATAACAATTAAACTGTTTATGAAGTCTGCGTCGAACAGACTGCTAAAAACTGTTCTAAACAGAATGAAGTTGAAAAAGAGACAAAATAAGTGCTACCACTCGCAGCCTACTGGTAATGAGCAACTGAGCATTACCTGAGTTGACTCGCTCCATCATTAAGAGCCTGCTGGGGGACCTGCCTCTGGACATCTAATTACACACACAGGATTGTGGTGTCACTCTTAAACTCCGCTGTCATCGAACACAGATGGGGTTTGATACCTTTAATTAGTGTGCGCTGCTCCCTACACAACTCTCGGGTGCTAATCAGAGACAACAGCATGCAGTACATCAACATATGACCCAACTGTGGTCACACTGCGCCCCCGCTGGGCTTCATATGGCAGCGAGGACGCAAGGGAATAATCTATTAAATACGCGACAGGAAATCGAAAGAGATGAGAGAAGAGATGATGGCTTGAACTGTGATCAGAAGAGCATGAAGGGAAAAAAGAAGGCCCACAGCTCTTTCTGTCTAGAATGAAGAGATTAGAGATCTTAAAAAGCAGTTGGAGATGAGTGAGATGATGGAACTGGTGAGAAGTGTGAAGCATCACTTATGCGCGTGTGAGTGAGGACAGGACACACATGAAAGGCCACACTGCAGGTGTGACAGGCAGAAACATTCAACATTTTATCAGCACTCCTGTGCATGGAAGGAAGCAAATGTCAGTGCAAGTGGGTGTATTAAAAATTAGGAAGGGTATTAAAGAGATTCACCCCCCAAAAATTTTACTTATCTCAGCATTATCTCATTAAAACAGCTTTGAAAAAAAACACAAAGACACACACATGCAGTGAGACTTATAATGAAAGTGCAGTTATAGAAAAACTATGGTGATATTTACAAATGGATGTACTATAAACATTATATACAGGTTGTGTTAGCTATGAACAGAGATTTACAATAGATGGATATATGTACAGGTTGCTATTAATAATCAGAAGCATGCAGATAGATAAAAATAATTACAAATGTATATGTACAGTGGGTGTGTACATAATTACAAATAAATATGTACAGTGGCTATGCACAGTTCAAATAAGTCAGTCAGTGCAATGAATATGTGCAATTCTTAAATGTGCAAATGTTAAATAGTGCACTGAATGTGAGGAGTATAAGTTATGAGGAGAGTGGGGGGTGTTTTAAGGGGGGGCAATGTTCAAACGGGAGACAGCTCTGGGGAAAAAGCTGTTCCTCAGTCTGCTGGTTTTTGTCTGGGGGAGCCTGAAGCACCTGCCAGAAGGCAGGAGAGAAAAGGCAGGAGAGTCTGTGAGCAGGGTGAGAGGAATCCTTAAGAATACTGCTCGGCGCAGACTATGTTTCTACTGGATGTCCTCTATGGCTGGCAGTGTGGACTCCGTGATGCGTTGGGCAGTGTTCACCACCCGCTGCATTAAACCTCCATGGGAAACTGTAATATATCCCAAACAATATCAAATAAAACTATTTTCTATGGCTTAACTTATTAAATACTAAAAATTACATCTGTAATGATTAAGTACACAGTTTCTCATTGCTTTTCTTGCTATAACTAATGCGTTTCAGAAACACAGTTATAACAGCCAGAGAAACATTAAGATAGAAGAGCCCAACTAAAGTAGCCTCTGATCTCCGTAATGGTGAGAAATATTTTCAATAAAAATATAAACCTCTGTTAAGTATCAAATATTCTTGCAGATATGAGAGAAATTAAGTCAAACTGTAATCAGTGAAGCTGTTAATGCTGTTATTTAATGGAGTTGTTTAATCATCTGTTTTAATTCAGTTGGTTTCGAAAGGATGTCTTTATAGTTTTATTTCTCGTTCTTTCCTTCAGTGATTGTGCTTGTTAACAGCAGGTGTCCATCAGTGTCTGAGTTCAGTTATTTGTGGTCATTCACTCTTGTCTAGTGGACTAAACTAATTGACTAATTTAGGGACTAGTGAATGAGGGTTTGTGGTGAGATTTCAGACACTCTGATTAGTTTCTCGAAAACAAAGGTTAGATCTGTTACAGCTATTTTCTGTATTTGTACAGAAATGAGCCGTTAATCATTTAACAGGTTTTCACTGTAGATTGTACAGACTTTTACTGTTAAAATCCCTGACATTTTTTACAGTGTACATAACTGAAAACGTGCTAGGTATAATACAGTTTTTCGTTCCATTCATATTTTGGAACTATTTAGTTCCATATACACTAGGGTGAGCACCTGCTGCTGGCCTCACTAGCACCTCTTCCAGTAGTAGGTTTATGGTGATATACAATTTTTTGTTGCGATTAATAGCTAAAGCTTTTTTTTTGTGGTTTACTGTATTATCACAGTATTGACTTAAACTGCAACAAAGTTACTTTAACAGATATAATAACAAAAAAAATGAATACTTAGTGTATTGCTTTATTGTATATATGCTCAAAGTAAACAAATGGTTCAAACAAATTAAACAGCAAAATGATTATAAAGTGGAATAGGCAACACTTTACAATAAAGCCTCACTAGTAAATGTTAGTTAATAGATTAAAATCAATAGTGAGAAAAGGCCATTTTTTTTACATTGACTTTGTTAAAATTAGTTTTAAAAATACAACTGACATGAATTAGTAATTTACTCTATTAAAAAATGAAATTGACCTGTCTTTATGACTATGATTTGAAGCATTATTAGGCATTAACTAAGTAATTAACATCACCTCAAATTAATAAAAGCTTTTATAGTTTTCATTGTGACTTTAGGTAAATTAACATATTGGACTATTGGAGCTTTATTGCCCGAGGTTAATGTACAAAAGCCCTATATAAACATTAACTCATTTTCCTTTGGCATATTCCCAACTTCAGGAGTTGCCACCATGGAATGAACCACCAAGTACCATGGCATATGCTAGAGTACAACCCTCAGTGCTGAGAAACACAGATAAATGCTCCCATTCACACACACACTACTGCCAGTTTGGTTTACCAATTCACCTGTGTAGCATGTCTTTGGACTGTGTGTGAAACTGGAGCACCTGGAGGAAACCCATGTCGACATGGGGATACAAACTAGAACTAAACTAGAGAAAATACAAAAGGCTCCTGGCCCAGGGACTTGAACCAGTGACCTTATTGCTGTGAGACAACCTAACCACTTAGCCACGTGCTGTCCTCTATATAAATAATCATATCGCAGTCTAAATGAACTGATAATGCTAATGTTTGAACTATTTAGCAAGCCATGTCTCCAAGCATTTGACTCCGTTATGAACAACTCTGTATATACAATGTGAATATTCTTTAAAACACTGCAATTATTCAAAGTATTTTAAATTGCCCACAATATAAATATTATGCATTTTCATTTTCACAATATGGGTGTCATGGTGGCACAGTGAGTAGCATGATCGCCTCACAGCAAGAAGGTCGCTGAGCTCCGGTCAGTTGGCCTTTCTGTGTGGACATGTTCTCCCCGTGTTGACGTGAGTTTTCTCCGGGTGCTCCAGTTTTCCCCACAAGTCCAAAGACATGTGGTATAGGGGAATTGAATAAGCTAAATTGGCCATAGTGTGTGTGTGTGAATGCAAGAGTGTATCTGTGTTTCCCAGTGTTGGGTTGTGGATGGAAGGGCATCCGCTGCGTAAAATATGCGAGATAAGTTGGTGATTCATTCCAGTGATTATTAAAAGGACTAAGCCGAAAAGAAACTGAATGAATGAATGAATGACATGTCTATCCAGCAGTAACCGGATTTTAAAGGGGGAATGAAGCACTCTGTCAAGTTTACATTATTTTATACATTGGATTTCACTTTAATGAAAATATATTAAACAAACTTGATTAATGTAATCACTTAAAAGAAAATTGCATGTTTAACTATAGCTTTTAGACCTAGGGCACCGCCATCTTGGAATGTCTCTGTGTGTGACGTTACAGGGTTGGTTCCGTTCCCTCAGTTGAACAGATACAGTGGAGGTAAAGGACTGAACATGGAGATTATAAGGCCTAATTTAACCAAATGCGTGAAGTTGTGTGGACATGGAGCTGGTGCAAATACAAGCATCAGATGTGTGTCTAATATAAAAATATATATTTATTCTATTTTTCTTTTTTTCCCCATTTAATTACCAATCATTTGATGCGCTTCACTCTCTGACTGTTTGAGTTTCAAGCATGGTAGTAATGTGCTGAACACGGAGACTGGACAGCCTAACTTAACCCAATGCATGAAGTTGTGGACGTGCATCACAGAGCTGGTGCAAATACAACAAGTACAAGCATTTAAGTGTCTTAAGTTTTGTATTTTTCTTATTTTAATACCTTTCGTTTGATGCGCTTTGGTCCACTCTCTCATGCTGCTCCTGCGCTGCCTGACGAGCGGATTTACAATCAGACTAATGCAACAATTAAAATGATACACAAATTCACGCTTTACTAAGTCACGTCTGTGTGGATTATGTCAAGACATATTCCCTCTTCAAGTCGATCAATTCGATCTTTCAACATGTATGAAGGATAAAAACCTGCCATGTGAAAAAACGCGCTGATCTTAGTTTGGTTTGAACACGAACAGAGGTGAGCAGCTGTAGTAGTAAAAAGTGAAAGTATCCGCCCAAATTACGTCAGTAGCGGACCTTGTTGAAACCATGATTGAAATCCATACAGGCAGTCAGGCAGCGTAAAACAGAGAGTGGACCAAATGATCAAAATCATAAAATAATCAGTAATTAAAAGGCAAAAAAAAATTGAATAAATGTATATTTTTATATTAGACACACATCTGATGCTTGTATTTGCACCAGCTCCACGTCCACAATTTCACGCATTGGGTTAAATTAGGCTTTGCAGTTTCCATGTTCAGTCCTTTACTTCCACTGTATCTGTTCAGCTAAGGGAATGGAACCAACCCCGTGACGTCAGACACAGTGACAATCCAAGATGGTGGCATCCTACCCTGCTGAAAAATCCAGCTTAAACCAGCCTAAGATGTATGGCTGGTTTTAGCTGGTCGACCAGCCTGGTTTTAGAGGGGTTTGTTTCCGGCCATTTCCAGCCTGGTCTTAGCTGGTCAGGCTGGGAGTTGACCAGCTAAAACCAGCTTGACCAGGAAAAACCAGCTATGTCCAGTTTAAACTAGACTGGTCTAGCTGGTTTCAGCTGGTTTAAGCTGGTCATTTTCCAGCTTAAATAGCTAAGACCAGGCTGGAAATGGCTGGAAACCAGCCTGGAAATGACCAAAACCCCTCTAAAACCAGGCTGGTCGACCAGCTAAAACCAGCCAACCAGCTTAGGCTGGTTTAAGCTAGATTTTTCAGCAGGGTAGCCTTAAAATCTATAGTAAAACATGCAGTTTTTTTCTTAATCGTTACATTAATCAAGTTTGTTTAATATATTTTCATTAAAGTGGAATTCAATGTACAAAATAATGTAAACTTGACTGAGTGCTTCATTTCCCCTTTAATATGTGGTCTCACATCCAGTATGTAACTAGACACATTGTTTGAGCTGCCGACATTTAGCTATTCTACAACATGAATCATTTCATAACAACTTGATAGCAAGTTAAAGGGTTAGTTCACTTAAAAATAAAAATTTACTCACTATTTACTCACCCACAGGTAGCTCAACAGGAGAAAGACAAACACGTTTGAAACAAGTGAAATATGAGTAAATTATGACAGAATGGAAAGTTTTTGGGTGAACTATCCCTTTAAAGCTGCATTGGTGTCCTTTTCAAAAGGTAATTGAATTAATGAGGGTGAGAGTCCGAGTCCTGGGAGAATTAATTTCAGGAAGGAAATGTATGATTATTATTATAATCATTTCTTTTTTATGTAATTTTTTATAATAATTAATAGTCATTATAATGTTTTCATTTTATTATAGATTAATACATTCATTCATATCAGTCCTGTGACACTCTGACAAATATCCCAGTAACTTTTAAATTGACCTCTCAAAGTTTCCTTTTCTCTGTGAACATAAGAGTTTACATTTTTATTGTAAACTCTGCATAAAAAGTGCACCAAGCAATAATCTCTCAGCAAATAGGACTCAGTGGCCTATTTATATCTGTTATGGCTCTAAAAAGATCTGCAGAAAAACAACAGCAGATTTTCACACAGCCTTCTCCAAGCCCAAATGACTTTTTCATGAGCCTAATAGGAAATTATGGGTTATTATATTCTGCTGTTTGACACCCTGATTATAAAACTGCGCAGCACAAAGAACTGCATGAGAGTGGGAGAGAAAGAAAAAATGAGCCGGGAAAGAATGTACCACTTTATTTTGAAAAGAATCACATTCTCTAATTCATTACTCTCCCAAGAAGCAATATACACCTCATTACCCGAAAATGAACAGAAAAAAAATAATTTTCCCGCCTTACATTTGCTCATGACTGCGACCTACTCCTCAGGGCCTCAGGGTAACCTATTCTACTCCCCCTAAATCCACCCCCTAAAAAATCTCATCAGCCCTCATTTGCCTCTAATTCAGCTATCTGTTCAAATTTTACCATGCATCTGCCCCTATCAGTTGACATTGGATGAGACTATAGCGAAATGTATACCATGTTTTACGAGATTTACAGCAACTACATTCATCACTAAGGATGAAGCTTTAAGAGTTTCTTGTGTGTTCAGCTTTTAAAGTAAAGACTGGAAACTAGAAAACAATTCTGCTCCAGCTAACTCTAAAACATTGCAAAAGTGCTTTGTCCCCATAAAACTTAAAGTAACAACGGTCTCTGAATTCCTGCAGGCCTTGTTGGAACAAATCATTACGTTAACACTTTAAAACACAAGAAATACAGCCATGTTGCTTCAAAAAATTATTTTTGGAACCATTTAGATGGAAAAAAAGCAAGAGATGACCATTTTATTGGCTCTCATATGACTGGTGTAGCACTTCTTAATATTAATGTTTTGTTTTAGTTACCAAGGCTTTTGGATTGTTTTTAAGAATGCTCTGGCACTTAAGTTTAAAAAAAGGATATGAGAGATGAGTTGATCTTGTTAAAGAAATTTGTTCCAAACAGATTTAATAATTTTGCCTTCAAAACCATTTTCAGTGATGAATTTATTTTACTAGTGAGAATTTTATAACCATGGCTTTCTTTCTTTTTTATTAGTTTTTTATGTATGAATGTATGTATGTGTTATTACAAGCAAGGACTATGTCATGAAGCAAAAACACTGAAGAGACTAGAATGAGACTAAAGAGAATAGAATGTTAAGAATGAATAAGGAAGTGATGAATAGGGACGGGGTACTGGCCAGGTTGATCAATTGTTACGAGACTCAAATTTAAACTCAAAAGGCCAGTCTAGTTCTCACAAAGAGATTAAATTTTTGCAAAATCACAGATACAAATAATTAATATGATATAAAGCACATTAGTATAAGGGTGTTTTCACACCTGCCTTATTTAGTTCGGCTGAATCGCACTTGAGTTTGTTTTCCCTATTGGTGTGGTTTGGGCATGTGTGAATGTAGCAGTCATACTTGAGCGCACACCAAAAGCGGACTAAATAAAATGAACCCTGTCAAATGAACCCTGGAGCGGTTCGTTTGTGGTGAAACCATGTTCCAAACTAAAACAGACCCAACCGCAAAACGTACTGGGCCTTTTTGGACTAATCTAGCTGCCGTAGTCTGATGTGCTGTCCCATCTTATGGTGTGTGGTTGAAAAATATTTCTTGACAGCACTTTACCAACAGTTTTAAACACAGAGAGAGAGAGGGAAAAACATTATCTGATAGATCGTTGGTAATATTTTCGGAAGTTGACCATGACGCAGTTTAGCTAAACTAATTCACACCTTTTTCTAAAGTGACTTGTGATGCGCCTTCCCCATTTGCAATGCGTGAAAACATTGTTTTCCAGTCGCAGCCATGCTTCATTTTCGAAATGTATAGTTTGTCTAAAGTGATGTATACAAGCTATATAATATACTATAACTAGGGATATAATCAGCCAGTGCAGTCGTCTCTCCATAGTAAAAAGCAACATTTTGTGTCTGCCGGTTTGTATATTTGCAGGAGTTCCATTGGCATTTTCCTGCCGGTTAATTCTGACCAATCAAAAAGCAGTTTAGCAAATACGTTCAATGACATCTGGCCAGTGAGTGATGTGGACTTTGGTACACTAAGCATCAAATGTTTCTGGTATTGCCAAAGACCCTTTAAGAAAAAAGTCTGTTCACTTGCCAGCCCAATTTGCTATACTTCCAGGCATCTATTTCGGACACGCAAGACAATCTGTGTTGCAGAAACATTTTTTCCTTTTTTCAACCTGGATGTGTTTTTTAAGATTTAATTACTAAACTACACTGTAATAAATGTCTATAAAAACTACAGTAAGAAAACTGTAAAGCAGCAACAGTGAAATACTATTTAAACTAAAATAGTATATCACTTATAAAAGCATAGACACACATGCTGAGAAAAAACACACAAAGTAGACAGCCTCAAGACTCTATTTCTGAGAACTGCATAGTGCGATCTGCATGCAATGTAAGGGGTGAGTACTCTAATGCCTATTTCTTTTTTCACAGAGTAACTTGCACATTGTGAAGGTGGGGGGAAAGACATTATTGTGCATTGCTGACACAAAATGTTTGTGTTCCTGTTTGAGTTGTTACCAAATTAGTGAGCCTGTCACCAAATTAGTGAGCCCACTGTCCAGCAGTTGCTGAATATGACAGCACAACATTTTGATGTCTGAGGACTCCACATCTCAATCCTGAAGACAAGCCGTATTACACTACTCCACAATAAAAATGTAAACGTTGCACAGTTGTATAGAAAAACATTGCATTATACTGAAAGTGTACTTGTGTTAATGTTAACTTGCATTTAGTAAATGCGGTGCTTGAAAACAAACTCATGCTCTGCTAATGCAAAGTGTACACATTTAAAATGAAAGAATAGCACTGCCTAATGAATGAACTTGAACTGTTGACATTTTATATTTCAGTTAGCACCAATTTAGCATGCTTACCACCTGAAACATGTAACTGTTATTAGCACAACCTCCCAACCCAGAAGGTAATACCCGGTATTAGAATACCTGGTGACTCTGGGCAGGGGCTTCCTGCTCAGGAACACCACTGGCTTTTCCTTTCCCACTGTCCCCTGGACCAGGATCGCTCCAATTCTCTTCTTCGAAGCATCAGCTTGCACTAGGAACTGTTTTTCGAAGTTGGGGCTTTGCAGGACTTGGTCAGAGCAAATTCTCTCTTTCAAAGTGTTGAAGACCACCACACAGGAGCCATCCATGCCACGAGGTTTCTTTCCAGCCTTGGTCAGTAAGTCTGTTAATGGTATAGCAATGTTGGCAAAGTCCAGGATGAACCTGCGACAGCACCTAAATTTTTGTTCGGGGTCAAAGACTGTGCTGGATTGCTTACACTCTGCATACTTGCAATCGTAGCTCATGATTGCCCAGATGGTATCCAAGGTAGCTTGTCTCCTGCACAGACCACATTCACTGTTACATTGAAGGACAGTTCCACCACTTGGACCTTCTCCAGGGTCATAAATGTTGCTGATGGTCTGCCCAAGTATTGCTGTAGATCACAACATCATACAAATATGCTACTCTTGGCCATGAGCCGTTGGAAGGTTGCAGGTGCTCTGTGCAGTTCAAAGGGTAGTACTATGAACTGGTAGAACCCCACTGGTATCCTGAATGCGGTGTATGGCTTGTAGTTGGCATCTAGGGGCACTTGCCAATGCCCCTTACACAGGTCCAATGTAGTAATGCGGGCCTGTCCTATCTCCAGTCTCTTCCTTTAAAGAATTTAACAGTCTCTCAGGAATTCTGTAGGGTCACTGACATGAAGGGGTGGTGTCAGTAAGGTGGATGCAATGCCAGACCAGTTTTGTCCACCCTGGTCTTTGAGGGAACAGTGATGGAAAACGGTCCAGTAGATATTGTATCTCTGCCTCAATTCTCCGATGACCCAAATCCACAATTGCAGGGTGTCTCTAAGGTCTCTTCTCTGTTGCAGGGTCATTCTCTTACTCCCCAATCACTTTCCTTACCATCAGTAATGTCTCTGTTGGTGCTTTCTTCCATTCCTTTAGCAAGTTTATGTGGTATGTCTGCTGTGATTTCCCCTTCTCAGGGCGGTAAACTTTATAGGTAATAGAACCCGTTTTCTTTGCCACAGTCTATGGTCTTTTTGCAAGAAGCTTGTTTGTGGATGTGGGCAACAGCAGTAGCACCTTTTGCCCTAGTTGCAATTGTTGACATCTCGCATTGTGATCATACTACTTCCTCTGTGCTGCTTATGTTTGCTGAAGTTTCTATCTTGCCTCTTCTCTGTATTGCTCCAGTTGGTCTCATTTTCAGGATGAATTTCAATGCTCCTTTCCTCCGTCTTTTCTGCTGGCACCATCCAAGCTTTCTTCAATTGGCTCAAATGGTTAAAAGCTTGTGGTACTTCCATGTAGTCAAACATAACAAAGAGTAGCCACTTGTTCCATTCCCATCCTGTGTCTGTAACAAACTTTTGCAGCATGTTTTCAGGGTTTAGGTGAATCTTTCTACCAGTCTATCAGTTTGTGAATGGTAAGGACTGTTTTTTAATGCGGTGGTGCCCAGCTGCTGGTGGAGATTCTTTATTAGTTGGGAAGTGAAGTTCTACAATAATGAACATCAACAATATAGATAATGTGGGTACTTCAAAAAATGTGAATAACTATTTGTTATTTTATCTTTTAGAGTGCTTTTTTTAGGAATGTGCTTTGTATTTGCAAAGATGTTCATAACAATGCCAAATGTTTGGAGATTTAGTTTAACAGTTTAAGCATTAAAATTTTTCCCAATCTGAAATATTGATTGAAAATTCTGTGATTATTTATAGGGATATCGTACATTAATACTGTTCAATAAGGAATGAAAACTAAGATTTTGATTAAATTCTTAGGTAATTAAGGTTACTCATTAAAATCATAAGTTATAATTGTCACAGTTTCAGGAAAGGAAAGGGAGCGAGAACTCAAGTACAGAAAAAAATATGGGTTTTTATTCATTATAAAATAAAGCAAAAAGGCAACAAAAACCAACCTGAGCGGGAACACATTAACAAAACAAACAAACAAACAAACAAACTTGATTAGGCAAGCTGGCAGAGATTAGGGCTGGAACAAGGCTAGACAATGATAAACGACAACAAATTGGGGTGCGTTTCCCAAACAATGACATAACTCATGGCTGAACTATCATAGTACGATGCATCGTTAAGGAAAGTACGATGTAGTGTTTCCTAAAACCCATAGTTTCTCTGTCGCAGATCCATCATTTGAACCACGTTAGTTATAACGTAAAATGCCCATAATGATGCTCTAAACAGGGTTATAACAACTTCTTCACAGAAGAACCCCATAATTTCTTTGTGCAAAATATATTGTTTTACATGCACACGCATTAAAAAAATCCAATATTAGTTTTGGTAAAACATGCGCTCATTTTCTATATTAATTGAAATATATGTAAATGGCACGTATAGGGCCTATGCTTCCTTTACAAATATTATTGAGAACATTACATATTCTATTCTAAAACATAAAATCACTTACGAAAGCTAACATGTATTCTAATCTCATAAATAAATCATAGAAATAAATAAAAAATGTGGCTATTCATAAAAAATGAAATTTTAGATTTATTATTTATTAGGAAATGACAAAAAATATCCTACTTTAATAATAATGATGATTATCATTATTTTTTTATTATTATTGTTATTAATATTATTATTTTTAAGTGGGAATTGTTTATTTATTTTTTGAAAAGTCTACTTTTACAATTTGACACATGCAAACCACTGCAGAAACGTTCTAACCAACAGGCTCATGTCATATACAGTACAGATACTTAATAAATAACCTATTATAAATTAAAACTATTAGCATATGCTATATATTTTGTTTGCACAAGCTAAATAACATAACATAAATTCCGCTTTTAAATAATAGGTCACCTATAGCTTTCATTATGAGTCACAGCTGTGTTTAAAATGACATCAATGTTTTCAAAGTGCTCTGCGAAGGTAGCACAATTGTAAACATGAAGATCGCTAAAACTGAACTGTAAAAATACTTTAAAAAGCTAATTAAAATCAATCAATCAAGCCTTTATTTGTCACATATACCTCCATGTATTCACATACACTGACATATAGTGAAATTGGACCCCCCCGACCATACACAAACATCACATTTCAGGGAGAGACAGGTCAACGGGAGGTAGCATTTAGAAAAAAAGGAAGCAAGATACATAAGGAAAGATAGGCAAAAAAAAACTCCCTCTCACCCTGCTCTTAAATTAGGGCAGAGTGTGACCAGGGAATTAAAAAAGCCTTGGCAGTAGCACATAAACACATAGACAAGACAAAACATCGCAACAGGGAATTGGAACAGGGGATGTGGATATAGTCTGGTAAGGGCGGGCAGCCATCCGTCCTGCAGCTGTGAGAAGCGCTGGTCACAGACCCGCCTACCCCCTCCAGTGGGTGAAAGCACACGAAGGCGTTCGATAAGGGCTCGGTAATGAAAGTCTTATCTGTAGCTGTGTATGTGTGTGTGTGTGTAAGACTGTAGAGTCCAACAGGTGTCCTTGACAGGGAGCAGGAATTTCAGAGCGTCTCCTTATCTTGCTTTCCGGGAAAAGTTGTTTTTCTCCAGCTGAGGCCGTCTGGCTGGGAAAACACTGGGAGCCGAAAGAGAAGAAAGTATTTCAAATTTAGGTCAATATCTGCCAATTTTACAGATATTTAATGTCCGTCACTGGTCTCCAGTCCTGGCCAAATCTTGTTGCAAAGCCGCTAATTTCACCCCGATGTTTTCAAATTTGCGGTCTAATACAGCAGTCTGATTAGCAGCATACCTGCCCATTATAGTTTCAATCAAGCCGGCCAGCTTGGTGGGGTTTTGAGCAGCACTGACCGCTTTTATCAATCGTCGATACCCCAGGGCCCCGCATAAGCCCATCAGCAGAAACCCTGTTATCAAAGTTCCGAATAGGTAGATATCTTCAATATCCTCCAGGGACAGTGCAGCCAGGCACATGACACGCCACTTCTCCCACCCATCCATCACGTATCCAGCTGCAAACGTCCCGGCAGGATAAGTGGGCTCTCCCGAGCCCAAACTTCTCGTTGAGAAGATGGTGTCAATCGCATTCAGAGACCAGTTGATCAAATCCATAATTCCTTATTCGTTTGGATAGCAGGGCACGGAGAGCCTCAGAGATAGAATAAGATGAGACAAGGAGCCAGCCACGGAAGATAAGGGACGGAGAGGGAAAAAGTGCGACCGCCTTCATCGAGAGCCAAAGAAGTTACACCTAAGAGTGATGACTTTAATGCTTTTTTTAATCATTTCAAGTTTAAATGTTAGAATGTTATAAATGAATAGGGCATAGGGGGGATAACTGGGAATAAAACACAGCCAGGAACTATGTTTTTAACTACAGCTCAAGAGGTATAGTTCCAAGCATAGAAGTTTTTGAGGCAGTTTGCGAATGTTCGTTGAAATGACAGATTTGAAAAACGCCAAATCAACAAACTCTGTAACGACGAAACTTGCGTTCTTAGTTGGCTAAAGATGTTTTTTCTGGAAACACACCCCTGGACAGCAGACAAGAAGATTAAAAACAAGAGCAAATTGACAAACAAACAGGTGAACATAATAAACTAATAATGGGATAACAGGGAGTGTGGGACTAGACAATAGACCAGAGAGTACATGACACAAAGAGACAACACAAGCCATGTGCTCATGAGGAAACAGGACTAGAACACGAAACCAATAAGAGAACCCTTAACTGTGCCTTCACATGAAACACAACACTAAAGCACATGGCCACAAGGTAAACACCAGGTCACATGCTTTACACAACACCAACAGAAGACTGAATGTAAGACATGAGCACACGATAAATGAAAACACTTACCGCACACTCACACATGTGATGTGCATGTTCCATTCAAGCATCAATCAAAACCAAAGCCAACGCTGAGAATAATACAGCATGCCCCAGACTAAACAAACACATGCTTCCATCCCAAGCACACACGGACTTCATGCACATGCATCAATCGTGAGCGTGCATGGCCCCAGCACGGCCAAGACGGCGCTCATACAAAGATGAAGACAGACAATGACAGGAAACATAAGTGCTCAACCGGAGAAAACTCAACCCGAGCACAACATACAAGACAAGACAGGACTAGTGTCTGCCCAGCAGGCACAGGATGTCAACATGACATCAGATTAACGTTGTACCCCAGCGTCGGGGGACGTCACATTTTGTTTGGAAATGAAAATCAGGTTGACGTTAAAACACAGCGTCAGGCCGACGTCAATGTCGAATGTCCAACCTAAAATTAACCAAATATCAACATCTAATGATGTTACAAGCTTGACGTTGTGTGGACATTGTCACTACGAAGTCTAACGGACATTGGATTTTGGTTGCCATACCTGACAAATAAATGTCAGTATGTGACCACTATGACGTTGGATTTTGGTCACTTTCCAACAATCAAATAATCAATTAAATATCAATGTCATTTGATGTAATTATTGTACGTCAAAATAACTTTGTCCTTAGACACTGGCTAGACATTGAATTTTGGTCACCTGATGTCACAACCTAAATCTAACCTAATATTATTGTCTTATGTTGTGTATCTGCTGGGTGAACTCTGCACCAAGACAATAATTATTAAGCAGATCGAAGTGGCAGAATCCTGACAATAATCCTTTTAATAAATTAAGTTATAATACCAAATACAATTCAGTATTTTTTTACTAATAATAACATAGAAACTGTAATAAACCTGGCCTTTTCTCACTGTGGATTTTAATCTATTAATTAATGTTTACTAATGAGACTTTCAAGAGTTCACACTTGATGATTGCTGATGATTGACTATAAAGCTTGTTTGGCATGCTGTCCTGGGAAAGAACCCTGAGCTCATAAGATCCTCGAGCCCCGGGCTCCCTCCCGTTTGCAAGCCGAGAGGGGAGTTTGAGCTCAGGTAGATCTCGAGAATTCCCCTGCTGTAGTAGCCAATGAACAGACAGGGATTGCTTTTAAGAAATAACTACTTACTATGAGCATGTCTATGGTGGCGATTTGTATTAGTCTATTAGCTTAAGTTGCATGTTTTTGGATGGTGGGCGGAAACCGGGGAACCCGGGGGAAACCCACGTGAGCACGGGGAGAACGTGTCAACTCCACACAGAAACGTCAGCTGGCTTAATAAGGACTAGAACCAGTGACGTTCTTGCTGTGAGGGAACAGTGCTAACCACTTGGCCACCGTGCCACCCAACCTGGAAAGGAGGAGGCTGTGATATGAAACTTAGAGTATTTATAGTGGCTTAGAAATCGTCTGATTGGTGAATTATAAATTGGATAATGTGGGACCAGCCGCAAGCAATCATAGGCACGTGATTCTCTCGAAATTAGTTTATAAATAAACTTCACTTACTGTAAAGTGTTAATTATTGTACTTTAGAATCATTTAGCAATTTCATTTAGTTGAAACATTTGTTTACTCTGACAATGTATACACAACAATACAATAAATTACTAAGGGTTTTTTGTCATCATACCTGATAAAGTAACCATTTATTTGCAGGTTAAGTCAATATTGTGATTATATCATATACTGATACAGTATAAAAGTTTTAGCAATTGATATACAAGAACATTTGATATCGTCATAAGCCTATAAGGTAAGGGCAAATTAGAGCTGAATTTGGTATATACCTCAATTGAATCAATACTGAACTAAATAAATGTAGAACTTCCTATTTAGAAGACGGTAATTATTGTAGGCTACCATATAGCACAAACTGAAAATTTCACAGTAATTTCGAGCAACTGAATTAGTATGTGTATGTGTGTCTCATGCTTTACATTCTGCTTGTTTCCCACCTGTCGGAGTATGCGACACCAAACACTACAAAGCTTTTGTTCCAGCATGACAAAGAAAAAACTCAAAAGAATTGCAGAATGAAAGCAAACCTTCAATCAAATGCTTGAACTGTACTGTTGAGTGTGTTGATTTTTTTTTTCCGAAGTGTCCGTCAACATTATAGCGAACATGGTCCAATAGATGGTGTGCAGAGTGAAAGACCGTGTATGTGTGAGTGTGTGTTTGAGGGGCGTTTAGTGGAGGATTATGCAAATGAAATTTGGGAGAAAAAAAATCCTGTCCAAAAATGACTCGGGCGGAACGCTTGCTCAGGCGGGGTGCTTGACTAGCGTCTGTGACCAAGCCGCCAATGCCCACGCTTTCCCACAATCCAGCTTTGTTCACTGGGACGTCACAGTGAGGGTCTGTGGAGAGGAAGAAGACTAAAAAAGAAAAGAGAAGGAACAAAGCACGGTAGATAACTAAAGAAAGATACTGGTCTATCTTTCCATCTCATTTCTATCAGATTTACTACCGCATAAAATACACCCCTGGGGAAACAGAGCTCAAAAGCTCAACTCAAACCTATAGCCTACAACAGAAATCAGTGACTTGTTTTCCATTAAAGCGATAGTTCATCCAAAAATGAACATTTACTCGTTATTTATTCACCCTTTATTTGTTTCAAGCCTGTTTGAGTTTCTTTTTTTTCTGTTGAACACAAATAAACTGTTGACACTACAGTCCAAAGTTCAGAGGCGATCAGTTGGTCAGTTAACCTCCCCGTGGGCTGGTTATGTTTGAGGTAGCATAATAGCATGCTTTACATATTATTATTGTGCTGTTTAAATAATAATT
The DNA here is from genome assembly GCA_903798205.1 of Danio tinwini. Lineage (NCBI taxonomy): Eukaryota > Metazoa > Chordata > Actinopteri > Cypriniformes > Danionidae > Danio > Danio tinwini. The sequence continues at coordinate 23,845 of CAIGQZ010010147.1, forward strand.
TTAATTACACTGAAACAATTGGTAGAAAAATCAAACTTACCATGATTCACTTGCCACAAGAACACATATGCAGAAAAACAGAGCTCAAAAACAATTTTAATAAGCAATAAAAAAAGTTAAACTAAAAGAGAATGAACAAAATGATGTATAACACTGGACAAGAAGCTATAGAAACAGATGGGTATACATACACGCAGACTGATAATTAACCAAATCACAGACAGATGGAAACCATAAAAAGTTTGACGTAAGCAGGAAAGGCAAAGAAAGGTGTACATACAGGCATGTGGAAAAAATAGGACACCCTATTAAACTTCATGGTTTTCAGTATCAGGACTAAATATTATATGGTATTTGGCAGGTCTTCAAATTTGCAAAATAAAGCCACAGATGAATAATGTTACATGATATCTTACATCATGTCATGTCAAAAAAGACAATAGAACAGTCATGGATGAATTAGGACATTATATAATTCAGATGCCTTTAAATCCCCTTTTGGATTCAGTATTTAGATGCACTTTTAGTTATTCAGTGTAATCATTTTCTGTTTGACCTCATCAGTCTGTCAGATAATTGTGGATGGGTTTTGCATAGATCTCGCCACAACATTTCTGTCAGGATAAGTTCCAGAGTTTGGACTTTGACTGGACTACTGCTAGACTTGGATCAGGGATGGGCAAAAAAACATTGATATGTATTTTTAAAAATAAAATACAAAATATCTCATTTTTATGTGTATCAAAATAAATGACAAAATACAGCAGCCACAAATGTATCAAAATAAAATACTGTATTTTGAAAATACTACAAAAAAATACTTTTTACATGGGACCATGTGTCACGGTCACCAGTGATCTAGCCCATGCAGATCACTCGAGAACTACAAATTTGCCAGCAAAAGAGCTACAAGCTCCAGTCATGCACCACTCACACACCTGGCCTAGATCCTGTCTGATTGCAAACTCTCACACAGCTGAAGCTGCTCATGGACTGATTGCTGCACTATTTATACAGCACACAAACACGCAGAAGTTTCTGAGTCTTGTTACACTGTATAGTGAACATTAATACCTGTTTTTTCTTGACTTGTCTTGCTGCGTTTTTAACCCTCACCTTGTTTTGTTTGTTCGTTTCCTGTATGCTGCCTGCCTTTTGACCATCTGCCTGTTTACTGACCACGACTCTGGATTGCCCGTGTACATCTGTTTGCTCCTGTATTAACTGTTGCCTGCCTGACCATTCTGCATAACAACCAGCGTTTGGATCTGCATTTCCTGTTGTCCAGCATCACTTAACGTTATAGCATGACATTTCTTTACAAATCTTCCATCAATAGGCATATTTAATCAATCCTTCACCATTAAACTGACTTACTCTTTTATTTTAGCATATATTTTGTACAGATTTCATACAGAAAGTCCTGTGTTGAAGAAGATCTCTTTAATTACAGTAAAAACCATGTAATGCAGATAATGAGTTGGAATATAGTTATACTGCATATCTCTTCATTGTGTTTCCATGCATTGCGTGTCCAGTAAAATTGCAATAATCTCTTAGCAGTCTTATATTTTAAAATGGTAATATATGGAATTATTTTATGTTTTTGTTCAATAAATGTATTTTTTGTTTGCAATTGAAATCTTTAATTCTTTATGTAAAAACATGATTCCATGTCTCCAGTTTTATTCATTTCCATAAATCATGTTTTTTGCATTTGTACTCTTCAATGCACAACATAAAACATCTCTAAAAAATGTAGTTATCTCTTTTTGCAAATAAACTCATATTTATAATGCTGCTGCAGTGTAACAGAGTCTGGAGATTTTTGACCAGTTTGTATAGACTAGTGTATTATTAAATATTTGTGTCTCATATACTGTATTGTTCCACTTTGACATCTTCATTAACTGTACACTGCATCTGTAGATCAGCTGCTGGCACTTGAAACAGACAATTAAGTATTGTAGGAATCACCACTGTAGGACTTATTTGTATGTTGTTTGTCTTATTTTCTTGGCATCTATATCCAAAACTACTATTATTTGTACAGTATACTCATTCCCCCAAGATTTTTTCAGTTCTTCTTTAACTGGAAGAGTCCCAGTTTGCCGCCTTTGTGAACTTCAGTACAGCATCTTTAGAGGGTTTATATTTCTAAACATCTTCTGCATTTCCACTTGCAGCACTGAGACTGAGAATGATTATGTGCTGAAAGCTCCACATTCTGTTCTTAAGGACTGATATTTTATTCCTTCTCATTTCTTAAGCGAAGATGCTAATGCCAAATTGTACACTATACTTCCATATACTATCCAATTGTCCAGTATACTATTTTCAATGATTGTTGACTTTTGTTGCTATTTGTCTGTTATTTTCTTTATGTGTGCATCATTTCCATCCAACTTCCAAGCACTGACTACCTTCTTAATCAATTTTCTGTTCTGATCTCAAGCCTGTGCAAAAAACTGAAAAAAGCATCAATTGCAAGGCCGCATTTTTATAATGTCGTCATGTAGACTTCTTGCAAAAATACTTTTTGAAAAGTACCAAAAATACAGGACACTAAAGTTTTTTGCTACAAAATATTCAGCCATTTTCATAAACCCCATAAAATTTTGTATTTGAGCCCCCCTGAATTATTAGCCCCTCTGTTTATTTTTTCCCTAATTCATGTTTAATGGAGAGATTTTTTTTCATCACATTTCTAAACATAATAGATTTAATAAGTCATTTCAAATAACTGATTTATTTTATCTTTGCCATGATGACAGTAAATAATATTTTACTAGATATTTTTCAAGATATTTCTATAAAGCTTAAAGTAACATTTAAAGGCTTAACTAGGTTAATTAGGTTAACTAGGCAGGTTAGGGTAAATAGGCAAGTTATTGTATAACGATGGTTTGTTCTGTAGACTATTGAAAAAAAATATAGCTTAAAGGAGCTAATAATTTTGAACTTAAAATGTTTTTTAAAAAATTTAAAACTGCTTTTATTCTAGCCGAAATTAAACAAATAAGACTTTCTCCGGAAGAAAAAAATATCAGACATACTGTTTCCTTGCTCTGTTAAACCATTTGGGAAATATTTAAAAAAGAAACAAAAATTCAAAGGGGACTAATAATACTGACTTCAACTGTATATATTATACCAAGTATATATATATATATATGGGCCAGATGGCATTTCTGTGTGGAGTTTGCATGTTCTCCCCGTGTTTGCGTGTTTTTCCTCCAGGTTCTCTGGTTTCCCCCACAGTCTGAAGACATGCGCTATAGGTGAATAGAATAAACTAAATTGGCCGTAGAGTATGAGTGTGTGTGATTGAGTGAATGGGTGTTTTCCAGTACTTGGTTGCAGCTGGAAGGGCATCCGCTGCGTAAAACATATGCCGGAATAGTTGGTGGTTCATTGCACTGTGGTGACCCCCTGATAAATTAGAGACTAGCCGAAGGAAAATGAATGAATTTATTTTTTATCTCTACAAAGAACAAAATTGAAATTGACATTATATTAAATACTACAAAAAAGCACAAGCTGACCCATACCTGATAAAGGGCAAGGGAAGTTTCATTTCACAATTTTTTAACCTTAAAACTCCACAGACAGAATCACCACGAACACAGCACCAGCAGAAACATAGCAACAGTCTGACCCACAGGTGAGAATGACAGATGCTGCTGAGCTCTTTAACTGATGTCAGTCAGCAGACAGCAGAAGAACACACATGCAAAAGCTACAGCTTCAGCTGAAAATTGCATAAAACTTCCAGGAGGAATATTTTATGCTTGCTGTGCAGACAATGGACAAATGGCCAAGGAAAGCCAGAGCGGCACAGTGGGGAACCAGGAAAATCTCCACACCAGCCTCCGGATTTCAGACAAAGAGGCACAAAAGGTAATTTTTTATCTGACGAGCAGCATCTAAAAGGTATCAAGCGGGAGCTGCTTTTCACGGCTGAGAGCGCAGATGGAGTGCTGAATCAAGCTGGGATGATCATCAACAACACACCACTGCTCTTCTGCCTTTCAAACAGTCCGAGCGTAGCTTTTCACTAAGTTGGATTTTCGTTTTTTCTTTCTCTTTTTTTTTTACTGAATTAATCTCTCCTCTAGCATGCTTCTTAAAAGTTGGATTCTATGCAGAGCTTAGCCAATGTGTTTCCAGTATTTCTTTCTTTTTATCTGTTGTTGCATTTTCCCAAATTCCTGCTGTGGAGATCAATTGCATTTGTCATTTGCTCTCCTTGTTGGCTTGTCTCTCCAAATTTTCAGGATGTCTGTAAATTGGTCTCGACTACAGACAACTGGAATCATCAAAAGCAAATCCCATCTCAGGACAAAGAATGGTTCCTGCAGGAACACTCTTTTGTTGCAAAAAAAAGAAAAAAAAAGGGTTTACAACAGGCAAACAAAGCACACACACACACACACTGATATATATATATATATATA
>CAIGQZ010010147.1:38301-51887 GCA_903798205.1 Danio tinwini
CACACATATATATTTATATATATATATATTTTTTTTTTATTAACATTGTTTTGAAAATTTACATAAATATTTTAAGTAATAAGTGGTATCTGTATCGTAAAAATTAACCAAAAGTATCGGTATCGTTACGAATAAAAAAATTGTGGTATCGCCCATCCCTAGCCCAAAGTCTAAAGTTGAGCAGATTGTGCTATATTTGAAGGATATGCTAGAACAATCTAGAATGTAAAACCTTCTCATAGATTTGGCTTCATAGACAGTAGTGTCATCCTCGTCACTTTCAAGATGGGCCATCTCCAATGTGTCATCATAGTTTGAAAGGAGCCCATACTTCTTCCTCTGAACAGCCGTTTTCTTCAGACTAGAATAAGAAAACATTAAACATTTTAAAAGGAAAAGTTTCAAATGAACAAAAAATTATTTAGATTCCATTTCAAAACTATATTATTTTACATGAAACAGAAACAAAAAACAGCCAGAAGAATATAAATCGAGAAGTGCGGCATAAAAGCAGTCCGTATGATTGTTGTAGATAACGTTAGGGACATTCTAAAATGCTTAACATGAAAAAAGCCTAATGTGGCTTAATGTACCTAAACATCAACTGGGGAAACACAAATTTCTGTCAAACTTAACTTGTAATTAACCCTAACCACTCTAAAAAATAAAAATAAAAAAAAGTTTTAATTAAAAAATAAAGTAAAAACTTCATGTTAAGCATTTTCTTCCCCACTGAAGTCTAACATAAGGAAAAAGCTTAACGTGGCTTAATGTACCTTAACAACAACTAAATTTCTATCAAATTTCACTTGTAATTAGCACTAACTTCAGGCAAAAGAATGAGCCCTGTTTCAACAGCTAAAGTGAACAATGTTGTGTTAAGTGTTTTTCCATATGCTGCTGTGGGGATGTCAATGAGATGCACAATCACATTCTTTTGACAGCAAGGGTTAATCTATAATAAATAAAATTAGATTTTATGAACAGCCTTTTTCAAATTTGGTTTCCCCCAGTTGTTAAGTTGCCTTATTATGGACTTCAATGGGAGAGAAAATGCTTAACGTGATATTGTTAACTTTACCTATAGAATTAGGGCCATTCTTTTGATAGTAGTTAGGGTTAATTACAAGTAAAATTTGATAGATTTTAGTGTGCCTCACTTGTTGAGTTAAGCCATGTTTTCCTTTTATAATATACTCATTTGGGGAGAAACGCACAACGTGCTAATTTTCACTTACTACAATTAAAGAAATTACACTCATTCTTTTGACATCAGAAAGTGTTTGTCACGAGTAAAATTTGATAGAAATTTGCTTTACCCTGCTTGTTGTTAAGGTACATTGAGCCACGTTAAACTTTTTCCTTATAATAGACTTCAATGGGGAGAAAACGCTTAACGTGATGTTTTTCACTTCATCTATGGAATTGGGACTCGTTCTTTTTACAGTAGTTAGGGTTAATTACAAGTGAAGTTTGGCAGAAATTTGGGGTTTTCTGGTTGATATTTAGGTAAATTAAATCACGTTAAGCTTTTTCCATGTTAAGCTGCATATAATTTAGCAAAGAAAAAGTTACATCCCTGTCTATAAAGTAAAATAATATTAGTGTGAAAGTTGTACAGCTCGTCATAAAGCACACAAACCAGTGCGATGCGGTAAAGTTCGTTTTACATTTGCACGTTCGGGACTTTTACCTTAATGTAATGTCTAAAAAATGTTGTTTGCAAATTCTAAACGGGGAAAATCATATTAGCAGCGAATTAAATAGTGCTAATGTTGTTTTGAAGTCATAGTCACCTAATATTCAATGAAGCGTGGTAAACAATGTCACAAGTTGTCACGGTTCAAAGATTAACGAATATAAAACTAACTTTACCTCAGTGGTAACAACGTGTTATACATCGGTCTTAAGACATTTAAATTGCAAACATCCATTCACTTGTCAGGAAATCGCCTTTATCTGTTAGCAGTGCTACTAACTTTACATGCACGTGTTTTTAAAACTAAACTATTTAGATATATTGCTCGAGGACAAAAAAGCGTAAGACAGCAATAGCCTAACAGCATAAAATTATCTTTTTTATTAGTCTAGTACCGAACATATACATATATCATATAGTAAACATATGGAGAGTTTAAACACGTCATTTGACAAGAACAACGATTTCCAAATCACTTACCGGACCGCTCTTACTAAGAAATACAGGACTCCAATTGCCGTTATCCCGATCAAAACATATAGAGCCCTGTTAATCATCGCACCATCATGATCGGAATTCATGATGCCGGTTGTTGTAGTGCTGTTTTTAGACTCTTCGGTACTTTTGTTAATAGTGGAAGCGGGTGGTTTAGCGATATTGCCAGATTTATGTTCATTGTCATCGGCAAAAGAAACAACCAACAAAGTCAACAGCAGAGAAATAAACCTTAAATGTGTCATAATAGCTTAGGTTCGTGTTTTTAAAGGAAAGCGACGAGACACAAACACATACGAAGTTCGATTTAGCCACCAGTCCAGTTCCTCTTCCTGATTATTAAAGACGAGAGAAAGCATTGTGTTACGGTAAATTGTGTCCTAAGGGGAATCAACAACGATATGAAGTTCCCTTCTGATACCATAAACACATTTTAGACTACATATTTTAAATAATAATAATATCATGTTTTTTATTTCTATTTTGTTGTCGAGATTTTTGTTTGAGTATTTGAAGCATACTCATAAAACATCTCATAAAACCGATTGTTTTTATACTAAAGGTTTAACTGAACAACATTCCAAGCGCTAGCGCACATGCGTTATTGTTTTTTTTAATTAAACATAAAGTACATACCATTATGGCACATTTAACAATCCAATACATATAGTGTTTGTGTTGATATAAAAATGCATGACTAGAAATATAAACAAACAAAAAAAATTAAAAGGTGGGCGTGAGGGTCTTAGTCAAACGAGTCCAGGGCATGTGAAAGCTTTCGGGCATTTCTGTTCAAGTAAAACGAACCTCCTCAGATCATTCCTCCATCCATTTGCATCTATGAATGAATTGTTTAGCTACAATAATTAGGTTATTTACCACAAAGTCTTTGTCATTCAAAAACATACCAACTTTGATTAAGACCAAAGTTAAAGAGTGTATGTATATCTTTTATAACTTCACAAAAAAAAAAGTTCTACAGTTTCAATAACATGCGTTAATGTGATATCCATAATATTTGTTATTGACACATAAATAGCCGTCAAGCAAGCACTGAGATGAGTAAACAAATATTTATTGAGGGTAAAGAAAAATACAGCTAGGAATGTCACAAGAACAAGATAGGTATGGACTGAAAAAAAAGTATTGTTAATCCTGATTTAAACCGTTTTATATTGAAATTATTTCTTTCTCTTTTTTGTACGATGATGGACCATAACTGTATCAAAATATACACTTTTGTGGATATAAAACCCCATAACTTTTAACATTGTGATACAAAAATAGTATTTACACCTCATGTCAACTATATGAAAAAGCACTTTATAATCTAAGGCAGATGTCAGAAATTGAGGGTTTAAAATGTTGTGCAAGAATGCATAATCAGGTTTTATCTAGCACTAAAAAGATTCAACGTTTCCAAAACATGAAGCAACTTGCTATCTACATCCAACAAGCATTTCAATTTCTCTAAAGCGTCACCTCTTTTTTTATATTGGTCCCAAAATAAAACTCATAACAAAAGAAAACAAACTATTCACAGAACCTAACTCACAGCTAAAACAGTCAAGTGTATTAAGCAACATATTCTGGAATACAACATAAACAAAATTTGATTTTAAGTACGTTCTGTGCTTTGCCAAATTTAAAAAAAAAATTTAAAGCATCTTTGCGAAGTTGATGCAAGTTTAACATCATCAGGAAAAATCAACCAATACATGATTTTAAAAAGGCACTTGCGAGATTTCAAATACAAATATCAGGAAAATAAAGGCTCAGACCCATATTACAGATCTCACTGAAGGCCATTGTGGAGAATAAATGCTCAAGCCCAATTTAGAGATGAAGTTGCAGGCCATTGTTCTCAAACTGTTAGGAATCATATGCTAAGAACAATTTAATAAGTGTGCTGATTATCAGTCATATATGGTGCTTCTCCAAATTCACTTGAATTGTTTCCATTACACACAGTACTCTAAAGAGAAGCAAACATTCATTAATAAAGAGAAGCAAGCAGTTCATTGGTTGAGAACAAGTTGGTACATGTCATGAGTCTAAGAGGTGTCGAGATGTGCCTTAAGAAGGTACATGGAGGAAAGGCTTTGGTATCAAGCTGTAGTGTACACACACGTACATGAATACATAGGGCATTAAAGTAGTATAGCTTAAATAATCCACTATATCACAATAACACAAAGCCCAATGCTAAACATCAACACAAAATACAGGACAAACAGAAAATAGATATGGTCCATTGACTACAGCCAACATGCAATGGCCCACAGTATAAAAACAATACAAATCTACACAACACGATTGGATTTTACACAAATGATTGCATAATTTTGAAGCAGGAAAAATGCCTGTAAACTTTCTAAGTGTCAAGATACAGTATAAATGCTAAGCTTGAGGATATGCTGAGTGCAATCCTACTTGGAGATACATAGCACAGAGGCGGAGAGTTTAAGGCCTGTACCATCAGCCTGATGAAATTACCCATGTCTCATATGAGAATGAATGTTCAGCCCTGAGGGCACAAAACAGACAGTAAACTACAGATTTGCACACATCGGTTGCAGATGTTGGACTGAGGTTCTGAAGATCTGAAACGACAAGGCACACATGGTACAAAAATAATCCAAGGCCTTTAGTGGTTCTTCTCCGCTCCTACAGAAATAATTTTTACAAGCCTTAAACAGGCTTAAATTAATAGATGGAGTGAAAATGTAACTTTTCAGGCCAAAGCAATTATACAAGTGATTTAAAATGTAAAACAATATGTAAATATGAACTAAAATGCCTTAAATAAAACAATGGAATGATGGAAGTGAGCTTTGTGATTAAGACTTAAGGTTTAAAATGACTGGCCATTCCAGCCCCTTCTAGAACTCTTTTCTCTCAAATGGTGGACTTGGAAAAGGAAACCCTAAGATGGTGGTTTTCTCCAAGATCGTGGTTGTGGAACTGGATGAGAGACTCAATTGCTTCCTCCACTGAACTCATTTGAATCAGAGCCATCTTGCGATCTTTCCTGAAAGTTGATGAATTTATGTTAGAAAAGCATACTTATGTTTGTGATTAACATCATGCATTCAGTTTCAGTCAAATATAGTATTTTTCCAAGGATTAAATTTTAACTTAGACAATGAAAACATTGACAAATTAGAACAATTAATTCAGATATTTTTTTACAAATCATAAAAAGGCAGCAGTAGTTCAAGAAGTCTAGAAAAAAAATCTCAGATTATAAAGAAATAAATTCATGGATGCAAACTAATTGGGGAAGTAAAAGGTGACAGAGAACCCAGTCCCTGATATTTAGCCAAGTCATCATTCAAATTGAATTCAATTCATGTTTATTTCTATAGCACTTTTACAATGTAGATTGTGTCAAAGCAACTTAACAGAAGTTAAATTGAAGCTGTGTCAGTCCAGTTTTCAGAATTGAAGTTAAGTTCAGTTTGGTTTAATTTTCACTGCTGAGAGTCCAAACACTGAAGAGCAAACCATCGATGCACAGCTATTAAAATTGCATTTCAGGTTGACAAATAAAAGAATCACACTGCCTTGAAGGTCTCATAAAAAGTACAAAAAGTTACCTTCAAAGCAAATAAAACCAGCACAAACGCAATTCAGCTACATGTAATATTCTTATTTAAACATCAGTAAAGTATGCTGCTAAATACGCACATATCAAATAACCTTTGCCTGAAAAACTTAATCTTCATGCTGGCAAGATAAAAAGACCTATTTTAAATCCACAATTTCACAAAAATGTGACAAAAGTTTGATGATTAATTTTGTTCCTCGCCACTGGCTTACTTGGTTTGGGACTTGTGGTGCTGCACATCGATGGATTTGCTCTTCAGTCTTTGAACTTTCAGCAGTGAAATTTAAACTAAACAGAACTGAACTTCAACTCTAAAGAGACTGGACTGACAGTTTCAATTTACTAGAACTTCTATGTTAAGCTGCTTTGACACAATCAACATTGTAAAAGCGCTATAGAAATAAAGATGATTTGAATTGAATAATAAAATAAACGTAACAACGTGATCATTCAGAAATACTAGGTCACACTTTACAATAAGGCTCATGTAACTAATGCATGGACAAACAATAAATGAGCATTTCCATTAACCTAAGCTAACAAAGCTAATACAGGGTTTCTTTCAAGTTAAATTTAAAACTAAGACATTAGTACCATCATGAAGAAAATTTTAGACTTATACAGGGCTAAATGCTTTTCGAATATCCCAGTTAGAATAGATTTTCTATTTACCTATCAAAAATTATTACAATTTAATACATTTAATAATACAATAATAATAAATAATACATTTTGTTTATATATATATTTTTTTTTTAGATATATCCATTCACAAACCCTTTAACCCTTACCAAGAATAAAACAAAACATGGCTGTTAATTACTTCAGTCTACAACAATAATAATTTAATAATATAACATATAGGTCAGGTCAGAATCCTCAGCAGTAAATAAATGGAGAATTTTTAAGCAAATGTTACTCTAAGGAAAGTAATTAAATGCTATTTTTAAATAAAATGTTAACGGTTTTATTGAGATGGATTGTTGGTGATTGTATGGATGTTATGGCCTGTTTTCACTGAGTGGTACGGTACGATACAGTTCGGGATGCTTTTATGGCCATTTCCACTGTCAAAAGGCATACCGAAACGAACCAAACCGCACCCATTATTAGTCACCCTTTGAAAAGGGTACCAAAAGGCAAAGCGAGCTGCGCAGCTGAACACTATTGGTTTACAAAGATACGTCATTCACCACAACAAACCAGAATGAAAACAAAGGAGCTGCCATGCTTTAAATACACAGCCGAGACATTACACCTCAATAATATATACATATAATAACGAGCCATGGTCGACCCAAGCTCAAACAAAACTTGTCGTCTAGAAGAACAGCCACAAAACCAAGAAGAGCAGATTCTACCCTGTGCTCCATAGTTTTTTACAAACCTGTCTAAAGCACTAGCGGTTTCTCTTTCTGGCTTGCGCTCGCGTGCGTGTCTATATTTGAAATAGCAAACTTCTTGAGCTGATGATAATAACGTGCGCCTGATTATTGACGTGCTTTTGAAACCCGATTCTTTCAAAAACTGACAAACGCGATAGTGATGCGCGAAAAAACAAAGGAGAAAGCAAGGAGCAAACTATTTTTTCAGCAAACATGAACAAACTGCTATGTATAACTATTATCATCACCGTTTGGACTATTATGAACTCAGAATGTCGGAATTACTTTCTAACAAGAGGTTACATGTGCTGATGAAGAATAAAGACAGATGAGTTTTTATTTAAGTTCAAAAACAACACGAAACATAGCCCACAGTCAGTGCAAACCACTCAAATCAAATCAAATCACTTTGATTTGATTTGAGTGGTTTGCACTGACTGTGGGCTATGTTTCGTGTTGTTTTTGAACTTAAATAAAAACTTAAAGTATGCTGTGTGTAGTATTTCTGTAATTGGTAACATATCGGAGACTGTAATGGGCTGTATGTGTTCAAATATGTTGCATTTATGTATTTAATATAATTGCAGACGTTACAGTAGGCTATTTCGCACCTTTGATCTGCAGTTATAATCAGATTGTTCATTGAAAGTTAGTAATGAACATTTAAACACAAGTATTTGTGTATAAAGCATCTGTTTTGTGAGAAGTGCTTCTCATATGATATGTGAACGACCTGTACAACTTTACTGTAGACATTTTCTCGAGCAAAAATGATACACCACGCCCACCAACTCGGTACCATTGGTACCCTTTTAGCAGTGGAAATGCAAGCCTGATAAAGGTAACCCGTACTATACCGTACTGTACCACTCAGTAGAAACAGGCCATTAATGGCCAGATTGGGTAGCTATACATGAAAAGGAAAATTATGACCTGTTAAAAAAGACCTAAGACCTACAACACAATATTTCAGTAGATTTAAGGCTTTTTAAGGCCTAAAATTTAGCTTTAAGATATTAAGACTTTTTAATACCCTGTAATAAATGCTGTAAAATTGTAGCTTTCATTGTTTGTACATGTAGGTAAATATCCTAAATGATGGAACCTTTTTGTGAAGGTTTAGAAAAAAAATTAATTAAATATGAATCTTATAAAATAAAAAATTTAAATAAATAAAAAAATTAATTAAATATGAATCTGAATGTTAAGCAAATTGAATTTAACCAAAAATAGTTAATTTTTACCATATTCCCATAATAATTTTACCATATTCCCAGATAGACAATAATATTAGTGTTTAACAGCACAGACTTACTGAAAGAACTTAAAGTTCTTGACCAGAGCGCCACTGCTACCAAATAGCATCTTAAGGTCATCTTCAACAACAGAGGGCCTAAAACAGAAAAAAAAAATGTACAGATGAGGCATGGGATTTAAAAGGATTTTTATTTTTAAAGACACCTTATGTGTATAAACTCACGGGATATTAGACAGGTGCAGAGTAGATGAAGGAGGAAAGATGTTGGAGTAGTTTTTGGAGCCTGGTTTTTTGAAGCGATGGAGAGGAGAATTACTGTAGTCTTTGGTGAGACCCTGGTCCTCATGTCCCTCCCGTGGCATTTGGACAGTCATATGTTTGGACAGTGTGATGCGCAGGGGCCTGCCGTATAACTTCTGTCCATTTAGATGACTCATTGCTAAAATATGCACATAAACACCAATTAGTGAAATATACATCAAAAGGAAATACGCATCAGAGACAAAAACTTAACAGGTGCATGTCATGGGCTTCACAGTGGCTTCAGTCACATGATCTTGAATGGGGCCCTTCAGCTAATTGAAAGTTTCAGTGGAATAGCCCGATTTAAAATTAGCATCCAGTAGGGCTGCATAATATTGGTAAAAATCTAACATTGCGATATATTTTATTCTGCGATATGAATACATATACACTAGATGCATTGAATAACTATTTGGAAAGAAGTTATCATTTTAGATTGATTGGGATGAATTGCATAAAATATAATAAACCATCTACAAGCATAGATAAACTCAAAGAAAAAGATACAAATTAAATAAAGTATGATTTTATCGTTTTCGAGGTGCCAAACTATATTCAGGTAAACAGTAATTGCATAATCAAACATAAAATAATACTGCATAGTTTTTGTTTTATAAACATTTTTTTTTTTTTAATGAATCGTTATTAAGTAGTCGAAGTTACAAACAGTAATTTTGTTTTTTAGGCCTGAATGCTTCCATTATTTAACATTGCATACACTCGCGATGTGACTATCGGGAATGATTACATTGCGATGTCTTTGCTGAAACAATATATTGTGCAGCCCTAGTGTCATTCTCAAAGACATGGTCAATGTTTTTAGAAAAACAAAATGGCAAAAAAAAAAGCCATTTACTAAAATTACTTGTAAAATTAGGTATTAATTAAACATTTTATAATTTTTATTTTAATTTAGAAGAGTAATATACAGTCCATATGACTGTTTTGAGATTTGGTTTAAAAATGTAAATACACAGCAGTTTTTATAAAAAGTGATCCATGGAAGACAGAAAAGGTTAGCCATTTACTAGTTCTGTCAGGATATCTATTGTTTGTGGTATGATATATTGCACCAAAAAATATATATCACTGTCATTTTAAGACCATTTTATGCCACTAATTATATAATGCCAGAATGACAATATAATATTATCACAATGCAAGTACACTCTTCCAAAAGAATACTTTATATTTTATTCTTTAAAATATTTACTTTAATTACAGTAATTTTAACAATTTAATAATTAGTCATTGGAATCAGAATATGAAAACGCATAACCTAAATAAATGTTAACACACTAAGAGGCTGTGATGTCTGCTACCAGATCTATTTTCAGTTGTCAGGCACCCACATGAAAATACACTATAGTAATTAATACTAAACACTATAGTGTTTTTTAACCATAACCTGACACTGACACCTACAATAGAGATAGTGATGTTGCACAATCAGCTAAAATGTTGCTAGAATTGCTTTATGCATGGGGGATATATATTGCTTCACCAAAAAGGATTGAGCTCATGAGTCGATTTATTGATTGTGACAGGCCTAACATTTACTGCATTTTAAGAGATGTCTATACTACTTTCATCCATGACAGTGACGCATCAACATGACAACACATACACACACACACACTTTACATTTAATAAAGCTATAAGGTAATAATAATAATAATAATAATAATAATAATAATAATAATAATAGCTTATAAATTTTCAACTTTACCACCACAAAAAATTTATTACATTAACACAGATTACGATTGGAAAACCTTAGCATTTTAGTTTATATAGTAATAATTTTTCACAATATTATGGTTGGGGTGGCACGGTGGCTCAGTGCTTAGCACTTTCACCTTACAGCAACAGGACTGCTGGTTCGAGTCCTGGCTGGGTCAGTTGCCATTTCTGTATGGAGTTTGCATGTTCTCCCCATGTTTGCGCGAGTTTCCTCTGGGTGTTCCGATTTCTCCCAGTCCAAAGACAAGCGCTATTGGTTAACTGAAAACACTAAATAGGCTGTAGTGTACATGTGTGAATGTGAGAGTGTATGGATTTTTCCCAGTACTGGGTTGCAGCTGGAAGGGCATCCGCTGTGTAAGTTGGCGGTTTCGCTGTGGTGACCCCTGATGAATAAAGGGACTATGCCGAAGTAAAATTAATGAATTAATTAATATATATATATTTTTTTACAAAATGTTTGATCAAAAAAGCACAGCCTTTGAAAGCAAACTTAATAACCCTGAATTTTTAATTAGTTGTTTATATGTAAATGCCTCTTCCGTAAGCCAATAACAATATATATAGATAAATAAAATGTTTACCAAGCTGAGCCTGTGTCCCATCAGACATTTGTATGAGAGCATTCTCCTTTTTGTTGAACATGATTTTCACCCTTAATACATCCCCATATACTCCTAAAAAGAGAAAGGATCATGTCAGATGCAAATATCCACTTTGCTATAATCAGATCCACCTCAACAACAACAGCCTGAGCAACAAATCTTCAGTTCACAATCAAGATTCTCAACTAAACAAATCACACCATCACATGCTTTTAAGAATAAAAACAAATCCATTCATTGTCTGCTGCTAAAATTGCTAAAGCTAGACACTAATCAAGTTGAAAAAAGAACTTACTTTAAAACTGAAAAAAATCTTTAAGAAAAATAAAAATGTTAAAAGGAGAGTAAAAGTGCATCTGCAGATCTCTGGAAGACTGCAAAGTGTGTATATGTTGTTTTAGGAACAGATTCAATTGTGTCAAGAGTCTTTGAAGACTTGCAAGATAAGTTTGAGGGGGATGAAAATGTTTTTTAACCTAAAATATTAACTTAAAAAAAAACCAGCAGAAGTCTTGAGTATAAACAGAGTATTATAAACAGTTTTTCACCAAAGACATGCAATAAAGAGAGATAAAGTAGAACAAACAGTTTTCAAAACCATGCAACCTTTTACATTTAGTTTTGTTCTGTCATAAAAAGCTGCAGCCTCCCATTTGTTCAAAAAAGAAAGTGCCGTCGTTCTGGGAGAGCTGCAGCTTTTCAGAATGAGTCTCATCTCACCACATCAAATACTGCAGAAAGCAAGCGAGGCACTCAGAGAATTGGACCTAACAGATGCCTTGTGAGGAAATAAAATCAAATTAAAAGAACAGAACAAACAAGTGACAAAAAAGATGCTAAAGGATGACATACCGAAGAGAATAAAGAGGCAGTGGGGCGTAACTCTCTTTAAAGGACAGCAGAGGGGGGCAGCGGAGGAGGAAGAGAAGGTAAAGATCGGAGGCAGAGTGGAGGTTCAACATATCCAAGGCAGCGAGGCAGTTCCACGGGAAATGGCGAAAAACGATGGTTGGATCATGAAGATGGTTAATGGATTGGGAGCAGAGAGAGGGGTAGGATTGGGGTAGGGTGGGATGGGGGTTGTGGAAGACAGAGATGTGTGTGTGTGTGTATTTTAAGTAATATTGATGTGTGTGATTGTGTAATAATGGTGTAATTGTTTGTACAGTGACAACAAATGAGTAGACATATGGTGCGTGCAGCCAGATGGCAAAAGAGAACAAAGTTTCAAAAATAAAAAAGAGCCATGGGATGAGGGGAACGGGAAGGGAGAGAAATAAGAGAAAGGAGGTAAAAAAAAACAAGGTCAGTATACATAAAGAAATACAAAATTATAGTGCTAAAGTTAACAACGAAACTTAACCAGCAAAACAAGCTAATCTTTAGTAATTAGTTACTGTAGTAAACAATGTACTCAGTGCATGTGTTAATGCGCTTTCTGAGGGCGATTTACACAACTGTACAATTTTATTTATTTTTTTTATCTAAACAGGCCAACAGAAAGCACATTTTCACACTTTTACTGTGGTATAATATTTAGAGGAGATGAGTGGAATGTAAAGTAAAGCAGCAACATATTTAAATAGAAGCAACAAGGATGAAGAAGCTCAACTCAATGGCATCTTTTTGAATGAAACTTAAGGATGTTAGAGGAGGAACTGACAAAATGGGGGCACTTGAAAAGACAGGGACACTTGAGAAGCAGAGTTTCTGTTAACGAAAACTCTAAGCAACTATCTTTTGCATCTTTGCATCCTACTTATTGAGTTAAATTTGAAAGAAATGGTTCTGATAACTCATAATAATTCTGAGCTTGCCTGACGACATAAATCAGAAACAGAACTGCTAACCTCTGGGTTCAGGTTGCTGACCAGCATAACGCAGTGTGTGCCAGGGAGGGTGGGAAAGCCCAGTCTACTTGCGGCTGCTGCAGCCGCTGCTGCCCCAGGAATGGCCAGTGAGGCAAGGGCTCCAGGAACCCCTGGTATTGTCAATCCTGATCAAGAGAAATGCCATTCACATTACACATCTTAACACAGTAGACTTCAGGTAAACATGTAATGGAAAACACATTAGGCTGAAGCTGTGCCGTCTTACCAGCAGCCTGCTGAATGGCAAAAGCTGGAGGGAAGGCATGTGCGCTTGCGTATGGTGAAGCAGAGATGATCCCAGGAGCAGCTGAAAAACACAAGGCCTTTTAGATTTTCTAAAAGAGGAAGATATAGAGCGTGCCGGGTAAAAAGTAACACTGTTGTACCGAAGGCTGCAGCCACAGCATGATGTTCAAGTGCAGGCTGGCTGTCCCCTGTGGGCAGGTCAGGGCGAGTGTAGTCACGGCTCTTGTCATTATTGTATTTGACGTTTAAGCTGGTAAGTTTGGAAAAGCTGATTCGCAAAGTACAGCAGCCATTGTAGATGTTCTGGCCATCTAAAGCCTGAGGAAAGAAAGATAGTGCCACAAACATAAAGCCAAAATCTAGACATTCAC
>CAIGQZ010010147.1:77709-93623 GCA_903798205.1 Danio tinwini
AAAAAAATACAGTTAATATTTGATTCATTTTTTTATTAAATTATTAACAGAATTACCAGGAGTGATGCAATATAATTTAATATTGAGTAACAATTAGGGATGTCATTAAAATCTATCGCAAATAAATACATATTAACATTTGCTTAGATAAAAAAGCTAACTTAAAAGTCCTAAAATTTACAATTAACATAATAATTTGTGTACACAGGATGAGTAAATGTTTATGTTTGTAAGTTTTAATTCTCTGTTATCTCTGTTATCATTAATTAAACAAACATTTTTGTATTCTGTCTGAAATATATTTCTGGCCACCGCATCAAATCTGGCTCTTTGAAAGGACACTCTTCAAAAGATTGTTTTTACTCCATATAATGCAAAGTGAATCCAGCAGTAAAGCTGAATTTAAGGCAGATTTTTGAAGTCTCATCTTTAGATGTCTTAACTTCGTCTTTGATTTTTTTTCTTCTGAAGGTTATAAATATTTTATTCAAGATGTAGAATTTGAAGTATAATGTATCTTCCATTGTGCTGTATTTGAATTGTTATATTTTCCTATTTAACAATTATTTGATGGAAATTTTTATACTGTTTATTACACTTTGGATTAGAAGTTGATTGATCTTCTGTCAAAGACCTGAGGGTCCATCTCATATCCTATTTTCAAGTTTGTAAGACAATGAGAACTAAAATAATATACAAACCTAATGCTTAGCTTTTTTCTTCTTATTTATTTTAATACATTTAAGTCCCTCAGGAGTTTACCAAGGTTTCAAACACCTTGGTTGAAAATCCCTGGTCTAGGACACATGTATTGCAAGTTGTGGTGTTCCAATATATATAACCCAGAGCACACATAAAAAAAAGACTTTTAATTATCTTAAGAACAACTCACCCAGGAAGTAAACCCAGCTTTCCAATGTGAATGCCATGATTGCCATCCCAGTGCAGTTGGACACAATACCAAGAAGAGTAAGTGCTGTGTCTCCCATCACATTGAACAAACTCAGAACCCCTAAGAAACTACTGAGGTACATGGCACTGGTGGCGGCCCTGCCATATCCTGCCCACACAGAGTCCCAGCTCAGAGGAGGCTTCAGCACAAACAGCTGGAGCACATTTTCTGCCCCGACCATTCCTAGCATAAATAACACCATGGCTGTCATAAGCATGCCTATAGAAACTCGATCCATTGTATTCCCACTTTCAGATTCTGGCAGGAGTGGCTCATCCTCAGAAGAGGACAATCTTGAATCAGAGAGGGCGAACACAGAGTACAGTAGTGCAACAGCACTGACCAGAATGGCAGTCAGGAGAAGTACTGATGGTCCCACCTGGTACAGATATCCAGACAGAAGACCTCCCACAACTCCTGCGATCCCAAAACAGAAGTCCACGATGTTGAGTTTAAGTGTGCGTTTTCCCTGCTCTGAGCTCAGAGATGCCAAAGCAGCCACCCCAGCCCAGAACATTGGCCCACCTCCACTCAATCCATGCAACAAAGATCCCAAGTAAAGAAACTCTAGGGGAACCTCACAGTACATGAAGATGACAAGCGTAAACATACCCAACACTGAACCCATTTGAGAGGACACCAGGAAAACTTTAGGTCCATGATGGTCTGCCATACGACTCAGTGGAATAATGGACAACATTGCCGTCAGAGAGGACAACACGCTCTGAATAAGAAGAAAGCGTGAGGACATTGCTTGTGCTTGATTGCTGTCTCCTGCTGTTGTCTTCATCGAATGGTTGTACACGGTCTGTGTAAGGGCCATCTCAAAGAAGGATGTCCCGAGTTTATTGATGACAACCACTGGCTCCACTAAAGTCAGAATGGCCTTCATTTGATTGACAAGGTGGAATCTTGAGACTGTTATTTTGAAGAAAAGACAAGAATATATATATACTATAATTTTCATACTTTGAAAATTCCGTTGCTCTGTTAAAAATCATTTAAGAAATATTTTAAAAAAATCAAAGGGGGGCTAATAATTCTGACTACAACACACACACACACACACACACACACACACACACACACACACACACACACACACACACACACACACACACACACACACACACACATATATATATATATCCCAGTTGCAAAAGCAACAAACAATAAATTGATTTCTAGTTGAACATTTGGAAAAGTGGTAGAAGGTATTTTTCTGATGAATCATTTGTTGAACTGCATCCCAATCATCACAAATACTGCAAAGGACCTATTAGAACCCACATGGACCCAAGTTTCTCACATAAATTAGTCAAGTATGGTGAAGGAGAAATCATGGTTTGGGGTTACATTTAGTATGGGGGTGTGTAAGAGATCTGCAAAGTGGATGGAAACATCAACAGCCTGAGGTATCAAGTCATTTGTGCTTCCCATTACATTACAAACCACAGGAAAAGGGAAAAATTTTCAGCCGCATCAGCCTTTACATCAAAGTTCTCAAAAGCAAAAAAGGTCAAGGTGCTCCATGATTGGCCAACCCAGTCACCAGATATGAACATTATTGAGCAGGTCTGGGGTAAGATGAAGGAGGAGGCATTGAAGATGAATCCAAAGAATCTTGGTGAACTCTGGGAGTCCTGCAAGAGCGCGTTCTCTGCCATTCCAGATTACTTTATTAATAAACTATTTGAGTCATTGCAGAGATGTATGGATGCAGTCGTTCTATACTGTACATTATTTCTGTTAAGTGACAAGACTTTTGTCTAAGCAAAGTCAGACCTTAATGTCCTAATTGAATCATTAAAAATTAAAGCATGATCATATTTTATTTTGGTAAAATAAGCGTAATCTAGAGAGCTTTGCCTTTCATATAAGCCACTTGTGTTACCAAATGATCATCTAGAAGTCAAGTTAATATTTGTTGTTCCTAAAACTTTGATAGGCGACACACACACACACACACACACACATACACACACACACACACACACACACACACACACACACACACACACACAATTGAATGTAAAATTATTTGCTCCTGTAAAATTTTTATTTGAACTTTTTCAGATATTTCCCAAGTGCTGTTTAACGGAACAAGGTCATTTTCACAACATTTCCTATAATTGTTTTTCTTCTGGAAAAAGTCTTAATATTATCCCACTTTTTCCAGTTGGCTACAGATCAAACAACTATTGTCCAATGACTTGCCTTAACCTATAAATTGCATGTTAAGCTGAATAATATCTTCTAATATAACCAGTAAAATATTTTGTACTGTCATCATGACAAAGACAAAAATATATTTATTAGAAATGAGTTATTAAAAGTATTATTTATTTTTTAAATCTGTTAAAAAGAAACATCAACGAGAATTTAAATGTCACAGGAAGGAATAATTTTGCCTTTACAGCGTATGAGTGTTTGGCCACCAGCATTCTGTATATCAGTTTTTACATTAACATGTTAAATTATACACTTAATATACACACAATAAAACATGGATGCATTTAAATAGATCTTAATACTGATTTATGCAGGGAAAAATAACAATATACATACTCACAGGGGTGTATCCACTTGGAATAGATTTTAATTGACTTGAAAGTGCAAAGATTATGGAGAATGGAAGCTGTGTGACTGAAATGAAAGTGATTTTTAAAGGAAACTTGTTGCTGCATGTAAATGCATGAGATTGCAGTTATTTCACCTCAAAGAACAAAGTGTCACCAACACATTGGGGTTCAGTCTCAGATGTGATTATTTAATATATTGTGTGTAATGACCAAACGCTTATACGAATTGAAGTGCATTCATTTAGAACGTTATGTTAATGATGTTTATTCACTAGGGGGCGCCGTAGTCCCATGATCTTACATATACTGCGTTCAAAGGAAAATGAAAAGAACAGTTTTTGAACAGTAATTATTTAGCTTTATAAATAATCGCAAAAAGTTATGCTAGGACCTGAAACCATGCATGTGAGGTAAGACCGCAGGCTATGCTAGATTCGTGACAGCGGGATATGTTTGTGAACGTTAGCAAACAAGACGCACAGATGCACGTACTCTTAGCTGTTTAAAATATTTTTCTCCACAATAACTAGTGTTAAATTACTAGTTAAAAAGCTTATTTGTCTCAACATATTAACAAGGCTCAAACGCAGTTTTTTTAAACATGAAACAAAGTTAGCATCACTATCACAACAAATAGGCTACCGTGGTGCAGTTTAAATACAGATGATTAGCAAATATTAATTTATTCATTTTCTTTTCGACTTAGTCCCTTTATTAATCTGGGGTCGCCACAACGGAATGTACCGCCAACTTATTGCCAACTTATGTACTGGATGTCTTTGGACTGTGTGGGGGAAACCAGAGCACCCGGAAGAAACCCACGCGAACGCAGGGAGAACATGCAAACTCCACACAGAAACGCCAACTGACTCAGCCAAGGCTCGAACCAGCGACCTTTTTGCTGTGAGGCGACAGCACTACCTACTGCGCCACTGCGTTGCCCGACTAGCAAATATGTCAAGTAAAACCCAAATTAATTTAAAATTATTTATTTTTGTTTTCTTAAAATAGAATTCGAAATAAAATCTCTTTCATGATTACTATTTGGCTTTTTATTATTATTAAAAACATAATACAACAGTATCATCTCTTGACATTACACACAGACTATTATTAAAACAAAATACAGCCTCAATGCAGCACTTTGAAAAGACAATTGTTATAAGACATTTATGCTACAATACTACAAAAATCTCCAAAGCCATATTTACCACCTTCAATATTCAATACAAATAATAAAAAATAAAACAATTTAGAAAAAAAAGTGTTTCAGTGAAAAGCGATATTCAGCGTTATTTCAAAATAGAAATTACGTTGTTAAATCTACAAGCTTGTGTCAAAATGAGTTTGTGTGCAGGTCCAGATATCATGGGACCTTCTATTTGTGTAAAAACTCGGCCGTGGTTTTAATTTACTTAGTTAATTGTATTCCTCATTTAAAAAGCAAGCCTCACCTAAAAACTGTTTGACAGTTGGTGACATTACTAATCTTAATAATGTATACACTTCACCTCAAGCAGACAAGATGCTCTCCACACTTACACCTAATGCCACCATGCCAGTCAATTCTGAACAGCTATGTGAATAAAATGTCCATGTTAGAAATGCGTTGACTTTATATAGTGAGGTGGTGCAAGTGTAGTTTGCTTGTAAGTGCAGTATGGGATTAAATCCAGTGAAGGATTGCAGTTGTTATGTTGGTGCATCTGTTAAGTTGCTGCCGATTCATTCGCTCTCCTGGTTGGCGTACATGCCTGCCTCCCACTGCAAGGCTCGTTGATTTTTATGCCTTGTTACACGGGTGGCCTCTACGACCTGCAGAGAAACCACAGTTACACAACATGATCAAACTGGATCAGCAGAATGCACTAGACATTGAAAACCTCATCTTACCTCATTGTTTATGGCATCGATAGGTTGGATGCCAGCATACTGAGAGAAAGAAATGAAAAAGAAAAATGAGATTAGTTTTAAAGGGGACCTATTATGCAAAAAAATCACTTTTATAAGTGGTTTAAACAGTTGTGTAGCAACAGTGTTTGAATATAGTCAGCCTCTAATGGTAAAAAATAATGAATTCTATTTTTTATAATCACACTTGATATAAAAAGCCCCGCCCATTAGTGACAATCTCTTCCTCATTAGCATAGACAGCCCTGAGTTAGAAGCCACCATGCGCCATTAGTTTTTAGGATGCACAAATGAACACCATGGTCTCTATAGATTGCCTATTTCTAACCCACGTCTAAGCACATTTTCAGGTTTCACATACACTGTAAGAAATGCAGGGTGCCACACAATTCATTCTTCTTGTCCCAGCACAAATCGTAGATAATGCTAGTCCTGTTTTGAATCTGCTGTTATGCTGACACATAGGTGTTTGTAGCTCTGCTGTCTTTTAAAGAGAGCACAAACACTTCTTTGAATATAAACTGACAGTCACCAAAATGCCACAATTTTAAATAAAGCCTAAAAGGGGCAGTTTCAAATAGTTGCTAAATATTATTTATGGGATATTTCGAGCTGAAATTTCACAAACACACTAGGAATGTTAGACACTCATTTATCTTATAAAAATTTGCATAATAGGTCCTATTTAAAGAGTTTGTATTAGGGCTGCACAAGATATTGTTTAGCATCGCTATCGCAATTTGTGAATATGCAGTAGTCACATTGCAGGATGTATAATGTGGAGTCAGGATTATAGTTAACCAGGTACAATTCAATTCAATTCATCTTTATTTGTATAGCGCTTATACAATGTAGATTGTGTCAAAGCAGCTTCACATGGAAGTTTATAGTGAATTAAAACAGTGTCAGTTCAGTTTTCAGTGTTTAAGTTCAGTTTATTTTAGCTCAGTTCAGTGTGGTTTAATAATCACTACTGAGAGTCCAAACACTGAGGAGCAATTCCATCGATGCGCAGCTCTACAGATCCCGAACCATGCAAGCCAGTGGCGACAGCGGCGAGGAAAAAACTTCACCAACAATTCAGAGCACATTGGAGTCAGTTCAGTTCAACTATAATTAAGTGGAAGTTTATCAGTTGCTTGTGTTTTTAAGGCCTGTGTAAACATTTTAAACAAGTTTGGCCGAGAGAGCTTAACATGCTGCAATTTAAGAAAATATGTGGAATTACAAAAAAAACAATGGAAATGTTTCAAAGGGATCCAAAAATGTGACGGACCCAGTTATTTAAGTTATGGTTATATTAAAGCTAATAAATACTAACAGGAACACAGGAATAGGGATATTAAAATAAACAAACAAAAAACTCACCATTCAAAGATCACCTACAACTTCAGTGAGCAACAGTCACGGCACATTGCCGTTTGTCATGTTTTTGGGTCCCATTGAAACATTTCCGTTGTGTTCTGTTCTTTTTTTTTGTTGTGAGAAAATGCATCGTGTTTTCGTAAAATGTTTGTGTTGGGAGAAAATGCAGCGTGTTTTATTAATTGTTTGCATTGTGTGAAAATGCAGCACGTTTTTTTTAAATGTGTTTGCATTGTGATGATTTGCAGCACATGTGCTGTCAAACTGATGAAAATCTGTTCTTAATTGGCTGGCGCTTTTTGTAATTGCACGTGTTTTCTTAAATTGCAGCACGTTAAGCTATCTCGTACCACCGTACATTTGAGAACAAGGAATTATTATGTTTATAGCTTTAACAAAGATTAATTGTATTTTATTGTTTACACAATAAAGAATATACAGCTTTATTCTACATTTGATTATTTTATTTCAGTACCTGCTGTTAGACTCCTCAATTTGTGTACTTGCTCTATTTATCTCTGCTTGTAATTTGTTTATTTTATTTGATCCATTCCCCTACAAAACCATCCCAATTAATCTAAAATTATTAATTATCTTGTGAAAAATCATAATATAAATCGCAGAAAATATAAATGACTTGAAATGTACATTTTTTTCCAATATTGTGCAGCCCTATTTTGTATCTTAAAACTGAAAGTTCTTTTATCATTTATTTACCCATTTTTTGATTCTTTGAATTGCTTCGTTTTATTACAGAGGAAGACAAACATGTAAGAAAGCTGGAAACATGTAACCACTGACTTATTATAGCATAGTATTTGTTTTTCCTACTATGGATGTCAATGGTTACAGGAGTTCAGCTTTCTTCAAGATATCTGATTTAATGTTCAGTATTATAAAGAAACACATAAAGGTTTGGAACCACTTGAGAGCGAGTGATTAGTGAGTAGTTATTTTTCATTTTTGGGTTAGCTATCCCTTTAAATCAGTTGTATGACTGTCAAACTGTGTCTTTGTGTGTTACTTTATATGACATTAATCTTGGAAAAGTCTAGTTCACCCAAAAATAAAACTTCTGCCATTATTTGATCATTCTTGTGACATTTTAAACAAGTATGACATGTTTCTTCCACGGATTTGCAATTTGGTACAACAGTAAGGTAAGAAAAATATGACAATTTTATTTTTTGTTTGAACTACATTTTTAAGGGTTGTTTATTGTGGAGTTTTTTTTTTTTTTTTAATTTTTTAAATGAAATTCAGGCCTGAGAATACTCACTGCACTTTCTTCCAGCTTCAGTTTGATTCTCCTGTCCTCGAAGTCCTTGAGCAATGTCTCAGTCAGACCTTTCTGGGAGATAGGTGATAACATATCAACCGGTGCACTTAAGGGTTTAATGGGGGTTACCAAAGAAACAATTGGGGACATGGGTTTTGGGTTGCCCCATGGCTGGGGTATTATAATTGACATAGAAGGCAGTCTGGAATTCTGTTGTAGTGAGGCCATCTGTTGACTTTTATCTGGAAAGATAAGGAAAAGACGAAACTAGGCTTTATTTGCACATTGGTAACACAAACAATGAATAAACAATACATTTATGACTGCATTTATTCAAAAGTGTTAGCCATAGTTAATGAAAATAAAGTCATTTATTGCTAGTTTATAGTAACTCACAGAGCTAAAGTTAACATGAATGAATATCGATATTAATAATGAATTGTACTATGATTTATAATTTATAATTTTTATTATTGTTTACCAGTATTGTTCATTATTAGTTTATGTTAGTAAATACATTTACTAACATTAACTAAGGAAACCTTATTGTAAAGTGTGAACCATATTCATATAAGTTTTTTGCTGTATTATTGCACGTTTTGCTCAGACTTCTGCTATTCATGTTTTCCACTGAGCATTATTGAAACAAAAGCTTCTGTGAATTAATTTGATTATGTATCAATTAGGCATGGGCTGGTATAAGATTCTGACGGTATGACAACCTTGGATAAAAATATCATGGTTTTACGGTATCAGGGTATTGTGATTACTGCTCTGAAATAAGTTATTTTTAAGTGTCTAGGTAAAAAGCTACATATTTTTACCAGTTGAACACAATTATTTTATTTTAAGAAACATTTTAAATAATTTGGATCAGTAGTTTTTAATGTGGAGGTATTCTTTTCTGATGAAGGTACAGTTGCTCTAAAAAACTAAATAAAATAGATGATAGAAAAATAGAATAGAAAAACATGTTTAAAAAAAAACAACAACTTACATATATCTTGGGAACGGTATTTCAGAAAATTTTGGTGGTTTTAAAACCTTGAAATCGGTTATCATCCCATGCCTAATATGAATTTGATTATTATGTTGTGACTACAGACTTTGAACTGATTTGTGTACTGTGTACTTGGACTTATATGAATCCTTAGTTTATATCTAGAGGGCACTAGCCACCAGCACAAATTACATTGGAAAACATGACATTTGATTGTTTGAAAAGTTAACCTTAACTTGAAATGTAGATTTACATCCGCAAAGTAAATGATTAATCATTCTTCAGTGAAGCAGAATGCCATGTTATGTCCAAAGTTCAAAAACTAAGTTGGCAATTCTTTCTCATTCCTTGGTGCTGGTGACATCCATAAACATTTAACACTTAAGTTAATCAGTTAGCTATGAACAAGAAAGTTATAAAATGCATTTGTACAGAACAATAAGGCAGTTTCCTGGCAACAGGTAATTGAAATGACAATGGTACCTGTATGCAGTCTCACCTTACCCATTTTCTATGTTTAGCATGTTTTGGGTGCATTGTGACCAATCAGATTCTTATACCTGCCATGGATAACTGGGATACAGAGGAAGTAGCCAGACTCCAGGAATAAGGGGAACTATGATCTGTCTTCTTTTCTGGAGGTACAGAATCCACTTCTTCTATGTGCTTGTGTGGAGTTTGTAGCAATAATAAGTTTTCCTCACTGCCATTTAGTGGAGATCTGGGTTCAGAGGAAATATTCAGCGATGTCACAGCTGAGTTGGGTACTGAGAGAGACTCTCTTAGCTCTTGAAGCTCTTGTTCTCTCCTGAGGTCCTCTTCAATTTCTTGGCGGATACTGTCTGGAGCATTCTGCATTTTAGGTCTCCACTTGGTTGGCTCAAGGTGAGATCTCCAGGAAGGAGTGTATCTAGTTTTTTCAAGATCCAGTTGGGACAGAATAGTTGGAGAGTATACTCTGTTCTTCCGTGACATGCTATTGTCATTTTCCACAATCCAAGCTGATTTTTTCTGTGTTCCAGGATTACTGTTTTGGCTGTCAACACCATTTTCATTATAAACCCTTACTTTAGAATAGTCGTTTTCCTCAAAATATGGACCAATTTGTACATTGCTTCCAGATGTGCTGCAGTCAGCGTTTCTCTGAAGCGTAGATTCATCAGGATGTCTATGTGGACAGCAAGGGGAAAGAACTTCCTTTGTGTCAGAGAGGTCACCTTCCTCTACTAGTACAGGTTGCTCTGTAATCCACATGTTATCTGCAGAAACTGTTCTTTGCTCTAGTTCATTTTCTCTTTGACTTGGCTTCAAAGATATGTTTGGAATTTCTTGGGGATGTGACTCAAATGATGACTTCTTGTCCAGTGCTTGGTTTTCTCGATTATGATCGGGAATTGGGAACTGCCGTTGTTTCTCAAATTCAAGCTCTCTCTGAATAAGAAAGCTCACTCTGTTTGGTTCCTTGGATTTTGCAGCTTTGAATTGTGATGATGAAAGGGAAAGAATTGGTTTTGTCCGGATCTCCACCATCTCCGATATGTCTGTGCGTAAGATACCCCTTGATCGGCGCAAATCCTCTTCTCGTTCTCTAGAAATTCTAATTTCCCTTTGAATGGGAGTCTCCTCAGTACTAAACAATGCCAAGCTGCTTCCTATTTCCGAAATGGAAGGGTCATTTGAAATTCTTTCATTACTGGTATGACCTACTGTTAGCTCACCAGGACCAGATTGAGCATCATCTATGGCAACATTCAGAACTCCATCTTCTTGATCTTCTGTCACAGTGTTTACTTCTGTCTTTTGCTGTGCTGCTAGTGTAAACTGATTCTCTTCTAGGCTATTCTCTTTGCTTACTTCTTTTGGAGTAAAGATGCTGACTGTTGAGGACATAGTTCGTCCTCGCATTTTAGGGGGGTAAGGGAGATGCTGAAGCCTCTGTTGGAAGGCATTCTTTTTTGATTGTTCCATTATTAGAAACTGCTTTCGTGCTGAGTTGAAGTCGATTTGCTCCTTGTCTATGGTTTCAGGCTCAACCCTGGCCTGTTCAGTCTTGGCACTCACTGGTTTGTAGAGCAAACTAAACCCGTCCAGGAGCCTTTGTGGAGTGTTACTGAGGTCCAGATTTTCTAAGGCACTCCACTGTTCTTTAAGGGCAGGGCTTTTCTTGGGTGCCTGATTTCGAATGATCTCAATTCGGTCTGTATTTTCCTCCTTTTCATTCACCGTGGAGGCTTCCTCAACCCGGTAAAGGTCATCTCCATTAGTTTCTTCAAACAGCCGTCCAGGTCTCTTTCCCTCTGTGTAAGTCTGCAGTTTAAAGGTGTTCTTCTGTTTCAGGGTGTTCAGCTTGGCCTGTCTTGTTGGAGAAACCATGTAAACCTTATTAAGCTCTGCTTCTGGGCTTGCTGGGTCATCTACAAAGGAATAGAACCCGACATGTGAACCTGTGCTGCTGTTAGGGCTGCTGGGGTTGCTTGGGGTACTGGGCCTCCAGTCTTCACTGTCACTTCCATCCTCAGACACAGACACTTGTCGAGCCTGGACAACTACTTCTGGAGTGCTTTTGCCACTCCCAGATGATACCGTCACAGTAGGCTGCATGTCTGTTACTGTTGTGCTTTCCAAGCTATAATTAAAAGAGTCACTGTCCTGACTGCTACTCCACGTTTTCTCTAACGACTGTGGTTGGTCAGTAGGGCTCAGTATAGAGCGTAAATCCAACTGCTCAAGCTTAGGGGAGAAGGGCTTTATCACCCAACGCTTTGGGTTGCTAGTCATGGGGAATCTGGGTGGTGGGTGATTTTGAGCAGGCCTTTGAATCGAAGGTCTCAAAGAAGAATGGGAATAGATCACAGCCTGCTTCTCTGCTAAGGGGTGCGTGTATGCATCATATGGGTTGACTGTCACAGTTGATGCCTGTCTCTGGGTAACAACAAAGAAAGAGAGCTTTACTAACCATGTAAATGTATTGTTTATAAGGGACATTCTACCAGAAATGTACATTTTCACTTATAAAAAATGTGACAGGGCCTGTCTTAAGCTTGTCGTCCTCAAAAAAAAAATCATGCAAAACAAGCATAAAATCATACAATTCAATGATAGAATGCATCCTTGATCACTGTCAGCTTTTTCTCCGTCAAATGATGTCACTTCCGAGTCATAGAGATAAAGTCAGAATTATGGTCAAAATTATTAGTCCTTTTAAGCTATTTTTTTAGATTGTCTACAGAATAAACCATCGTTATACAATAACTTGCTTAATTACCGTAACCTGCCTGGTTAATCTAATTAACCTAGTTAAGACTTTAAATGTCACTTTAAGCTGTATAGAAGTGTCTTGAAAAATATCTAGTAAAATATAATTTACTGTCATCATTTACTGGCAAAGATGAAATAAATCAGTTATTAGAGATAAGTTATTAAAACTATTATGCTTATAAATGTGTTGGAAAAAACTTCTCTCCGTTAAACAGAAATTGTGGAAAAACAAACAAACGGGGGCTAATAATTCAACTGTAGCCTTAAACGTGTATTGCAAACATTTTATGTTACATTTTTTGCAAATGTGACGGAAACATGGGGACAATTGTAAATTAATTTGTATTATATATTTGTAGTATTAATTTGTAGAATTTATTTATAATTTCATGTTTTTAATCAATTCATGTGATTGATATCAACTTAAATTTAGCTATTTCTGAAGAATTATTTTCCTCTAAATAACAGTTTTTAGCATAACAAAACTATTAAAGCTGTAGGTTCAATTGGGCTGAGGACAAGGACAATGACAGGGTTTGCACCTTTGTAAAGGGTTTTAATAAAGAAAAAAATTCTGAGAACCAAATGAATGGCATATTCTTTTACAGAACAACTCACAGATATCAATCATCAGTCCATTTTAGAATTTTTTGTAATGACATACTTTCTATTCACTGTATTTATGTTTTTATTTCAGGGACAGATAATATATGTTTCTGGTAGAATGTCCCATAAGTAAAAAAGTACTTCAGTGCTTTTTAAAGATGCGACAATGTTTAGGATGCCTGAACTTTAAAAGATTGGGATGTTGTGTCAAATAAGAGTGGAAAGCATTTAGAAAGTACAATTATAATATTTATTAGACATTTTACATTAATTACTTCAGAAAATTATATTGTACATAACAATATCTGATAAAAACATTGGAAGCAGATCATACTTTTATTCCTGACATGTTTCTCTTATAACCAAAACCAAATAAAACCAAATAACCAAAATATAGTCATTTAATAGTCATTATTTGTTCTGTTTAGTTTAACGATATTTTTAAACATATATTTTAACAATATTTAGTTTAGCAATTCATTATCAGTTTATATTTGTTGTTTTTATAATTATAAAGTTATGTTTATTTTAATAAACTTATGAATGAACTTATAAATGAACTTTAATAATATTACAATGAAAACTAATTGCAAAAATAAAGCCCTTTATAATGTTCAGGGTAATAATTTCTTCAACTTATAAAATATTTTACTTATTATAGAAAAATTATGTCAAATTGCAATAGTTTAACCAAATTCAAGGCCTATTGACTGAAAAATCACGTTTCTTTTTATTAACTAATTAACCAATTCCATGCTTAAAAGGATAAAAAGACAAAAAAAATGCTTACTATTTAATCACGTCATGTTAATAATTTTAAGTGGTTCCAAACCTTTCAGTTTATTTATTCTTTTTACACTAAAGAAGATATTTTTTAAAAGAGCTGAAAACCTGTAACCACTGCCTTCCTAGTAGGAAAAACAAAAGCTATACAATGCAAATTATATTGCATACACTTAAAGTTGATTGTTTATTCAAATGATGTATCTATAATTAAATTTATTTAAACTATTTTAGATTATTCCACATTCATAAAATTTTTCAAAAGTCATAAGTCTTCAAACAGTGATTACATGATTACATAAGTTTAAAAAGCTGTTACTCACCTCATGTTACTGGAAAGTTCTGCAATAACTGCCTTTTAACAACTATTTATTATTCCCTTGTGCTAAATACTGCATCAAAACAATAGATAAAACTGTCTGCCGCTTTGAACAAGCTTACGTAGTTGTAAGGGAGTTTTGCTCACTGTCAGTCGGTGTCCATGTGTGACATTGTGAACTGTGAACTACTGATAAAATGACAGCAGGCTGGTTTCCTGGAAACTTCTGCTTTGCCTGTGCTGATTGGTTAAAACTGTTTGAGAGGTGTCCCAAAAATTGCATAAAATATACTCTAGCTTCACGAATGTTTGATGACCAATGAAACTCGTCACATTAGAATTATAAGGTTCTATCTGACATTTTGGTCAAAATTTAGTTATTGACATATTTTTATTAAATGACAACTTATTTACATTATGATATGTTTTTTTATAAATTGTTTACATTTTAAGACCGTTTATTTAAAAAACAAATTTTACACACATACAGTTCACTATGGAATGCAAAAACTTTGAAGCTCAATATCTCAAAATCATTCAGAACGCAGATGGAACCTTATAATTCCAAGGTGACGAACTGGCAAATAATTCCTCTACCCTTTAATATTACAGGTGCATTTCTCACAACACCATTTACATTTGCAGTTAGTGCATTTCTCAAAACAATTAGTAATTTGTGCACATCATAGTAGCAGTTTCTCATTCCTTCCAGTAAATTGCAAATGCTTTTGGACATGCATCAATTGCTTTCATACAACTCTCTGCTGTTTGTAACATTATCATTTGCTTATGTCATGTCAGTCAAAATTAACTAAACTTGTGGATGCTGAATAGTCATTCCATTGAGTCATTACATACAAAAATGTTGAACTAGTGTCAAAATCTGTCAAGCTCATTTTATTTAAAAACTTTAAATCTTTTTTTTTTCAGAAAATGTTTTCTAAATTGAACAATTTCATGAATGATTTACAGACCTGTGTATGTTGTAGGTTCAGTTTCAATATGTACTGCAATATTGTTTACAGTTGTGCACAGCTCCACCCAAAGGAAGAGTTTGTTGTGAATAAGGATGTTTGTTGTAAATAAGGTTGTATTTATTCTTTTGCACAATGCTGTGAATAAATTAGAATTGTTGAGCATATGCAGTAAAAATGTGAAACATACATATTCAGTGTCTTGTACTCAGATACCTCACTAAATGCAGTGATGTCTAACTTTACTGTAGTTTTCAAATGGCTGTGCAAATAGTATACAGTGCTGTCTTGAGCATTTTCAGGAAGTGTCACCAAAATCTGACTTTTTTGCATTGGAAAAATGTACAGAGTAAACTGTTATAATGAAAACATGAAAAAGCCATTTGACTATCTTGTTCATAAACAGTGGTGTCAGGACTTTTCATCTTGATAACACTGACACTTTCATTGACATGAATACTTGCTTTTGAGGAATGAGCTCTCCATTTTGAGCAAGTGACACGCTTTTGCAGGTTATCCACTAGGTTTTGCAGTTTGTACTAATTGTTGTAAGAAATGCATTAACTGTTGTGCAAATATCCAAAGCGACTGAGAAAAACTGTAATAGTAAATAACCCTTAAAATAGCCCATAAATATTGAAAAATATTGGCACTATATTACAGTTTCATATCATATCTATTCATGATGGTCAATCCTATTAAAACAACCAATGAAAACAGAACAGCCATGTTTTCTGAGATATTCAGTGTAATGTGGACTGGAAAAATATGCATGAATATGACATACAATCTTGTTGCTCTTTCACTTTCTTTCAGATGCAGATAGATGGATAGATGGATAGATAGATAGATAGATAGATAGATAGATAGATAGATAGATAGATA
>CAIGQZ010010147.1:93633-125907 GCA_903798205.1 Danio tinwini
AGATAGATAGATAGATAGATAGATAGATAGATAGATAGATAAATAGACTTCAAAAAATGCTTTTCTTAAAGTTTTCCTCTTGTTTCTATCAAATCTAATCAAATCAAGAAGCATTTTCTACACAAGCAAAACTCATTGTCTTGGCAGATTATTTGGCTTGTTTTAAGGAAAAACTCTTTATTTCACTTTATTTCTTAAATCAAGACAATGAGTTTTGCTTGTCTAGAAAATACTTCTTGATTTAAGAATTTTTAGATATTTGGACTGGAAACAAGAAAAAGTAAAAGTAAGGAAGTAAGAAAAGCATTTTTTGCAGTCTAGATAGATAGATTGATCATTCATAAGATGTATAACCTTATTATTTAACATACTGTAACAGTTAATTGTTTTAAATTACTTTACGTTACATTCCTTATGTTCTCATCTTATTTAGGCATCTTAAATATCAACCCATGTCCTTTCTCTTTTTAAATACACTGCAAAAAAATGCATTTCAAAACAAAAGCACTATATAAATAAGCAATCATTATTATTTCAAGGCAGAGATTTTGTCTAATTTCTAGTCCAAATAGTAAAAAATATATATTATTTTGTTTTCAAAAATATAAGTCAAAATTAAGTTTTTTTTTCTTAAAACAAGCTAAATAATCTGTTAATGGCATAAGAAAATTAAGCAGATTCATCAAAAACCCAAAATAAGATTGTTTTACTTTACCCTACTGGAAAATTATTTAGCTTGTTTTAATGTCCACATCTAAGAAAATCTTGAGGGCAAGTGCTTGAACAAGCCAAACAAAATAACAACATAAGTAAACAAAATAGGTACACTGTCACTTTAGCTTTTAAAAACAATTTAATTAGACAGTGACCTACAACGTCTTCTTCAGGCCATCTAAAGTGGCAGTGTGCCAATTTTGCTTACTTCTGTCTTAATAATAAAAAACACTGGATTTTGACTTATTATTTCTGAAAGCAAAACAATATATATTTTACTTATAGAAATATAAGATAGAAAATCTATCCTGATTTAAGAATTTGTAGATATTTAGACTAAGACAACTGTAAGTAAGCATTTTTGTTTTGCAGTGTATGAAATATTTATACTAAAGTAGCAAATTTTAATTGAATGATTCAGCCAAAGAAAAGTTACCAACACTCACCTTCCGACATCAGTTGTGGAGTCAGAAGCTGTAGTGTCACATGCATCAGTAGACACTTCTGTCTTTACTGCACTGACTTGACAAAGTTCAGCTAATATCACATATGCACGCATAGACACACCTCTCACCCAGACTACAACAGTACAACACACTGATAGTTTTGGATGCAGTTTTGAATGAGAATAATCATCTGGCACATTAATATTACAGCCTGTTTCTAAATCTTTACAGAATTAAAATAAGAGATTTTAATGACTAAACTCATGAACATTCTTGTTAACTCCATTTACATGTATGCATAGGAAGGTTTAACAACAGAAGTGCAATTAAAATAAAAGCTGAAGCTGTCATTTGAGCTGTACAATGAAACTCCCTCGTGTCAGAGCAGATGAGAGGAGTGAAAACTGCAGAGCATGACACTCATATATTACATTCCTGAATTTATGGCTGTGAAAGTGTTTTTTTATAAATCATGCCTAGTTACTCTTTAACTGATCATGTAGAGCATTGTTCACAATAAAATCATTTAATCTTTTTGAACAAACGTTTCTACAAGATTACCAATAATAATAAAAATACAAATGCTGACATCTAGTGGACAAAAAACAAAACTTAGGTTGCCCTTCGGGAGGGGAACTTCAATGCTATGTGGAAACTTCCACTATGGGGAATTCATTCAGAAAGCCAATCATCTGAAAGAGTATGTAAACGGGCCAATGAAATGCCAATGAGTTGGGAGCTTCAGCTTGCGCACCTGATGCTCGTTGCAATCAATTTGCTATAAGAGCACAGCACGCGCAAAGCCAAGCATCATTTTTACTTCAGAGACTTCAACAGCCTTCTGAGAGAGTCGATGAGGGTTCCTCCTGCTGAGTTTCAGACAGAAAGTGAAAGAGAGCGATCTCCCGGTCCAGAGTGTATGACACGCAGCGGCAGATGCTCGAGCTGGGTTTCTCCTTTGCCTGGCGTCCTTTGGGTCCGGTCCTCCAGAGCGGTATGTATTGTTGCGAATTTCCTAAAAGAGCAACACGGTCGTGCAGCGCGTCTTTTTTAAGACGTCGCTCCCACTGTGCGTTTCTAGATGCAGTGGTTTCCTGTCCTCGGATGATGGGCACGAGCACTGTGTTTCATGTCTGGGGGTCCAGCATGTTAATGCGGTGCTCGCGGGCAGTGCATGTCATCACTCGGTGGCATGTCTTTTGCGCAGTTAAGATCGCGGTTCGCTCTTGCAAAAGGGCCACCCACCCCAGTTGTCCCCCGCTCCGCTGTGGGCACTTGGGCAAATCTGAGGGTTACAGTGAGAGTAAATCTGCCGCCCTCTGGCTTGTGGACCTCTCACTCCTCCACGCGCTCCATCCAGGCTTCGAGTGAGAGAAGCGCTCCATCCTCGGATGGCCGCCCTCTCACTTGATGACACCGAGGCTCAGATGTCCACCACTGCATCGGAGGTTGGGCTGTCATGGTCTGATAAAGGATTTCCCCCCTCCGCTCCCTCCCCTCGGCCGATCTTGAAACAGACATGATAACCGTGCTTTCCCGGGCTGTTTCGATCGTGGATCTGGAGATGGTTTATCCCCCAGCCCCGCGGCCGGACCGACTAGATGGGTGTATGTGGAGGATTAAAAGGCAAGACCTTCTAGCCTCCCATCCCTTTCTTCCCGGAAGTGCACAGTGGTGCCTCCACCTCACCACCCTTGATGGTGGAGCAGCCAGGAAGTACGAGTCGATTCCCCAGATTGAGAGTGCCATCACGGGCCCGCATGGTGCCTCCTTCTGCTGGAATCAGCCTCATCTCCCGTCCAAGGCGTGTTGGTCTTCTGCCTCCCGAGCCAGAGCCTACACGGCCCAGCTGCACAAGGGTGGTTCCGACCCAGGCTTGTCACAAGCCCCGCACCGCACCTGACTGAGCTCCAAGGACCTTAAGTCTGCTGCGTGTGCCCCAGGAAGGACGATGGCCACGTTAGTGGTCCAGGAGCGCCACCTCAGGCTAAACCTGGCAAAAATATGCGCTGAGTCGACAAAGTTAACTTTCTTGACTCCCTCATATACCAGTCTGGCCTGTTTGGCGACACTGTTGGTGAATTCACCCAGGAATTCACGGCGGTGCAGTCGGATACGATGGACCATCCATCGGCGGGGATGTAAGACCGCTCCCTCCCCTGCCGAACCATCCACATCCACTGCTTGTCGCTGAGAGCGCCCAACTATGAGTGCTGCTCCGCCCCCGCCTGCCCCTCCGGCCAGCGGCAGTGCCGAGCACCTCACAGGCAACCAGCGCTCCCTGTCCCAGGGTGCCGTTAAGTCCGGTTTACAAACCGCGAAGCGCTTCTGAGACGGGCCATCTGGAGAAAAGGGGACCTGCTCTCTCCCCGGTGGGGGGCCGGGCTCCTCAAAGAGAACTTTTTTCCCTTCCCTGGATGTGACAGCTCGAATACTGCCAGTCTGGGACGCGATGAAAAGCCTTCCAGCTCGCAGGATCGGTGCACTTCGCCAGTGGCTCACGAGGTCTGGGAGGACGGTCTCCTTTCTCTCACACCTCCAGCCCTCCCCTCCGGAGTCTGGGTGTAAGGTGAGTGAATCTCTCGCCTCCAGCTCTTCCGCGGGACCCCAGCGCTCCCCAGATCAGCACTACCACTCCGCGCTGCCCCACTGCTGGTACGTCAGCGATGGTAGCGATGCAGTCATTAGCGAAAGCTCTGCCTGCCTGGTTAGCGCGGGCCAGCCCTTCGCGGTGGCTTATACGCACGATCAGACTCGGCTACGCGATTCAATTCGCGAACGGCCTCCCAAGTTCACGGGGGTGTTTCTCACCAGGGTCAGCCCTGTGCCCGCCCCTGTCTTGCGAGAGAAGATTGCTGTCCTCCTGGCGAAGGATGCAATCTAACCGATCCCTCTAGCCGAGATGGAGAGCGGCTTTACAGCCTGTACTTCATCGTACCTAAAAAGGCGGTGGGCTATGGCCAATCCTAGATCTGCACATTTTGAACCGCTGTCTGCACAAGCTGCTGTTCAAAATGCTTATGCAGAAGTGCATCCTCTGGTGCATTCATCCTCGGAATTGGTCTGCAGCAATAGACCTGAAGGAAGCGTACTTCATGTCTCCATACTCCATGCCACCGTCAGTTTCTGCGGTCTGCATTAAGGTCGAGCCTGGCAGTACAAATCCACCCCTTTGGGTTCTCTCTGTCACCGCGGGTCTTCAAGCTCGCGGAGGGTGCCCTAGCGCCCCTTCGGCTCGCGGGCAACTGCATACTCAACTGCAACTCCAGCACCTCCACCTATTGGGGTTTCAGGTCAACCATGAAAAGTGCAAACTCGCCCCCGTGCAGAGGATCTCTTTTCTTGGGTTGGAGCTGGACTCGGTCACCATGACAGCGCGCCTCTCTGGAGAGCGCGCTCCGCTAATGCTGAACTGTCTGAGAGAGTTTGACAGCAAAATAGTGGTTCCACTGAAATCTTTCAAAGGCTCCTGGGGCATATGGCATCCGCAGCCGCTGTCTTGCCACTCGGATTGCTCCATATGAGACCACTTCAGCACTGACTTCACAATCGAGTCCCCAGACGTGCATGGCACGCGGGCACACACCGGGTGACCGTTACTACGCTGTGTCGGCTCGCCCTTACTTCCTGGAACGATCCCTCGTTCCTACAGGCCTGAGTGCCTCTAGAACAGGTGTTCAGAAATATTGTCGTTTTAGCAGATGCTTCCAGCACGGGCTGGGGGGCCGTGTGTTGCGGGCATGCAGCCGCGGGCCTGTGGAAAGGAACCCAGTTGCATTGGCATATCAATCGCCTAGAGCTGTTGGCAGTGTTCCTCGCTCTCCGCCGTTTTACCGGTGCTGGAGCAACAACACGTGCTGGTCAGGACGGACAGTATGGCGGCGGTGGCGTATATCAACCGCATGGGGATATCCGCTCTCGCTGCATGTCTCAGCTCGCTCGCCGTCTGCTCCCCCG
This sequence comes from Danio tinwini, assembly GCA_903798205.1. Taxonomy (NCBI): domain Eukaryota; kingdom Metazoa; phylum Chordata; class Actinopteri; order Cypriniformes; family Danionidae; genus Danio; species Danio tinwini. The sequence goes on from CAIGQZ010010147.1 coordinate 98,751, forward strand.
GAGTCATACACAGCTCTCGTATTGCACCTCTCTGGCCCAATCGGGCCTGCTTTCTACTCTCCTCGTGATGGCCCCTCCCTGGCACATCCCCTGGAAACAGGGGACAGGCACCGTTTGGCATCCTCACCTAGATCTATGCCTCATGTACAGTTCATAGATGGAGCGCGGAGGATTTAGGTGACCTACCGATTAGGTGGTTAACACTGTCACTCAGGCTGCGCACCCTCTACGAGGCATGCCCACGCCCTGAAGTGGAGTCTATTCGCTGTGTGGTTACCTTTTTCCTCGAGAAGGAAACCCTGAACATGCCAGATCAGAGTGATGCTATCCTTCTTCAGTTGACTGGAGCTAAGGCTGTCCCCTCTACTCTGCGGGGTTGGCGTTACGATCATCCCCGCTCTAAGGATGCAGCAATGGCAGCGCGCTGGGAAGTATCGTCTCATCATCCAGTTCCCAGAGGCGCAAGACTGGATATTAATTTTTCCTGTTTCCCTCTCATACCCACTTGGAGATCTCTCTTAGGAGAGGTCTGCTCGATCACTCGACTCAGTATCTTAAGATTTCTGTCCAGGTAGACAGCTCTGCTGGTCGCATTTGCATCGGTCAAATGGGTGGGTATCTGAAGGCATTTTTGATCAGCGAAATGTGCCAGCGTATTGGGCCGGCCCACTCTCACGTTTACCTGAGACCCCCGCCCACCTAGGTGCTCTAGATTCCTATAGCATTCCTTCAGCTACATAGTGAACCTGTAAGCGCTGCCCACGGAGGAGGCAGACCCAGCCCCTTTATTTGCTACATCCTTCGCACTTTGCATATTAAACGGACCGTACTCAGTTCTTTTATCTGTTACAGTGATCGGCAGAAGGGAAGTGCCGTATCCAAACAGAAGTTGGAACTTACCCACCGAACAGTGAATGCCATCTCCCTCGCTCATCTGAGCCAGGGCGAGCCGTGTCCCCAGGAGTGAGAGCGCGCTCCTCGAAGCGCGCATCCTTTTGGGCGTTAACACGCGGCGCCTCTCTAACAGACACTGTAGAGCTGCGGGCTGGGTGACACCTATTGCGAGATTTATTAATCTTGAGGGGAGCCGATTTCCTCACGCGGTGAATGAGAAATTCGGTTAGGTGTTGTAAAACGCTTACTGCGCCATTCTCTCTAACACGGAGATACGTGCGTTTATTCACTCTGTCAGTAAAGTTCCCCGCTGGCGAACCCTGCAGATATTCCTCCGAGGCCCCCAGCATCTGACTCAGCGGAAGAGTCAGGCGCTGGCCCGTTACGTTATTGGTTTGCCCGCTGGTCAGCCCGCGTTCTGGGTATAGGTGCCCGCTATGTGCAATCCCCACTAGGCGATCCCATATGCTTATACTGCCACGATGCAGTCCCCCCTCACAGGCGGACCCATGTCTTCCCTCACCGCTAACAATCTTATATTCATATGCATACTCCCCCTTCTCAGGGCTAGTCCATATGCTCTCTCGCCACCAGTCTCCCCACTTGGGTAGCAGGTGGCCTCTGCAGCGTCCTCCCTATCGGGACTGCACACATTCCCAACGTACTGTCGTATTAAATTCCTAGAAATTATTCTAGACGCATTTGCGGCTCCCGAAAAATATATCTAAATCCGTAAATCTTCTGTTGAAGTGGGATAAGTAAGGGCCAGGGAAGACGTTGGAAGGCCGCGCCTCTGGTGACGCAGGTGCGCTCACACTCTCTTTTGCCTGGCAAACCTCTCATCAGGGGCGAAGTTAAGGTTTAATCATTATGCCGTTTTCCATACATTTCCCCATAGTGGAAGTTTCCACATAGCATTGAAGTTCCCCTCCCGAAGTGGAACGCTTGGGTTACTAAGCTAACCCTCGTTCACCTGAGGGGAGGAACGGAAATGCTATGTTCCTTCGCCATAATGATTGCCCCTTAGCTGTTGAGGTGAAAGTCTCTTCCGCTAAAAAATTATGCTTGGCTTTGCGCGTGCTGTGCTCTTATAGCAAATTGATTGCAACTAGCATCAGGTGCGCAAGCTGAAGCTACCAACTCATTGGCATTTCATTTGCCAGTTTACATACTCTTTCAGATGATTGGCTTTCTCAGTGAAATCCCCATAGTGGAAGTTTCCACATAGCATTGAAGTTCCCCCCCTCGGGGAACGAGGGTTACCTTAGTAACCGGAGCAATATTTTTAAAGATTTTCCAACCCAAAATCTAAAATGTATTTACTTACCCTCCTTGTTTACATCTCTTCTGGTTAAAAACACATATACATGAGCTTTTTTTCTTCTTCTGCTGAACACGAAAGAGGAAATTTTGGAAAAAATGTTTGACTTCCAATGTTGTTTTTTAACCCTTCAACTACCCCAATTAATTTCTTAACTCTTAATGTCGCTAGTTAACACACTCAATGCATTTTTTTTTCAACACATGTCATAATTTCTAAAATTTCAGCCTCTACAAAATGGTTGATATGCCAGTTTATGGTAAAAGTACCGAACTTAATACATATACTATGAAAAATCTGAAAATAGGAAGTGTAAGACCAATTTATAAACAAATTATTAAAAATAAAACATTTTTGAATACTAAATCACCTTTCTTTTTTTTAAGTATGCCATAAAATAATCTCATTTAACATGCTTTCTTATTTTTTTGTGTTTTTTTTTTTACAATTAACCCAAATCAAGTGTAGTAGTGCAACAGATGTTTCTTTGATAATTTTTTTTTAAACCAACAATGCCGTGTGTGTAAACCATTATTTAAAACAGTCCTTCTTTAAATTACTTTAACAGTCATTGTTTAAGACAGTAAAAACATGGTCAACCGTTTGATAGAGGGGCAGTCACCAAAAATGTCTTCTGTTGTGTTAAGAGTATAGGGCTGCACGATATTGGAAAAAGCTGACATTGCAATATTTTGTATTTTGTTTGGGAAAAATTCATACTTTTACATCAATTGGGATGATTTTGTAGTGCAGTGCGTCTGCATAATATATTCAAAAATCTAAAAAATGTAATTAAAAAAATAAAGCACAGATAAAAACAACAAACATAGATAAAAATGAAACAATCAGCGCTTTATGGTATGGCTTTGGTGGAATCTAACAATATTGAGACAAAAAAAATCAATTACAAAATAACACTGTATAGTATTAATTTGATAAATAATAAAAAAATAATCTTTGGTAAAGCAGCAAACTTTATAATTTCTTGTTCCAAAATTGGGGCTGGGCGATATTGCAAAACAAATTATCACAATTTCATGTTTCATGTCATTTGATATTGATAATTATTGAATATTTTTAACAATACATTTAGGAATATTAGGATTTTTTTATTATTTAACCACTTTTTTAATTTACCAACATTACTAAGGCAAATAGCATTGTTAAGAGACTATTAAACTTGATGAATAAAATTTTACAAAGTGTGTGCCATGGTAAAGCGTATACTGAACAATCAAAGTAAATTTTAAAGGGTGAATAATAATAATACAGTAAACCTCAAACTCTGTAAACAACACAAATTATGATAATTAAGTCTGAGCTTTCAAGTAAAGTAAGCAACCTTATTCAAATACATATTGCAACATTACAAATTGTGAAGTTGAATGACTGCATTATACCCCCTATGCTAAAAAATTTCAGATAAGGAGCTAGTGGCTGGGGTGCACAAGAAAAGAAACCAAAAAGCCACTTACGTTAAAATTTGCTTTAAATCTTATAGTTGCAGGCCTTAAAAAAACATCCGAATGAATATTGTTCATACTAACAGATTATTTTTTTTAATTCACAATGACTCCACAAATCATGTGCACTGAACTGTGATTTTAAGTTAATTACAATCCCAACTCAACATTGCACATCCTGTGATGTGACTATTACTGATCCGCACATTGTGATATCGATGCTGATATATTGTGCAGCTGCCAGTATTTCTGTTATTTAGCAGATTCATTTATTTATATATTATTTCTTATACATTATATTATTCCACACTACTACAGTCAATAAAAGTCACTTTGTTAAACATTTGTTCAATTTTCAACATCAAAAGTATTCAAAAGTGATCAAGGGCCCATTATGAAATTCACAACCTTAAATAAGAAAACACAAAATACAGAAATTACCAGATATATTGTTAATTACCAGATATTTTTTACAGTGTAGTGTTATACAAATATAAATATATATATTATTTTATTTTATTTACAGACAAATGAAAGTCAGCATGTGTATAAAGGCTTTATGAAGCTGTTGAGGGGAGGTGTAGGCAAATTATTGTAGAATAAACAACTTTTTAAAGTCCTTGCATACATAAACTTCTTTAAACATACGATCCTCAGCATAAATGAACACACCCCATTTTGAAAATGAGTATTTTTATCCATTTCTCAGTGAATATGGGTAATATATTTTGGTGCATCTGAACAAAACAGATTTATTGAAGAGATGTATTTATTAAACTATAATTTTAGTCACAGAACAAGTAGAAATAGAAATAGAAAGATAATACATTTAAATTTAAAGAAAATGTTGAAAAGAATTACAAACTACAAAATTTCAGCATTTTATACTTTGTTTGTTTCTTTTGATTTTTACATTTTTTTAAAAATTTTTCCCCTAGCATATACATTTGAACTACTAATTTTGGACTGTTATTGTAAACTATTGTGTTAGATAAGCTCCAGATTTGGCTTCGTTACTGACTAATGTATATGCAAATATAATATTTTAAAGCATCCTTAAAATATGAACTTAAATGAGAGATTTGTAAGGGGTGTACTTAAATATGCTGAGCACTGTAAGTGTCTGTGCAACCTTACCTTAAAATCATGATCTAGACTGTTGCACAACACCTGCCAGGGAGGAGTGTACTTGAACATGCTTTTTTTGAGCTGGTATTTGCTGCAGTTCTTGCTTCTTAGAGCTTCACAGGGAGACACTAGCATGAAATGAACTCAACTTTATCTCGAGCAATCCATTCTGTGAAAGAGTTTGCGTTAAAGAGGTGAAAAATTTTTATTTTTTACAAATTTTTTACATTTTAATACATTTTTTTATTTTATTTTTTTATTTTGTTGTTAGTCCTCAAAATAAAACATTATTTTCTGCTTAGAATAACTCACCTCACCTTTTGTATTTCCACGGAAATGGCGAGACCATTGTGTTTCATACAGCTGAAAACAGGCCCGGCCTTCTCCATAAGTATCACTGCAGGTATCAATCTGGTCTAGACCATATCAGCCAGACCGAACAACAAGTTTTCACCTACTACCCATAAAACTTGTGTTTTGGTTCACTTGCTCTGTTAAAGCTCCTCCTCCAATATGGCTGCATGTGGTAATTACAGTTCTCTGCCAAAACGAGCAGTATCATCTTAAGCATAAAAGGCCAAAGTGTGTGTGGGGTGACCTGGCTCACAGTCAGAGATTCAGTGCATGCATGCATGTAGTAGCTGTGTGTGTCTGAGTGTGCTGAGGGCAGGGATACCAGTCTGGTATACTGCTATAATCAGCAAACATTGCACAAAAGCTGAGAATACCCCTCTACTATCCCATAATGCACCGCATAGTTGCTCTGAAGCCTGGTCATTTAGCCACCAACAATAGGAATGACAAAAATGCAGTGGCTTTTAGTTCTGAATGGCAACAGTGACATTCCTTAGTTCTCGTTGCTAGGCCTGAAACAAGTTTCAAATTTATAAATAAATATGTACAGTTAAAGTCAGAACTATTAGCCCCCCTGAATTATTAGTCCCCATTTATTTTTTCCCCAATTTCTGTTTAACAGAGAGATTTTTTTTCAACACATTTCTAAACATTTTTAGTTTTAGTTTTTAGTTTTCTAAACATTTGAGTTTTAATAATTAATTTTTTTAAAACCTGATTTATTTTATCTTTACCATGATGACATTAAATAATATTTGACTAGATATTTTTCAAGACACTTCTATACAGCATAAAGTGACATTTAAATGTCTTACTAGGTTATTAGGTTAACTAAGATTACGGTAATTAGGCAAGATATTGTATATTTATGGTTTGTTCTGTAGACTATCGAAAAAATATATATAGAAGCTGATAATTTTGACCTTAAATTTGTGTTTAAAAATTTTTTAACTGATTTTATTCTAGCCAAAATAAAACAAATAAAACTTTCTCCAGAAGAAAAAATATTATCAGACATACTGTGAAAATTTCCTTGTTCTTTTTAACATCATTTGGGAAATATTTAAAAAAGAAAAAAATTCTAATGCTAATAATTCTGACTTTAACTGTATATCTCTTTATATTTTGAACTACAAAAAGATCAGTCTGATAAATTTAATAGATTTTTTAAAATATTTTTGTATGATCTGCTCTCTGCTGGTGTGTGTTGGGATAAGATTAAATGATGAAATTAATGCAAAACCATTATGGAAATGGAAATCATATTTATACTGCCTGATTTGTTTAAAAAACAATGTGCATGCAAGTGCACTCACTGAAGTCTCTACTGTCAGGACAGTGAGCCTTTCATCAAAATCTCACTAGCCAATCAGAGTAGACCACCGTAGTTAATAGTAGTTATATTAAAACAATAGTTCATTGTAGTCATCGTTTACTCACCCTTCACTTGTTCTTTTTTTTCTCGAACACTATTGAAGATATTTTGAAGAACGCTGAAAATCTGCATTCCATGGTATTTGTTTTTGGTTAAAGGTATACTGCTTTCTTTTACTATATCTTCTAATGTGTCCAACAGAATAAAGAAACTTGTAAAAATTGTGAACCACTAGAGCAGAGCTATTCAATTGGCGGCCCGCAGGCCGAACTTGGCCCTAAGATAATTTGTTCCGGCCCTCCAAATAGTGTGACCATCAAAAATAAATTTAGTTTAGTCGAAAAATGGCCGCTATAGTTATGAAGTGACGTGCGTCTGTTCAATACAGCACGAACTGCAGCTGAAGGCTGCGCAGAGAGTGAATCACTTGACATTAAGCGAGTGGGGTGAGCTGCCGAAAACATTTGGATATGTTTGTAGAAAAGGCCTTTTGTACAATGCACTATCGATATTAGGGATGCAACAATTAGCCGATTTCACTATTAACCGCAATTTAATTCATCATGGTTAATTAATCGTAAAGGCTTCTCAATGCAGAGTTTCTGTTGCATGGAACAAAACTGCTGCAACTAAACAAAGTTATGCTAACTGTGTGCTAGTTTAAAGTTTAGATTTCCTAGTTTATACACCAAGGTTAATACGCACGCACACTGGATTAACTATAGCTGCGGGCCATTCACATATCACGTCTTTACCATGCGCAAATTCCAGTGTAAGTATATGTGCCAATATGCGTGCGCATTGCGCAAGCGAATTGACGCACTCACGCTTTCCAGGCGCACTCAGTAGAAAACATCTCACGCTGTAGGGTGGCTTTCAGTGCAATGCAAACAAAAGATATGTTGGACGAATTATGACAAATTATTGAAATTATTATGTATGTATGAACACAGATGACAACAATTTATTTGTAGTTAATAGTTAAAATAAAGTTTAAATTTACATTAGACGTGATAACCATAAAACCATGATTATTTTTCAGACTGCAATAGCACAACCAAAATCTATAATCGTTGCAACTCTTAATGTTATGCAGTTCAAAACATAACATATGAGTTTGAATGTAGAAGAAGCCTACTTAAGCAATGCACAGCTTTTGTTGTGCTTTTAAATACAACAATTTATTTTTTTTAAAAAGCTATTGTACAATGTACTTATATTATAGTTTAAAATTCAACATATTAACATTTTAATGTAGAAAAATAAAACATGGATGTCTTAAGGAGCAAAAATACAACATATGGGCTTTTATATGCTGTTGTGTCATCACTTATATTGCAAGTCATATTTCTCCAGCCCCTTATTTGGGATGCTTTTCATGAACTGGCCCCATGACAAACTAATCGAATAGTCCTGCACTAGAGAGTGATTAAATAGGGCTGCACAATATATCATTTTGACATCAATATCGCATTGTGATCATTTGCTATAATCAAATCGCGATTATACACAATGTTTAGTCTGGATTATATTTATCATTTAACATATACTTTGTTTTGAGGCCTGTGACTTTTTTTTTGTGATTTCAAAAGCATTCAGGCATAAGAAATCACACTTTTTGTAACTTACAAAAATGAATAATGATTAATTTTATTAAATTGTTTATAATTTAACAGTTATAGTTATAACTATAGCTAAATTAGTTATACTATAACAATAGTTCACCCCAAAAATTCTGTCATCTTTTACTCACTCTTCACTTGTTCTTTCTTCTCTCAAACACTATTGAAGATATTTTGAGGAACGCTGAAAACCTGCATTCCATGGTATTTGTTTTTGGCTACAGGTTTTTCTATCTTCTTTAATATATCGTCTATTGTGTTCAACAGAATATAGAAACTCATAAAGATTGGGAACCACTAGAGGGTGATAAAATAGTAGGGCTGCACAATACAGTATATTTGTTCGACATCAATATCGCAATGTAATCTTTGCTATAATCACATCGCGAGTATACACAATGTTGAGTCTGGATTATATTTATCATTTAACATATAATTTATCCTTTAGCAAGGGGTTTTTGAGGCCTGTGACTCTGTGATTTTAAAAGCATTCAGGCATAAGAAATTGCACCGTTTGTAATTTTAAAATACGAATAATGATTAATTTTATTAAATTGTTTACAAAACAAAGACTATGCAACATTATTTTACATTTAATTATTCAACCACCGTATACCTGAATACATTTAAACTCCTCTGAAAACAATAAGATGCTGTGTATTTAATTTGTATAATTTTCTTTATAGAATATATCTATGCCTGTAGATTGTTTATAATATTTTATGCACTCCCCTACAGAATCATCCCAATCAATCTAAGATTAGAAATTCTTTCCAGTTATTCAACTCATCTAGTGAAATTGTATTCATATCACATATATCAATGTTAGATTTTTATTCAATATCGTGCAGACCTAGTAAATAGTAGAAACATTTTCTTTTTTTGGGTGAGCTATCCCTTGAAGTCTGTACCCATAAGAGGTCTGTCTCAATATAATGAAATATTATTTGCATTCAACCAATTTTTGATAATTGTAAACAGAGTAAAGCAAATTGGGTGAGCATGTTACAAAAAAAAAAAAAAGATATATTTTTGATGTTTTCTGGAACCGTTACATTCATTTACTGTATAATTTGCTGCTTCATTTTTATTAGCACAAATACAAATCAATGAAAGTGCACTATGTGCCATTCAACAGAGAAAATTTTAATTGTGTGCTAACAGACCGAATTATGAATGTGGATCAGTGAGTGTACGTACACACTGTTTCAGCATCCTGGCTTTCTTTGGTTCCTTTCCTCATTATACTTGGAGGAGTTCACTGTACAATAATTAATTCATGAATCTGATTAGCAGATACATTAATCCAACACGATTTTCAAATGAACAATAATATGCAAAGCAAAAAAGGACAGAGGCAGTGATTTCATTAAAGCACGTCACGTTTTAATATCTCTTTCCAACTCTTTCTACAACTCGAGTTGATTAGAAAGCAAACCATTTGCAGTAATAGCACACTTGCTTTTAGAAGAACCAGGGCTGTGATGGGCAGTTAAGTACCCTATCTGACTGGGATGCCCACTTCAGTAGGTATTAAAACCAGTTTATGTTTTCCTACATTGTCCTCTGTTCTGTTGTTTCATTGAACTCAGCCTGTCATCATTGGTTAGTGGCTCATGCACTGGAACATTATCTAACATGAAAATGGATATGTATATGTAGCTATGTGTGATTTCTGTGCCTATAAAAGCATGCATCTATACAAAAGAGATATGTCAGGCTCATGGCCAGACAACAAGGCAATTAGGGGTGAGGAACACATTGGAACTGGAATGTTAGTACTGATGGACAGTAAAGTGAGCCACAAAATAGTGAGGCAACTATGAAACTCACAGTGACTTTAAAGTATAGTGGGCCCAATTGAGGACAGATCAGCTAAAGCATAAATTATAACCTCACAGATTCAGTTTTATAGAAATGTGAACATGGTTGAAAATGTGCACATAATTGAACAAGATACATCAGAAAGGCTTTTTTTTTGCATTCGTGGTGATCTCATTTGCCTGCTGGGAATCTGAACACATAGGCACATTGACTTCCACAAAGCTCTTCCCAATGATTTGGGCAGTTGAATTGATATTTCAACTAATGTCAAAAGGAACACTCCACTTTTTTTTCTTTTCTTTTTTTTTTTTTTTTTTTAAATAGGCTCATTTTACAACTCCCTAGAGATAGACTGTTGAGTTTGACAATTTCTGAATCCATTCAGCCGAGCTCCGTGTCTTAGCTTAGCATAGGCCTTTAGCATCATGCTCAAAAATGACCAAAGAGTTGTAATAATTTTCCTATTAAAGCTTCCCTCTTCTTCAGTTACATAGTGTAAGATCAATAGAAAATACATTTCTAAGCTGATACAGGGTGTCCTGCGGGGTCTTAAAAAGTATTAAAAGTTGATAAATCAGTGTAGAGAAATTTAAGGCCCTAAAAAGTATTAAAAAGTCATAAATGCTATTTTGCAAAGTATTAAATTTCATATCATTTTTGGTTACGCAATGTATGGTTGTATGCTAAAGTTTGCCTGAATTAAATTTGTGAATATCAGGATGTTGTGTAGTTTATAAAATCAATAAAATCTGCTAGATTTGACATCATGCTGCTTTGTTTATTGCAGTAACCAAGGCAACATTGTTATTTCTGCAGCTCTATAAGCATCTCCCTGCTGAATTAGCTAGATTTAATAGATTGTTATTCAGTATATGAATAATGTTTTAGTTTCTTACATTAATGTGTTTCCAGTTGAAACCTAAAGTAGTTATAAAATGTATGGAAAGAGTCTTAAAAAAGGTCTTAAAAGGTATTCAGTTTAACTCTCTGATTCCTGTATATACTCTGTGATATTCTAGGTAGTCAGTCACATTGCAAGTTACCTATCTGGGCAATATTTTCAGGTACCGCATGATTTCATTGTGCCTGCTGCAGCCTTGGTACAGCCAAGTTTCTTGATTATTATGCCAGAATGCGAGTGTAGTTCCTATATAGAAAACTATAAAAGAGTCCAGCTTCAAATAGGAAAATTATCAAAAGTCTTTGGTCATTTTTGAGTGAAATGATAATGGTCTAATTCAGATTCGAGGATCTATGCTAAGCTAAGCTAAAAGTGTTCCAGCCAGACCAAGAGATCAGCTGAATGGATTAAAAAATTATACAACTCAACTCTTTAACTCTACAAGACTTAAAAGAAAAAAAGTGAACTGAAATAAATAAATAAATATGACTACAAAGCAAAACACATGCAAACTTCATCTAGATCACCTTTACCAGCTAGCAGGATAATTTAATTTCCCATAAAATGGTTCATAATTCGCAGTCAAATTAAATTGAACAACTCATTTACAAAGTAAGGTACAAAACAAATGTTATACTCTTTAACAAACCTTCTAATGTAATGAAAAATTAAAAGTGCACTCAGTACATTGGTGCTAAACTTTATGCATGAAGAATGGTGTTTAGCGAGAATTCATTTTAAGAAAAAGTGTTTTATTTATGTTTTATGCCATGCAGAAATGTGTCACCATGTCACGACAAGCAACGCTTTATTAAATACTAAAGAAAATTATTTAGCATGAAGTGAAAATTAGACAGGTGGTGCGCTTATTAACGTTTTAGTGAAGAAATAATCAAAAGGTTTTAATAACTCATGACAACTTGGTTAAATCGCGCCATTTTATTTGCATGCCAAAACACTTATTTGAAAACAATCAGATTTAAACATTGGCCAAGTATGCAGCGTGGACAGATTTAACATCGGCGAAAAATAGATAGAGAGTAGTAGTTTTGTTTATTTTGACAATTTAAGCAATGCATCATTATATAGATCAATGGTCTCAAACTCAATTTCTGGAGGGCCAAAGCTCTGCATAGTTTAGCTCCAACCACCTCCAACTCACACCTGCTTAAAAGTCTCTAGTAGTCTTGACATCTTGATTAGTTGGATCAGCTGTGTTTAATTAGGGCTGGAGCAAAACTGTGCAGAGCTGCGGCCCTCCAGGAATGGAGTCTGAGACCCATGATATAGATTATGATATGCTCTCAATATGATTTCATGTAATTTAAAGAAAACTCAAGCTGATCATACGGGACCACATTAATAAATGACACTATTGTGATTTCAGACTAATGAATGCACCTTTAATGTTATGTTTTTCTGGGAAACAAAAATAAAATGCAACAAAAATTGTGTTATTGCCACATAACTGACCATAATTGACCCTTTGCAAGTAGTTTGGTTAATAGGTGATGTTACCAATCATAACTCATATTATATGCCCCCATATTGCTATCTGCCATGTTGCACAACAAACAAATCATACAGTACAATTAGTAAACACTGTAATGTATGTAATGTGTATTTATATAGCGTGTTTATTGTGTATGGCTATACACCCAAAGCGCTTCACAATCATGAGGGGAGTCTCTTCACACCACCACCAGTGTGCAGCATTCACTTGGATGATGCGACGGCAGCCACAGGACAACGGCGCCAGTGCGCTCACCACACACCAGCTATTGGTGGAGTGAAGAGACAGTGATAGAGCCAATTCGGTGGATGGGGATGATTAGGAGGCCATGATGGGAAAGTGCCAATTGAGGGACTTTGGCCAGGACACCAGGGTTACACCCCTACTCTTTATGAGAAGTGCCATGGGATTTTTAATGACCCCAGAGAGTCAGGTCCTCGGTTTAATGTCTCATCCGAAAGACGGCGCCCACTGACAGTGTAGTGTTCCCTTCACTTTTACTGGGGCATTAGGACTCACACAGACCACAGGTTGAGTGCCCCCTGCTGGCCTCTCTAACACCACTTCCACTGGTGAACTTGAACTTGAAAACTGCTACTTCTATGGGACATAGATAGCACATACCCAGAAAGAATAGGTAAACACAAAATCCGCTTATAGACCTGTCATAAAAATCCATGATTTCAAAAGATGGCAGAAATTGTGCCAAAAAGATGGACAGTGAACCAGCAGAAAGTGCAGCCTTGTTTACTTTATTTTGACAAAAGCACGTCTTGTTGTTTTTGTAAGTATGCACAGTTTTTTTTTTACAGCTGTGTGATATGTATTTTGCTGCATCCCATATTGCATGCTATCTTAATAGAAGTGGAAATTAGCATTAGTGTGTCCCAAACCATAGTATACCAGCAAACAATTGTGTGCTTAATAGATATCAATTAGACATCTAAACGTAGACAGCTTGGCTAAAACAAGTCTAAAACTTGGGCTGTCATGTAAAAAAATCTAATAGACATTTATGAATAGTCCAAAGCTAGACTAGTTGTCAGATAGTCAGATTAGACAGACTTTATATGTGTAGTCATTAATTTCTGTTTATTAGATTTTCAGAGTCCAAATTTAGCCAAATTTTAGCCAAGATGACTATGTTTAGGCGTCTATTGGACATCTATTAGACATCTTTTAAATACCAAAAAAATGCCTGCTGGGATGTTGAAATGAATATTCAGAAGTTATGCAAGTATTCTACTATTTCCTGTACAATATTCAAGGTGCTGATCTATGCACACTCTAATTGTCGCTAATAGTGTCCAAAACACATTTAATGTTAACCCTTTATGTACTGTTGGGGATGTTTACATCCACTCTGGGGTCATTTTGTGTCTTAATTTGGCTTAAACTTTCTCTGTGTTTCAGCTAGTGGAATGATTTTCACTCTGGATGTACATTCTGGGCAAATTTACTACCCTTTTGTTTTGTCAAGGATGAAAACATGCACTAAATTAAACTGCAGTAAAAGTGCATTATATTTTGTAAATATTTTTTCAAAATGTTTTGCATAAAGCTGTTTATCAACTTCAGTCCTAATCAAGACCACTACATTGCCTAGAAAGATTACAGAATTTTAACTCTTTAATTGTCATATTCATAAATGATGTCAAAGATTTGGTGAAAATCACACACAAAATGACGTATTTTAAATAAAAAAAGTAATAATGGACAGAATTTTTTTTTATCTTTTATCAAAGTCTTGGACATGTGAGACAACATTGCCTTTGATGCATTGTTTTTGATTGATTTTCTTTTTAATTCACTGTTGGTGACTTCCATTGACTTCCATTATAACCAAACTTTTTTTACAAAACCATGACACCATTTAATCACGCATATTTGATTGTTGGTGGTTTCTTTCTGTTGTGAAAAAATTGTAATTTTAACTGTTAATCATTAATTGGCACCATTAAACCTTTACATAGGCCTGTGCAAAAAAAGCTCAGTTATAATGGGTCAATGGGGCAAGGTTAAAAAAAATCTAGTCCTCAGTGACTTTTTGTATTGATAATACGTCATTTTGCAGCCTGATCTCACGAGGAAACGTAAGTATTTTACGTTTTGTCAGTTTAGTGGCTAATTGAGTTGAGTCGTACGAAAGTGTACGATTTTTTAACCCAACCCAACCCCGCCCCTAAACCCAACTGTCATTGGGTCATAAGCAAATCGTACTAAATGGTACGAATTAGATCATATGAATTCATACGAATTAGCCACTAAATCAAAAAGTTACGAATTGCCATGAGATTGTGTTGAATTTTGTGTGTGTATTTTTTTCACTAAATCACTGACATCATTTATGAATTTGGTAATTAAATAGTTAAAATCCTGTAATTTTCTAAGCAATTTAGTAGTTTTTATCAGGACTAATGTTGATTAAAAGACTTGCAAAAATAATAATAATAATAATAATAATTATCTGATGCATTTTTACAGTAGTTTAATTCAGTGGATGTTTTTATCCCTAGCATAACATAGGGGTAGTAAATTTGAATAGTGCACAATGGTTAAATGAGGACTTGATTACAATGATTAACACAGATAAAGTGTAGAAAAAAAGTGCATGACTGCAGTTAAAAAGAGAATTAATAATTAGTATCTAAGCTGATGGAAAATATTGATTTAATGTTATCTGCATATTATTTCATATGCAACAACATGTTTGTTCATTATTTATTAAATGCATCAAGCAGTCATAATTATTTGCACGCAAATTCCTTTACATGAAAGACCACAAATGTCAAATTGATGTGCTACTCCATCTCCGTTATGGCAGAACATTATTAATAAAAAAGAGAATGTGGAGGATGTTAACTGTGACGAGTAATTAAAAGCCAGTTTACATAGTGACAGAATGAATGTAACTAAGTAACACAACAGTACATTAAAGAGGCAATTATGATAAAATATTAACAAAACTTGTCTTCTGTCACACAATCAAATGTATGTACTTGCTCTTCACAAATAAGTACACACTTTTAGAGTGCAGTATAACAGGGGAACCAACTTGAACTAAAAATGCTATTTTTTGGCAAAAATTTTAAACCTGGGTCTTGCGAAGGGTCAATTCAGTCAGTCTCCTCTATAAAAACATGTTATTATACAACAATATATATTTTTACCCATTTTTATCTATTTTTTACCACAAATATTATGAAAGAAAAAAAACCTTGAGTACTTGGCATAGTAACCTATTAAGCTTTCCCAGTCCTACCACACTTCCAGCTATTTCCTAGGAACAACTAAGAAAGGGCGGATGTTGTCCTTCCTGTCTTTCCATACTTGAACTGTTTTGATTACCGTGGAAGTGAGATTCGCCTATCTGACACTAGTTCACACGCATGAGGGCTTTTGCATAGGATTGGCTGCAGCAGTTTGTTGATGTTACTTGTTTGGAATGAGCTGTCATTGACCCTTCCTGAGGGCTGATGGCAGTGTGCACTGGCATACAATCAAAATACCATCCTGGACACAGCCAGTCAGACATTTTGTTTTCAGATCTAGACTAGACCGTTTCAATACTTAAAATGTAATGCAAATGAAGTGACGAGAAGGCTACAAATGATGAAATGCAAATTTATACCATGCAGAATGTACGAGAGAACAATTTACTCTCTACGCTTAATCTCTATTTCCCACAAATAGAGCATTTTAAGTGGGGTTAATACAAGTGTTTTAGTTTAGAACCACACAGGAAGAATTACAAACACGTGCGCAAGCTCTTTGATGTAACAGTCTAATGGAGAACAACCACCAAACAGCCTAACAAAACATCAAAGCGTACTGAGATATCCTCAGCTCACCTGTCCTACATTTCAATATGAAAGAGCGCAATCTACTGGACTCACGGGAGAACAAAGATAAGGAATAATAAAAAGTGAATGTGTTTTCTTTTAAGTGTGTGTCGTTTGAGGGATAGTAAAAGGAAAAAAAAAGAAAGGCGTTCTCTGATAAAAGAAAGTACTTAACATTCTTTGATTTGAAACAAATAGTAATTAGTGAAAACTTAGCCTCAGCACAAAATACAGTTACTTGTGCATTTGGAGGAATGCTGGTTCAAATAAGGTTAAGCTACAGAATATATGCTTTTATTTACTATGAAATCATTATAAATCATCTATATGATGGTTAAAATTAACAAAAAATGTATCATTTGCAAACGTGAAGAAAGTCATTAACTTTCATATATGCATATTAAGTGGCTACAAGGCTATGTACACCAACATTCAAAGGTTTTGGGGCAGGAACAGGGATGCAATATATTGATCAAAACTAACAGTAAATGGCAACATAAGCTCATTCTGAAAACGTAGCCCTAAAAAACATTTCTGGAGATCGCAAATTATTTATCCAGAGAAACGTATGGCTGCATTTTGTGTTTAAAACGAATGCTAAAAAATAAAATAAACATGTAAATAACAGGGTGAGAATGTGGTGAAATCGGAAAACATGGTAAAAATCAGGGCTTTTCTTTTTCTGGATTGCTTTTGAAAACACAGTCTGTTGGGTTTAGCGAAGTGGGTGGTTGCTGGTCAATCGGTGGATTTTAAAACACTATCGGTTGGGTTTAGGGAAGGAGGAGGGTGGGGATTGGTCAGTCAGTCAGGAAATCAGTCAACAGCATCCTCTGGTGGATTTACGCAAGAACAGTCGCAAATGCCACCCGTGAGAGAAATTTGAGATCTCAAAAAGCGTACACAGCGTCCTCTGGAGGATTTGTAAAAAAAAAAAAAAAAAAAACGCAGCTCCTGGGACATATTTGACACTCTCCAGAAATGTATATACATAATCAGTTCGTAATCAGAATGAGCCTGGGTTGGTAAATGTTTGTATAAAATTACAAAATATTACTATTCGAATAAATACTGTACTTTGGAATGTTTTATTCATCAAAAAATAAAACACAGTTTCCACAAAAAGATGAAGCAGTACTTCTCTTTTCAAAATTGATAATAACAAGTATTGTTTCATCATCGCCAAATCATCATGTTTAAAGGATTTATGTTCATGTAATGATCATGTGATACTGAAAAATGTAATGCTTTGCCATCATTGGATCAAATTGCATTTAAGAATGCATCATTTTAAATGTGAACTATTAAAACATTATAGAACTGTTTTACAGATTTTTTGGTCAAATAAATGCTCCCTTAGTAAACATTTTTTATTTGATTTTATTTTTCAATCCTACCTACCCCAAGCTTTTGAGATGGTAGCGTACATGCTCCCATGAAAGGAGAATGATTTAGGCAACCTTAGTGTTGATAATTAGCTTTTAATCACATTCAAATTAATGTTTCAATGCAAATACAAACTGAGGGATGAGTAAAAACTCTCTGCTTTTTATCTGTACTCTCAGAAATAAAGGTACATGAGCTGTCACTGGGGTGGTACCATTTTAAAAGGTACACATTTGTACTTAAAGGGTCCATATTGGTACCTTATAAGTATACAATAGTACCTAAAAAATTAAGAGGAACACTTTTGTACTTTTTAGGTATTAATATGTACCCTTGAGGTATTAATATTGACCTTTTAGGTACAAATTTGTATCTTTTGCAAAGGTACCACCCCAGTGACAGCTCCTGTACCTTTTTTTTTTGAGAGTGTAGTAACTGAGAACTTTTAATTAGAACTGGAACATTCCTTTAAAAAAACTCCTGTGTAATGCTCAGTCCTTTTAAAACAATACTGCCATGTTTAAGAAAAGGTGTGTCAAGCCTAAAGGTTTTATTACTACTTTAAGAAAACCAAAATGATAATAAATTAAATGCATCTCACAGATTCATTAGTATTAAACTGAGCTTTTTTTATGTGAGAGTGAAAATATTTTCTAGTGCATGCAACATATGCTTCGCAAAAAAAGGAAGTCAAATAAAGTCAATGAAAGAAAACGCTATTTAAAGCGAATGGACACTGATCGGTTAAGTTTGGTTTAATCTTCAGACTTTTCTATATGACATCATTGTTTTCATTCACAAAAAAAATCAAAATAATAATAATAATTATTTCAAAATTAAAATGAAATGAGGTTAGAGAGTATCATGGGGGTAAGATAAAGTAATATATAAAATATAAAACAGGTAAAAATCAATTAAAGAAATAACAGCTTATCAAAAGATACTGAACGTTTATTCTCTGCCTTGACATTGTTCTCTTTGCATGTTGTTGCATTTCATCAGTAAAGTCCGTGTTTGGGAGGGTGTGTTTGGGCTCACATGATGGTGCAGCACTTGCATGGTTGTTTCTCTTTGCTCTTGACCTCAGCAGTGTCCCCTTCTGGCTGCTCGGACTCTCTTGCTGCCTCTTCAGCCTTATCTGCTTCTGCTGGGCTGCCGTTAGGGGGCGCCTGCTCCTGCTTGGTGTCACTGCCAGCAGTTTTGCCTTCTCCATCCTCAATAAGCACCACCTCAGCCTTCACAGTCGTGCTCTCCATCCCCAAAACCTTCTTTGTTTCATCCTCGTCTTCTACACTCTGGTAACCCATGAAAACCATTGTAACTGGGTTCTCCGCACTGGCTCCGCTTACTTCCGTCTGAGGGGCTGCTAGTTTTGCTTCTACACCTGTGATCTCCATGATAGGGGTAGAGCTAGCTGCAGCTGGGGTTACATCTTTCTCAACTTCCTCCTCCTTCTCAGCTTGCCCTCTCTCCAGTCGTGGCGTTGTCTTGCTACTCTCGCCCATGGTCACCTCATCAGCTTTGTGGAGGAGCTCATCTACCTCTGAAGAGCTCAGCTGGTGAACGCCATTGGTTACTGTGCCGTCCACACTGCGCACTTCATGCACCACTATATAGAGAAAAACAAAACAAACAGAGTCAGGGAAAGTCACTCAAGACACCTCTCAATAATTTTCTGACTGACTGCATTTAGTTTCTGAACTGACATGACAATGCCTGGAGAAACAAGAGTGACCTGAACAAGAGTGCACAAGATCAAGTGAAGGTTGCATGTTTTATATGTTTAAAGATTTTATTTGTTAAAAGTGAAAGGAAAAAAAGAAAAGGAAAACGAATGTCTTCATCTTCTTGAAAATAAGTTTTAATATGCTTTTTACAAAGACGTAAAATAATAATATACTTTCTTTGATACTAACCGTCACAGAGTAAATTTTACCCATCGCATTTTAAATGTACAGACCTTCAACAAAACATTCAAGCCTCTAAGTCATTGACTTTTACTAAAATTGTCTCATTTACAATTCCTTGAGGTAAAAAAAAATTGTTTAGATAAAACCAGATTAAAAAAATTAAACAAAACAGGGCGTTATTACATGCCAGCGTGGGTCAAACCTTGCTATATAATGCCTGTATTTATCCACTGCTTATGTTTTAATGTTGTATGTTGCTTGACAACACATTTTACTCACTGAATTAATGATAATCATAAATAAATAAATAAATAAAGTCACAACGAGTACAAGAAGGTGATAAGTGATGTGTCCAGCTCGGTCACCTCAGTATCTGACAGTTCATCTGACAGCGATCCAGAGCCTCTGAGACTTAACGCATGATCAAATCTATGTTTTAGTCTGCTCTTAATGGTGTTCTCTTATTTAAACTATAAATTATAAGTAGGGCGAGACAGAATCTGCGGACATTTTTGCTATTTCTGTGGAGAATTTTGTATAAAATCTGCAGATTTATGTGAAATGATTTGGGAATTATCATAACTAAAAACATAATATATGAAAATGATCATTTTTAACTTTTATTAAATGTTTACAATGCAAATCCAACTAGATCCATTTATTTGGTAAACAAAGCAAGTCTCTCATATGTCTGCTAAAGGACAATATTGCTTTACAATCTGTATTGTAAATAAGTCATGAACATTTTCATAGCAGTCATAATTACTACTAAATAAATCTAAATTTACACACATTTAAATAAATACTTAATGATAGGCTAAAAATCTGCATATTTCTGCGCTTACAGATTCCGTGTGGGCCTAATTATAAGACTAAGCAAATTAATAATTAATTAGGTGAAGCTGTGCTCTTGAATTTGTCATTGAATACATCATTTGCAATGTGGTGAATTATTGTTTATTTTTGTCAATAGGCTATTTTAGTCATTTAAATTACACATGTTATCTTAATATATAATTAATATTAAACTAACAAAATATAAATTTGTCAGTGCAAACTTGTTTAGTTTATAGCTAGCCTTCCATTATGAAAGTGAAAGCACAGCCTGCTTTAGAAAAGCCTCGAAATAAAACAACAGGACAAAAATATAGTTGATGACTAGACAGAACCATTGCATGACTTTTTAGCAATTTTTAAACGGAATTTGTACATGGGTAAAATTTACCCTCATTGGCGGTTTTAGGTTTGGTCGATACAACAACCCCTAGCAGTTCTAGTGGCCTATATTAATCACAAATTTTACACTCGTAAATTACTATGAAACAAATAATTTAAAATAACTATATAATTGTATGTTTTACGTGTCACTTTCATTAGCTATGTTTCTATCCAAAGATGCAAATTAAACGTATGCACAAAACTTGAATTTTGCATAAAACGTTTGTGAATAAATCGCCATTTTCATCCAATAAGTCAAAGAGAACAAAAGCGTAAGTTCCAGATAAACGGGCATCAAATATAAAAAAAATGGAATTTGCTGTGGTAGAAGAAGCCAATATGGGTCTCTTTCTATATAATAAATTAGACAAAACGCAATTAATGCAGTCATAGCTGGATTTTAGAGGCACTAGACTGCACTTCAGAGAGGAAGACTAATACCGAACCACTTTAAAGTCAGCATGAAATCAAAATGGACTCTTGTTAATGTTTGTTATAAACAATGTATCTCTCCCTCAAAACCTTATAACCTCAAATACCATAACCTTCCCTCCCCCTCGAAATGACTTTTCTTCAGTTATGGTCACATGGAACGCCTTAAGGGCAGCTCTATTAGTGGCTATTTGATTTCTTCCCTACTTTTGACCATTCATCAATCTTCCTCAATTTTGTTGGCAATGCCCATCTTCCAATGATCCAATCGGTTCCCAAAGGATAAAATGATGTACAGCCAAACGTTATTTCCTCATTTCGGGATTGTTTTAAATAGATCTATCCCACGATATTGGAAAAAAGGACATCTGTTTCATGCTGACTTTAATGACAAATGGTTCTCACTTCTTTCTCATATATTACATTTAAAAATGAAGAATGGCTTCCAGGTTGGGGTTTAAGCATTGGGCTAGCGACCCACCTCATAAAGATTAGATGTTATGGAACACCAACATGGTGCGGCTAAATATCAACTTCGATATAAATGGCCCTAGAGGTAAGTAAGTAAGAATGTAAGAATGACTTCATCCAATTAAATATACCTGTCAATTTCTGTCATTTTTGTTAACACACGATCAAAACAAAACCAAAAATGTATGTGCATGCTGGAATTTATTCAGCAAATGTGTGTCCATTGTAGTTTATGCAATTAAAAAAAAGTTTACAACTTGGTGGATACAAACATAGCTAATCTAAGCCTAGAAAACCATCAATCTACTCATTGATGGAATCTATGGAAAGCATACTGTACTGGTTTGGGACTATTGTTAGTATTGTCTTTCTGAGTTATGCATCAAGTGAGCTACACTTGCTAGAAGTGCTCACTTGACTGAGGGATCAAACACAGGGAAAGTGTGGTAAGCTGAGTAAACAGAGCAGGAAGCAAACAGTGCTGCTGGTGTTAGCATTAGTAGCTAGAAGCATTAGCCATAAAACAGATGCAATATGAGCGAAACAAGTATATTAAATATCCATAACATTTAGAAGAATATATTTAAAATGTATTAAATTACTATTATTACTGTAGAACACAATTTTAAGTGGGAAAAGTGAAGTTGCACTGGAGGCTCATGGCCAAGCTTAGCGGCTGCATGCTCACAACTAGCAGGGTGACCAAATTAGACATTAAATGGTCTTTTGTTTTCTGCCAGGAAATAATTATAATAGTAAAAAAAAAACTGAAGTTTGTGGTTACCATGCATCTAAAGCCAAGCTCAGACGAACTTCTTCCTTTATGAGAAGTGACCATTGATTACACATAAAGGTGTGCTAAATGTAAGATGCAAATGTTCACGCTAGTTAACAGTAGCTTACCCTCCTGTTGTTCCAAAGTGATCTCACTCACTTTTTATAGTCAAATGCAAAAGAGGTGTTTAGCACTGCAGAAACAAGCTACTAAACAATGAAAGCTGTCAATTGTCACCACAGAAATAATTCATATTTGCGTGATAAACAGATTAGAATTTACAAGCCAGTCCCAAAATAAAATATGATCATGCCTTGATTTTTTATAATTTTAATTAGGACAGTAATGCCTGGCTTTGCTTAGACAAAAGTCTTGTCACTTAACAGAAATAATGTACAGTATAGATTATAAAGTCATGGTGCAGTGGAAAAATAATTAATATTGTGAATGACTCCCATGAGCTTGCTGCATCCATACATCTCTGCAATGACTTATTAATAAAGTCATCTGGAATGGCAAAGAAAGCATTATTGCAGGACTCCTAGAGTTTATCAAGATTTTTTTGGATATGTCTTCAATGCCTCCTCCTTCAACTTTCCCCTAGACATGCTCAATAATGTTCATATCTGGTGACTGGGCTGGCCAATCCTGGAGCACCTTGACCTTCTTTGCTTTCAGGAACTTTGATGTGGAGGCTGAAGTATGAGACGGAGCGCTATCCTGCTGAAGAATTTACCTTCTTCTGTGGTTTGTAATGTAATGAACTGCACAAATGTCTTGATACCTCAGGCTGTTGATGTTGCCATCCGCTCTGCAGATCTCTCGCATACTCCATACTGAATCCTTCACCAAACTTGACAAATTTTTGTGAGAATCTTGGGTCGATGCGGGTTCCAGTAGGTCTTCTGCAGTATTTGTGATTATTGGGATGCAGTTCAACAGATAATTCAACAGAAAAATCTACCTTCTGCCTTTTTTCCAAATGATCAACTAACTAGAACTTGCTCTTACATCTGGGATCAATCAATGACAAGACTTTTGTCAGGAGTGTATGTCCATAAGGATCCTTTAGTTAATGTATAAACTAACCTGAGCAAACAATGAACAATTTATTACAGTGTTTATTAATCTTGTTAATATTAATAAATGTTAATATAATTTAATTAGCTTTCATTGTTGGTTCTTGTTATCTCACAGTGCCTATACTAAGATCTAAAAGCTACGAATTGTCAAATGCATTTTGTAAATTTCAATATGCTACTCGAAGATACATATTTTCTACTTAATGGGAATGATTCTCACATGTCACATGACCCACAAGATAGCAAACAAAATATGTGAAATGTGAGCATAAAAACCGAACACATCAATAATAATACAGGCTTGGAACAAAATGAGGGAGGTTAAATTCATGTTGGTTAACGGTTGAAGAATAAAGGGATATTTAAGAAAAAAATTTACTCGTTAATGGGAAACCAGTAGCCACTGACATCTAAAAGACACTCTGGAAGAATACTGTATGAAAGCAAAACAAAATACTCTGGAAGTCAATGGCAACCAGTTTCCAATATTCTTCCAAACAATAATAAAAATCCAACAGGTTTGAAACAATTATAGGGTGAGTAAATGAATATACTTTGTGTGAACTATTACTTTAATCTTGAACACCAGGTTTGATCAATTGAGATAAATTACAGCTGAATAATTTTCTATAATATATTTTGTGTACTTCTCATAAAGCATGTATATCTAGCAAAGCCAAGCACGCCTGCTCTATTGCCAGCCACCTTTCTGTTCATCCTCATAGACTTTCACTCCCTGCTGCGAGAGGTCTTTGGGGAGCAGTGTGTTAGTGGACAGAACTTTGGTCTCGCCAGTCACCAGGTCCTTCTCAACTGTGATCTCTACGGAGTACATTGCTGCAGTGCATGTAAAAGGAAATATTACCATTCTGCAATGAAGTGCTGTCATACTCAAGACACATTCATACATTTTTGGGCCTATTCCTTTCTCCATTAAAATAAATAGACAAACATGACTTTAGGAGGCTCTATGCACCATGACTATAATAATGTCAAATGAAGAAAGACAGATAGACAGTATGTCGATGACATTTTAATGTGACATATATTATGATTTATCTTAGTTAGAAACATTTTCATTAAAATGTTTGCTTTTTATTCATTATAATATTTATCATCAGAAACAAAACATTTGTTGTGTGTTTTGCAATAATTCTATATAGAAAAAAATCAATTAAAGCCATGGGCTGCATATGAAATTGCATACTTTTGGGATTAATTATTTATTTTTATTATAATCTGCATTTTTTTACTTCTTTTATTTCTAATGTCCTTAAAGGCATCTCTATTGTTTTCTAGCTTGAGTACTTGTAGCTTGCAACCTTAGGCTACATCCATATTTCACAATCACCAGCGATCAGCTTGTGCAGATGGCTGGAAAACTACACATCAGCCACTATATGGAATACAACTCCCAGAAGTTTTTGCACTCAAACACCAGTTCCTGTTTTCCCCTGATTACACACATATAGCTAGAAGCTCATGATGGACTGATTACTAGGACTATAAAGACACCTCATTCACACACACTCTTTGCTGAGTCTTGTTATACTGTTACTGTAACACCATGAATCCTTGTCTGGCCATGCCTTCTCTGCCTTGCTTTACCTTGTTTTCGCTGCCTGTCTCGACAATTTGCCTGCTTTGCTGACTATGACTCTGGATTACCCCATGATACTGTTTGTACCCATTTGACCGTTGCCTGACCATTCTCTGTTTAATAAATTGCCTGTGGATCCTCAACTCTATTGCCAGAACCGGTTGGTTACACCATGAACCATGAATCAGGACTAAAGAGGCAATGATAAGTGAAGAGCTAATTTGTAAAAACATTTTTCATATTCTATTTGTATAACCTACAGTAAATACACTGTAAATGTTGGATTCCACATAATCGATTTGTGTTGGGCCAGTTAGTAGAAGTTTTTAATTAATTTTAAAGCTAATTTAAGAGTGAACATAAAACAATTAAGCTTTATGTAAGACTGAAAATAATTGTGTTTTTTAAATAAGCAGTTTATACAAACAGAAAATAAATATATATACTTTTAGTGTAATTATCTGTTTTTAAGAATTAATTCTTCTAAAACTAAATTTGTCATGTTGGTATGATGGGAACTGACCCTTTACGAAGCCTTGCTTCACTTTTCTATGTCCGAAAAACTTTTAGTGTCAGCCATAGTGCTTCCCCATATTGATTTCACACAGAAGCATAAAAAGCCTGAAACATGTATATGAGGGATATATTCAGAATTTGAGTGCAAAAAAAAAGGGTTGAACAGAGGGCCCACCATACAAGTATAGTGATGGACATATTCATTCATTTATTTTCCTTCAGCTTAAACCGCCAACTATTCCGGCATATGGTATACATTCACGCACACATATTAATTAATTAACCTATATCGCATATCTTTGGACTGTGGGGGAAATGCGAGCACGCAAACAAAGGGATAACATGCAAACTCTACACAGAAATCCAAACTGACCCAGCCGGGACTCGAACCAGCGACCTTCTTTGTTTAAGGCGACAGTGCTTACCACTGAGCCACTATGCTGCCAATTCGGAACATTTGATTTTAAATTAATTAAAATGTTAGATTCTAATTCTTTAGCATAATTCACATACACATGCAAACATTGACATCTCAATCAAGAACAAAACTATAATGCATCTATGAAATGATAAGAGACAGTAACGATTAATTGTTTGTCTCTCCAGGCTGTGCAGTTAAAATTAGCTCATCTCATCTGTCATTTATACTGAGTCCTCAGATAATTCTTTTGCCCCGTCACAAGTACTGTCCCGGATCATTAACAGAAAATATTAGTTTATTTTAGTCTCGAGTCCTCATTCATTTAGCAGTAGTGACAGCATAATTGATTGACAGTTGATGGAGATCCTTTCACACAAATATGTTCATTTCAATAATTTCTCTAGGTTTCGGGAAGGGATGGAATTGTATATAGCCAAAGACTATAGAATGCACAAAATGTGTCACTAGTATAGTTTGGTAATGATCAACATGGCGAATAAAGCCCCGCCTTCTAGTACAGGAGCCAATCTGTGATCACTATAGACTGACAAATCTCCAGAGTAGAGGCTTGGACCAGTCTGTTTCTGCAGATTTTGTGTGATTAGAACATTTAAAAATAAAACTACAGACACAGTTGTTGTGTAATTGTATTGGTGATTCCTAATATAAACTTTGATCATAAGCTTGGCAAGCAATTTTGGAGAACTTGATGTTTCCCCATTCAGACAGAATGTCCGATCATACTGCCCGAGAGGCGTTTAAAGATGGCCGCAGAGTGAAATGACTTGCATTAAAGGGACTTTGATATAGCCCAGCCATACTGGGTATCTGCTGTCTGTGTTGTAATTCACATATGACCACTTTTTCACCATTTTTTCATGTTAATCGCCAATGTTACTCCGTTAAGACACCTGACTGACAACATGACAGACAAAGACGGGGCATAGAATATCAGCTGTATGATTGGCCAGATCACCTGTCAATCAAACTGTCATGAAAGGTCAATTGCGTAGCTTTAATGCCATTCACAAATCATCTTCAATGGTTTTGTTGGTTTAGTCTACTATACTATACTATACTATACTATACTATACTATACTATACTATAC
>CAIGQZ010010147.1:125917-160884 GCA_903798205.1 Danio tinwini
CTATACTATACTATACTATACTATACTATACTATACTATACTATACTCAATACTATTTTCACGTACTGTTTTTTTTTACCTGCTGTAGTAGAAAAGTATGCAATTTCTGAATGCAGCCATGCTATCAATTTAGAGGCAGCACTGCCATGGCAACGAATCCTTTAATAGTATAATTTCCAAAAATAACATTCTTTAACTTTGTTATTCAGCTTAGTTTATGATTGATACACACATGGAAGCACACACATGCAAACACACCAACCAAGAGAACAGAAAATCAGAAGACAAGATTAGTTGAAATCACAAGATTGGATTTTCTGGTTTTGTAATCAAGTGGACACACACATAGACACACATTAGAGGGAATATACGGTTTCACCTGCCTGATAACACTGACAAAAAAATAACCTTCTAAAAAGTCTTGTCTGGCTGTATTTACTTCTGCTGAAAACACTGGTTCAGCAATCAGTTTGACACATGATATTTCAGGATATAAAAAAAACAAGAGGAGTTAAAAAGATAACATTTTAACATAGACAATTTTTACATTGGTTTCATCTGGATATCAAATTATCATTAATTGTGGTGTGTTTAAATATTTAGGAGTCTGTCTTTCAGTTCTGTAATACCATTTGTGCATTTCAAAATGTCTAAAAGTTCATGATTTTGGTCAGTTACTTGACTCTAAAACATAAATTCAGCCATCAGCTTGGCAAATTACACATTATATGATAAAAAAACAATTGGAGTTGAAAAGTTTTTAAACATACACTAAACATAGACAACACTATCTCACAACATTAACCAACATAAACTCATTCTGAAAACGTAGCCCTGCATTTCTGTAGATTCTGAATTATGTAGACGGAAGTATGTATGGCTGCAGTGCATTTAGTCTTTAAAATGAACACTATGCGGCAGTATGACGCTGGTTCTTTTTTCGCTTACCAGCTGACCGATTACCTCCATGTGGAATGCTTTCCCACTGTTACCAATTTGACCAGTAGCTCGCAATGTACCTTGGAGAACTTAAGAAACAGAGTCGTCGATTAAAGTGGGAGTTTAAGTTCAGAGAAGAACGGTTCCAGAAAGCGAGTAGGACAAAAACAGAAACCAAAAATCTAAATAAACAAGTAAATAACAGGGTGAAAATGTGGTAAAATCTGAAAACGTGGTAAAAATCAACGGGCTTTTCTTTTTCTGGATTGCTTTTTAAAACTGTCGGTTGGGTTTTGGAAAGTGGGTGGTTGGGTCAATCAGTGCAATCAGGGACAAAGGAGGGTGGGTCAGTCAGTCAGTCAGTCCACATCTGCCTCTGGATTTACGCAAGAAGAGCAGGCGTGAATGGGACCTATGAGCGAAATTTGTGATCTCAAAAGCATACACAGCGATTGGAGGATTCACAAAGCAAGCGGTGGATTCACGAAAACAAAAACTGCAAAAAAAAAGCATAGCTCCTAGGACGTATTTGACGCTCTGCAGAAATGTATATAGCTGTACGTTTTCAGAATGAGCCTGGGTTGACATTAATATGATATATACTGAAAGTTTTAAGGTTTTCGCCTATTTGTGCAATGGCATACATTCATTTTAAAATAAAACTGTATCGTAAAACCACTTTAACTTTCAGGTGTATTCTATTTCCTTTAATATGAGTTCTTTTCTTAACAGCAGGAAGAGTGAGTGTGTGATCTCTGTGCGAGTTACAGTTGGACCAACACTCACCTGCTCTCATCATGTCAGAGACACCTCCGGATTTCTCCAGACGAGGGCTGACGTGAACTTTGACCTCTAATTAGGGTCATGAATGAGAACAGAGAAGGATAGAGAATGATAATAAGGTTTAAGAAGCAAGAGTGAGGAAGAGGAGGAAAAAGAAGGGGGATGGGAAGGAAGTACTAGACACAGCACTGAAATATCCTTCACCTATTGTAAGTTATAAATTGCTGACATTTAAAATGTGTGGAGATCAATATTACTCATGGGTAGATTATGATTAGACATGTATCAGGTGTAAAAGTTGAGGATGTTACCTTTAACAGATTCTGTCACCACCTGCAAGAGAGAGAGAGAAAGCTGTTGTTAAAATTTGATCTGATTGCTCCATATGATGCATGTGCGCATTTAATATGAAACAACCAAATACAGTACAGTCATCAACTGCATTATAACTCTGAACAATACACTTTCTGTTTACTACAAGAGTATTACATCAGTGTTACAGTTTTTCCCAGTTGTTTACACACATTTTCTGTAAAGTACACCCATCGTAAATTTATCAGTCATATACAAACAGACAAAGACCATGTTGTATCTGTGTCTGTTCTAATCGCAGATTTTGGAACTGTACCCTCATACAATTACGAGTACGTCCCGTTTTTACGATTTTATAATTACAGATGCGTGAATTTTATTTACGCACAAAATATTTATGACAGTGATTTTATTCCATAGTTCAGGGGGTTAGTGCATCAGTTACATGTTGTAGTCATTGTGTTTGAAGTACAAGTAATTGTGTGTAAACAATTGGGAAAAACTGTAAAGGGTCTTGAATCATGATTTTAACAGAGGTGGTTCTGTTGCACATTACAGAACCCATTCATTTTAATAAAAAATCTAGTAATTTGGGTCCCACTTTATAATAAGTGGCCTTAACTAATATGTACTTACACCAAAATTAATAATTCGTTACAATGTACCTATTGTGTAAATACATGTTAAATACCTGTATGTAATTACATCTGTACTTAATTTCTGTAATTGCATTTGTAATTACACTGTTGACCATCTCTTAAACCTTAACCCACCCTTAAACCTACCCATACCACCAAACCTGTCCATAGCCCTACCCCTATTCCAACTCAAGAGCACCACAAGTGTTCTCAAATACATTATGAACATATTAAGTAGATTGTATTTATTTTTTTGATGCAAGTACATAGTAGCTAAGGACACTTAATATAAAGTGGAACCACAGTAGCTGCCGTTTGCACTAAGCATTTTTTATTTTCATACAGTTTTGTTATGGTTACACCGTAACAAAAGCAGAGCATTTTGACAACATGTTTAAATACCTGTTTTAGATGAAAATTCTGGTGTTCCCATTTCAGTATAGACGTATAGAATTTTGAGAACACAGGTGTGGCTGTCCACAATTGTTCTCTGACTGGTGTTCTGTACTACTGCGTTTTATTCCCTGATTTGTCAAGTCAATCTCTATTACACAACTATTAGGCTGCGGGAATGAATGCTGGCAAAATATGTGCATGCCAAGTGACTGTGATATATCACTTGATTTACAGAAATTCTTTTTTCAGACTCGATTTTCTGACCAAAATGTACATATTAGTACTTAAGTATAACAACAACAACAAAAACCTTTTGAAAAGGTACTGCCCCAGGGACAGCATTTGTACCCTTATTTCTGAGAGTGTGCATGATGAGTGTGGGTGGTGAAGATGTAGCTTAAAACTACTTTTCCAAGTTTAATCAATTCCACTATTGTTCATTTTTGGTGATTAGCATTTAGGCCCTGTTTACACT
Source organism: Danio tinwini (assembly GCA_903798205.1). Lineage (NCBI taxonomy): Eukaryota > Metazoa > Chordata > Actinopteri > Cypriniformes > Danionidae > Danio > Danio tinwini. The sequence goes on from CAIGQZ010010147.1 coordinate 129,461, forward strand.
GCCAGTTAAATGCGACCCAATTCAGATTTTTTGCTCATGTGACACAGATCGATTCTGTTTTTATGAAAGTGTAAACATGAAGAAAAAAAAACGCATGCTTTCGGATATTCAGAGATTGATTTGTGACAATACGACTATCTTGTAAACAGGCAGATCGGATTTATTGAGGCATTCTGTTTTGTACGTCATTAAACTTGCGGTTGTGGTACTTCTTCGCAGTTTATTGACGTAGAAGTAAGAGCATGTGTGGAGACGCCGACACAGTAAACAACAACAACAGAGGAAACATGGAGGAGGTCAGTGGTCGATGGCAGAAGGTACCTGCCTTCTTGCCCTGTGGTTGAATGGTGGAGGACACCATATATAAACCATAAGCGCAAGCTGCGATGACAGCCCTTTCCCTCCACCTCTGCCTTAAAATCATTTTAAAGTTGAGCGAATTTAGCATATTTTGCAGAGCTAAAAGCAGACAATTTCTTCCATCAAGGCTAGTGTGGCACAGATGCTGTAACCCGCCTTAACGCATACACGACATCGTAAATTGTATTATGTGTTGTTTGTAAAAACATGGATCGGATATGGGTCATGGCGACGCAGTGGCGCAGTAGGTAGTGCTGTCGCCTCACATCAAGAATGACGCTGGATTGCAGGTTCGAACCTCGGCTGGGCTGGGTCAGTTGGCGTTTTTGTGTGGAGTTTGCATGTTCTCCCTGTGTTAGTGTGGGTTTCCTCCAGGTGCTCCGGTTTCCCCCAGAGTCCAAAGACATGCGGTATAGGTAAATTGGGTAAGCTAAATTGTCTGTAGCGTATGAGTGTGTGGATGTTTCCCAGAGATGGGTTGCGGCTGGAAGGGCATCCGCTGTGTAAAATCGTGCTGGATAAGTTGGTGGTTCATTCTGCTGTGGAGACCCCGGATTAATAAAGGGACTAAGCCGACAAGAAAATGAATGAATGAATGATATGGGTCACAAGAATGTGTAAAAGGACAGGCAAAAAAATCTAATTTACGCAACATATCAGAATTGGGCATCAAGACTTGACAGTGTAAACATGACCAAGTAATGCATTAGGTTACTTTTAAGTTACTTTTCTTTTTGTTTTTTTTAATAGAGGAGCACTGCAATTAACAGCAATTAATAACCTACACACACTTTTAAAAACACATAAAAAATAATAATGGTGGATTATGTTATCTTCTGAGAACTTCCTGACCCTAGAGCTATGCATGCCATACAGATCATTGAAAGTTTAAAGCGATGTGTTTGCTGCTTTTGTACTTTTTTTTATTAGTTACGTAAAATCACTGTCCATCGAGACAATCCACTTTTTCCTTTTTTTGATGTGTTCAAAATAATGAACACATTCTCTCATTGTGTGCTTTATTGAATGTGACCATGATAATTTTAATCAAGCAATAAAGTTTTTAAAAAGCTAATTAATTAAAATAAAAAGTAACTCATGTTCCATTTTTTAAAAAGTAACTCAAATATTATGACTTCTTTTTATTTTAGAAATGCGTTACTTTACTCGTTACTTACAAAAGTAATATTATTACATAACTCATTTTACTTGTAATGCGTTACCCCCAAGACTGTTCACCAGAATGTTCCTCGAATGATTTCTTAATAGTTCACGCAATATGGCTTGGCCATCATTGGCAGAAAATGCAATGGCCATGTATAGATGCACTTGGTCCACAGCAATGTTTAGATACAATATAGCTATCTTTAATAATAGCTTTTGGTTGAAGAGATTTTGGGTTTTGGGTTAGAGCCTAAAGTGTCCCATGTAAGTTTTGCCCACAGGATAACACTGCTGCCACTTTGTTCAGCATATCTGCACTGCTGTTGTGATTCACAAACAATCTTTCACTGTCAGACCAGGTCACTTTCTACCAATTTTCTACTGTCTAGATTTGCCCTAACCTGATTTCACCAAGGAGGACATGTTTCTGGATCAACATCTATGTTAATCTTGGAATAACATTCCACACAGCCAATCAGAATTAAGGGATATGTTAAGTTTAGATTTACAGTTAGGTTTATGCACTTCTGATTGTTATCCAACTATTATTCCCCTCTGATTTTGGCAATAATTTACAGTTATGGTTGGTATTAGGGGTAGGAAATAGGTACAGATTACATTGTCAAACAAAAATGATGTTCCAGGATCAACATAGATGTTAATCCAGGATTGCATGGTACTTGGCAAAATCATGACATGCCTAGATTCGATGATCTTGGGATGCAGAACTGGGTGTGCAGTTATCACGGATACTCTGTCATCTCTCAATAGCTATGTAGGACCTATCTGACCCATATCATCAAACATAAAGACAAATGAGAGATGTTTTTCTAAAAAGAATCTGTAATTTATTTATTTATTCATTTGTTCATTCATTCATTTATTTATTTACATGAACAAACATAGCTAGACAGGTTAGGAACAATATACAAAAGCAAGCATTGCTTTTAATGGTTTAATGGCCAATAATTGTTTAATGATTGAAATGTTGCTGGTATATGAAACAATCAAATTATTTTCACTTCCTATTCACTTCATACATGTTAACCCTCCATTTTTTTGCCGGGATTCTCCCGTATTTTTTCATTCTATCCCACTATCATCCTATCATTAAGTGTTTTCCCATGTGTTTAATCTTGAAAGCATGTTGAAATTAGCATAAAAATGTCTGCATTCACTTTCTTTCCATTAAAGCTGTGCGTCGATCATCGCCTGATCTACACATAATCTACACATCTTATCACTGTGAATGTCATGGGAATTTTATTCAAGTAAATAAAAAATGTTATTGCAGTCCTGATGACAACACTTAAACTGTAAGTTGGAGGTCAGCCAATGCCTGGACAGTGACATACAATGTACTTTAGAGGAACTATTAGAGAAAATAATAAGGTTTGTTGAAGCATCATTGCTGTTACTACGGAATCTGCTCTGAATGCAGAACACTAATGCTTTCATGAGGCAAAAATCTGTCAGTCCTAAATGTTTAGCACATGCTGCTCAAGTGAAACTGCCTTGTAAGCAGTACAATCCATCACTTGCTTTAATCAAGATGGCCTTTGTGTAGCCGGACATGAGACGTTTCCCCCATTGTGTGTCATGCACAAAGGATTCAACAGAAGCCTCTAGATCCTCTTTTGCCAAACCTAGGGTGATATTTATGGTTTAGAAAGCACATTCGGTCAAAACTCACCATTTTGTCTACTGTTTTGGTGTTGACTTCCTGAAGTGCATCTGAAAGATTTTCTTTGGTGGATGTTGCAGACACACCTGACTCTAGCTCCTCCAGCTCTCTCTCCAGGCTGTGTTTAAGAGAAAGAAAATGGGTATTGGCTTCTGGTAGTACTCAGAATAGCAAAGTCCACTAAAGGAGGTCGATATTTCACATATATGGCTCCTAAAATTTGCAATAGCCTTTAACTGTTTAACTTTAACTGTAAAAGTTTTTAGTAATTAGTATTAGTTAGTTGGTTATATTAACTAATAAAGTTTTAAAGTTTCTGCTTTGAAACAATAATCAGTGTGAAAAGAGCTATGCAAATAAACATGAATTGAACTGAATTGTATTGCATCTGTGAATAGGGTTGCAAAGGCTGCTAAATTTCTGGAAACTTTCCAGAAACCTTCCATTACACGTTCATATTTGATTATTGTTTAAAAAAATTATTTTTTAATATGTGGTGAAATACATTTTAAAAGTAACCTTCTCAACCCTTCTCATGGACAGCTTACAAGGAGCTCTTGTAGCCCAAGCAGAAATTTAATCATGGTATTGGAGATTCAGACCGACTGTTCTTCTATTAGAGATTCTGCCTATTTTATACTATTATAAACTATTATAACTATTTATTACTATTAGGAATAAACTGAGACAAATCAGATATGAACAATCCTGGCCACTAGATCCATATTACACAGCCCTGATGAATCCCATATCATGGCCTTGCTATCTAACACAGCTACTTTTTAGTTATCATTTTATTAAAAAGTGTATTTTTAATATTTAAATAATGGTTAAAAAACAGGTCTTCATCACATTGCAGAGGTGGGTTTACCTGAGAATGGTCTCCTCAAGACCTCTGGTTTTGGCCTCATGCTCCCGCAGCTGTTTAGTTGTCTCGTCTTCCTCCTGCCCTGCAGAGGGCGCACCATCCAGCAGCCATCTTTCCCTAAGCGCCTTTGACTATTAAATAAAAAATAAAAATAAAAAAAGTCCTGTAAGAACACTGGCATTTAGCAAAATGTGTAGTATACAAGATAATATATAACAAACACTGTATCTCATAATCCACTTGACCTCTGCTTCAAGCTTTCTGTTAGCCAATGTGATATATTTAACACCTTTCCAGCATTTTCTTTGTATTTCCACAACATTTTGTGTTTTTTTTTTGTCAACTGTTGATTGTTGGTTGTTTGTGCAAGCAACCTATTACTGTACAACCTTTAACCTCTGCAGACAAGCTACTAGATCCATATATCTATACAGTGATTTATGATTTATACAGTGATATTTGTCCCATTCAGCAGGGTTTTATGTTATTTCAAAGGGTTATCTGTATAAGGGGGATGAGATATTGCTTTTATGCAACTGTATGTAGGTATGAATAGACTTTAGGTTTGGGTAGGTCTGGAAATTATAGAAAAAAGGGTACTCTCCCTAATCTTTCCATATATAGGATGACTCATTCTTTGTCTTTTAGATGTGTTATTTCTTATTTATGTATGTGATTTTTTTATTTATGTATTTATTCATGTTTATATTTTTATATGTTCATATATTTTAGTTTACTTTGATTAATTATGACTGGTTTCAAATGTGTTTTAAACAGTGAATTAATAACATGTACAGATGTTTAAACTTACCTTTTAATAAGTATATGTTGGTTAATGTCAAAGGGGCAGGGCTTTAAGCCCCAAACTCAAATTTGCAGTTAGTGTGGTGCCGTGAGCAATTTGTGACATGTCTGTGTATAATAGTGTGGTTGTACATATATTGTTTGTTTGTTTGCCGTTTATTTGTTCTTTTATTTTTGGTTATTTTGTTACTTTACTGGAGTTTTGGGTTATTTTGGTTTTCACTCTCGTACACTGTAAGTAAACTTGCAAGTACTGCCATAATTTTTCCGAGGTTTTCTCATGTTACCATCCATCGAGAATCCACTAGGAGCCTTTCTGGTTCTTCAACCTCACAATTATGATTGAGGCATTTTTTCTGTTTGTTTATATGTGCCAAAAAACAACTAAATTGTTTGCAGGGTGGAGTACTTTTTTGACTTTATGGATTAATTCTTTTTGCTCCCTTGTTGCATTCTGTGGAGGGTGCTCTGGGAGTATGGGGTCAGAGGCGCTATGTTAAGGGCCGCCTCGTCCCTGTATGAACAGAGTAGAAGTCTGGTTCACATTGCCGGCAATAGGTCAGACTTGTTTCCAGTGCATGTTGGACTCCGGCAGGGCTGCCCCTTGTCACCAATTCTTTTCATAATTTTTATGGACAAAATTTCAGCCTTGGGCTGGAGGGGGTTCGGTTCGGGGACCACAGGATTTCATCTCTGTTATTCGCAGTCAATGTTGTTCTGTTGGCTTCATCGAACATGGACCTTCAGCATGCACTGGAGCTGATGAGTGTGATGTGGCTGGGATGAGAATCAGCACCTCCAAGTCTGAGGCAATGGTGCTCCACCGAAAAAAGGTGGTTTGCCATCTCCAGGTTGGAGGAAAGTCCTTACTCTAGGTGGAGGAGTTAAAGTATCTTGGGTTTTTTTCACGAGTGAGGGAAGGATGGAATGTGAGATTGACAGGTGGATTGGTGCAGCGGCAGCAGTAATGCTGTCGATGTACCGGTCCGTTGTTGTAAATAAGGAGCTGAGTCGAAAGACAAAGCTTTCGATTTACCAGTCAATATACGTTCCTAATCTCACCTATGGTCATTAGCTTTGAGTCATGACCGAAAGGACAAGATCTCGGATACAAGCGGCCGAAATGAGTTTCCTTCGCAGGGTGGCAGGGCGCACCCTTATGGACAGGGTGAGGAGCTCTGACACCCGGGAGGAGCTCAGAGTAGAGCTGCTGCACCTCCACATCGATAGAAGTCAGCTGAGGTGGCTCGGGCATCTGTTTCGGATGCCTCCTAGACACCTACCTAATGTTGATCCATTTAGGCAGAAAAGACAAACTACAAGTTTTACATGTTTATATCAGTTTTTTATCTTCTAAACGCAAATTTTGTCTTATCTAAACATATATGTACATACATGTATTATATGTATATATATATATATATATATGTATTATTCATTCATTCATTTTCTTTTCAGCTTAGTCCCTTTAATTATCTGGGGTTGCCACAGCAGAATGAACCACCAACTTATCCAGCATTTGTTTTACGCAGCAGTTGCCTTTCCAGCCACAACCCATCTCTGGGAACATCCATGCACACTCATTCACACTCATACACTATGGACAATTTAGCCTACCCAATTCACCTGTACTGCAATGTCTTTGGACTGTGGGGGAAACCAGAGCAACCAGAGGAAACCCACGCAAATGCATGGAGATCATGCAAACTCCACACAGAAATGCCAACTGACCCAGCCAGGCTCGAACCAGCAACCTTCTTGCTGTGAGGCGACAGCACTACCTACTGCGCCACTGCGTCACCTATACAGTATGTATTATATATACATATATAAATAATAAAATATTTCTTGACTTCTAGCTGATCATTTGGAAAAGTGGCAGAAGGTCGATCCTGTATCCCAATCATCACAAATACTACAGAAGACCTATTGGAAGCTGCATGGACTCAAGATTCTCACAGAAATCAGTCAAGTTTGGTGAAGGAAACATCATGGTTTGCATGGTTACATTCAGTATGGGAGCATACGAGAGATCTTCAGAGTGGATGGCAACATCAACAGCCTGGGCGAGACATTTGTGCTGCCCATTACATTACAAATCACAAGAGAGAAAAAATTCTTCAGCAGGATAGCGTTCTCAGATCCTTCTCATACTTCAGCCTCCACATCAAAGTTCCAGAGAGCAAAGAAGGTCAAGGTGCTCCAGGATTGGCTAGCCCAGTCACCAGACATGAACATTATTGATCATGTCTGGGGTAAGATGAAGAAGGAGGCATTGGAGATGAATCCAAAGACTCTTGATGAACTCTGGGAGTCCTGCAACAACGCTTTATTTAAGTAATTGAGGAGATGTATGAATGCAGTCCTCCAAGCTCATGGGAGTCATACACAATATTAATTCTTTTTCCACTGCACCAGGACTTTATATGCTATACTGTACATTATTTCTGTTAAGTGACAAGACTTTTGTCTCAGCAATGTCAGACCTTACTGTCCTAATTAAATCATTAAAAATTAAGGCATGATCATATTTTATTTTTGTAAAATAAACATAATCTAGAATCCTTTGCCTTTCAAATAAGGCAAATTTAAATTCAAATTTCAAATGATCAACTAGAAGTCAAGTTATTATTTGTTGGTTCTAAAACTTGGATAGGCAACAAGATTTTTGTCAGGTAGTGTACTTGAAGACTTATATTTTTGATTAAATAAGTGGCCTGGCGAGGTTAAAAAGCCAGAATAAAAAAACATAAAATACTTTGGAAAGTTATAAATGAAACAAAAAAAAAGTACGGCAAAGAAGAAGAAAAGACATGCTTGAAACTGAAGATGCATGTGTAGTTGAACAATAAAAGCAATGCCACCAAAGAGTTTATATTCTGGTATTGCTAACCTTTGGAGGTCTTGTATGAGAGCAGAGATCTTTACTTACTGAATAGTGCACAGCTCTCGATCTCAGAGCTTTGAATTATTCAGCTAATTGGCACTAAAATCTAAGTGTTGAGCTGGCACTAAGCTGCCTTGGCACAAAACAAGACTCTGCTCTGATTTACTCTCTGAGACTGATCTTGTTCTGACTCTTAGAGCCCGATCCTTGTTTATTGGTTGCATGCAACTACATGGGAATTTGTAAGTCAAACTGCTTCAGATTTTACATATACATAGCAAACTCTTTCTAACAGATATTAAAATAAGTGTGGCCATAATGCTGCTATACAAACATTTTAGAATATCTTATACAAACCCAATCTAATACCAACCCATTTCAATTCGCTTTTTGCTGATTTTAAAATATTGCAGTTTTAGCATACTTAAGATTGATTAGTTCTTTCTGTGCGTACATCCAGATATTTGACAAGCAGTAAAAAATACTGACCACAGAAAAGTTATTCTGCACACACTTAAAGACGGAACATTATGGAAGTGAGTTGTATCATTTGGCGGCTGTCCATCCCCTAAGGGGTTCCTGGCATTTACTGCACAATGCACTCCAGGCCTCAGACATTCCTGCCTCTCCCAGCTGTTACTGATCAAACCTTTGAACATGGCCATCTTCTATCTTGCTGTCAAGTCAAACAACATTTGTATATGCTAATAACACATGCCTACCATTATGTATTTTGATTCAGTTCATCAATACCAGTTCTGGATTCCCTAGCAAACACTTACGACTCAAAAAGAAGATTGTGCCAAGCTACACAAAAAATGCTGGGTTCCAGGCAATCAATTTATGTTAGGGTAACATAAAGGATCTAAGTTAACTTACTAGTTTAAGCAACTTTAAATTGATTAAATATGAAACAATTAAGTTGTCCCCCCAAATATACTAGAATTGTGGGGGGACTACACTCAAAGATAATTTGAGTGTAGTCAGGGCAATAGTTTAGATTTTTTCTTGCTTTGCAATATTAATTCATTCATTTTCTTTTCGGCTTAGTCCCTTTATTAATCTGGGGTCGCCACAGTGGAATGAACCGCCAACTTATCTAGCACATGTTTTACACAGCGGATGCCCTTCCAGCTGCAACCCAGACACTGGGAAACACCCATACACTCTCATTCACACACATACAATACAGACAATTTTATATTTATTATTTATTATTTTTACAATATAAAAAAAACGCTTAATTTTTTTCCAGCTACTTTATTTTGCTTTACTTGTACATCATCTTTCAATAAATGTTGGTTTGTTTATTTATTTAACTTGTTTCTTTGTTAGTTTCACTCAAAAAAAAAAAAGTCCTGCTTCTTCAAAATACTTATTTAAAATGAGCTGAATCAACGCAATTCTTAAGGTTTTTTTGGGACAACTTAATTGTTTTATATTCAATCCACTTAAATTTGTAAAATAAAACAAAATAAGTTAATTTAACTGATTTGTGTTGGGACGACATGAAGGAATTGTGTAGAACCCAGCATTTTTATAGCAATTTTTGCAATTTTTTTTAATCAAGTTATCTTTCTCTCATTAAACATAATATATGAAAACAATTTACACTGTAGTAAAGATAAAATAATAAAAATATATAATATTAATAAATAATAATAAACTGTTTTAGAATCTATATTTATAATTTTAATTAAAAACAGCATTAACATATAAATATGTTATATTTATATGTTATGTTACCATATAGTATGGTGTGCTGCATCTTTTCAATATCAGAGAGGTCAAGGAAAGATGGGATTTCTTGATCCTGGAGGAAAAAGCATTCTCTTTAAGCTTCTCTCTTCCTTCACAGCATTTTCTATAAAAACTGTTTTAAAATATTTTAAAATACATTTTAAGGTCATTATTGTTATTATTATTAAATTTGTTAGAACAAACCATTGTTGTCCAATGACTTTCCTTATTAAACTAACTTGCCTAACTTAACTTAGTTAACCCTTTAAGCTGAATACTATCCTGCAAAATAGCAAATAAAATGGTATGTACTGTCATGGAAAAGACAAAACATTAGCTATTAGAAATTAGAACAATTTTTAAAAGAATTACAATTTGGAAGTCTGAAATCAGCTTTCAGAGATAAGCAGGTGTGCTCCAACAATAGGCACATTCAAATCAAGACTTAAAACACATCTGATTGGACTTTATTGAATGTAAACTGTTTTACTCTAACAGACATTTTAATTATTATTCTTAAACTATTCTAACACGTTTTGAATACGCTTTTTAATCATTTTTATTTCTTACACTTGTTTTATTTCATGTTTCTGTTAATCTTGCCTTGCACTTTGAATTGCCATTGTGTATGAAATGTGCTATATCAATAAATGTGTCTTGCCTAGCTTCACCAACTTAAAGTATTAAATACCAAATTAAAGTAAAATATAAAGGTGTTACATATTTGATCATGATTCAAACAAATTTGCCAATATTTCTATTAAAACATCTCTGTTATAATTAGTTAGCTTGTTAATAGTATATGCACACTTTAAAAATGATAGATTGTATTCAATCTATCAATTCAATTTAAATTCAATATTTAACCCAACAGTTAAGTTTGTCCATATTCGACCCAACATTTAGTTAATACAAAGGGTGTATTTAATACAACATGATCAAGAAATGTATAAAACAGTGCCTAGCACAGGTCATTTAAAAATAAGTCACTAAAAGTGATCTCTCTTTCATTTTGAATCTTGTATCATTTTTCATTTCTTTATTTTCTTTCATCTCCATTTTCATTTTTGCTTGAACTGCCACCTCCCTCTCTCCAGAGACCTGCTGTGGGAGGACATACTGACCACACACACACACAAACATCTCCACCAACACAATGCAATGAAAAATACAGGATAAAGCGCACAATCTCCCATGTGCTTCCAGTGACTGAGCTATTGTTTAAGTCAAGTTTCAAAGTACCTTTTGTTGGCGTTACAGTCCACCACTCTTAATCTTGTGTCACGGGTCTTATTATTCAAATTTTTTTCTATTGATTTTCAATAGTATTCAATAATCACAACCACATGACCAATAATCACTTTTCCATAGCACACATATTGAACAACGTATAAACAATACATAGCTACAAACATTCTCACACCCCATAAATATAGAGGAAAAGACCTATCTTAACCCATCTGCCTAATCAAACCACATCTATTCAATATGTTATCTTTATTAGCATCCTGTACTGATCGCTCTTGGCACATCAGGCATCCTTTAATCAGTCTAAACGAACTGTTGAGCCAATCCAAACAAGGGAAGCTTTGGAGCCAAAACACAAAAGAATGAGTATGATACCTATAATATAATTCACACACAAATAAGCTTTAGCATGACTTGGCCAGATGCCTAAAGCTGCAGTTTCATACCTCAAGTGGTTGGAATTGTTCTATATTTGAGCAGAACACTGTGGTCCTTATCTTAGATTGAGAAAAGCCTGCTCATATATCAGAGAGCATGTGTTTTCGGGACTCTCAGAGGCCCCTGCATACTTTAGCGACCTGCGGCCCACTATTCACTCGGCCATTCATCTCTCTCTCTTTCTCTCCCTCAGCATTTTGCTGACTCTGAATGGGAGCTCCATAGAAACTGCTAATGAGGAGAGTTTTTGGATCTTATCTCTGGCCAGCACAGCAAAGTCTCTCGGCTGCTGTAAAGATGTAAAGCCTCAAAAACACATTCAGAAACAAAAAAATATGGCACTTCAAGAATATATAGATAGATATGCTTGATAGACAAGATATGCTTGTCAATATATAAAAACAAAAAAATAAATCAAATAAGTACAACTGTGAAACAGTTGAAATAAGAATCATATACATTGTTCGTCATAAATGAGTACACTCCTCACAGATCTCTCTTTTTTCATATTTTCTATAGGATGCTTTACAATAATATATTTGTGTATATAAATTAGATTATTCAGTCCCAAAGCCAAAACTGGAACAAATATATAAAAAACTTTAGATCACAGTCTAAAAATTTGTACATCTTAATTAATATGTTTGGAATTTTTTAAAATAAAATTTTATAAAACTGGAAAAATCTAAAGAAACAAAAATATTTTTGCTCAAACCTTTTTGAATTTAAATGTATTCTTGTTCTATTGCTAAATACACTACCCAGAGTAATAGAGTTGCTCTCGCGATTTTTAAAAATACTTTTTTGGTGCGATAATCTTGTCAATACTATTGTTCAAAAAGGTCATGATTTGACTTTCATCAAATAATTGCTTCCTACAGTTTTTATTTTACATTCTTTGGGTGCTACAAAAACACAAACGTTTCAGCACAATTCTTTTCTCACTGTGTGACATTCAGTGTCATTGGTTGAACAGCCACTCGAACATTAAAAACATCATAAAAATCTCATTTTCATTTTATTATTCCATAATTAATCACAAAATAAATATTTACCTTCAACTTCAAAAGTATTATTTCACAGGAAAAAAGCATATCAGTTACTTATTCATGTCTACATCAATACAATAAAATTACAACAGTCCAAAACATAAAAAAATACATTTGTCATATTGTGCCATTAGCTATACCAGGGGTTTTCAAACTGTGGGGCACGCCCCAACAGGGGGGCGCCAGCACTTATTAAGGGGGCGCGAGAATTTGAGGCGTGCACTCGAGTAAATTATGATGACGGTTTTAATGCATTCACTAGAGTAAATCTGATTAACGTTAGCTCCACAGCTAACTATCAGGCACCTGTAGAGTGTATGCGTTCGAGTAAAACATGAAGTAAAACCGGTGACCCATCTGACAAAAAAGTGCCCTTTTGAATCAAATCTGCAGGATGCCATTTTGGATCTTTCACTTTTTTTGAAGACATACGACATGAACACATACAGACTACAGACTTCTTTCATCTAAGAAATATTGCTAAATTGCGAAGTATGCTATCCATCTCAGATGCAGAAAAGCTAGTTCATGCTTTCATGACATCTATACTGGATTACTGTAATGATCTGTTTGCTGGTTGCCCAGCATCCTCTATTAACAAACTTCAGCTAGTACAAAATGCAGCTGCCAGAGTTCTTACCAGGTCTAGAAAATATGATCATATCACCCCAATTTTATCCTCCTTACACTGGCTGCCTGTTAAGTTTCGTATTGAATTTAAAATATTGCTTCTTACCTATAAAGCCTTAAATAGTCTAGCTCCTGTTTATCTAACCAACCTCTTGTCTTGCTACAATCCAACCTGCTCTTTAAGATCTCAAAACTCAGGGCTTCTTGTAGTACCTAGAATAGCTAAATCGAGTAAAGGAGGTCGAGCCTTCTCATTTATGGCCCCTAAACTCTGGAATAGCCTTCCTGATAATGTCAGAGGCTCAGACACACTCTCACTCTTCAAAACTAGATTAAAGACCTATCTTTTTAGCAAAGCATACACTTAGTGCATTACATAGCGGTATGATGCATGATGTGCCCCACACACGATTTTGCTTCTTGTTTATATACACTATGAACAGCAGCTACGCTAATTATTCTCCTTAGTCTGTATTTCCGCCTGGGGGTACTCATCTCGAGACCCTCAGACTATGCAGTGCCACTGATGTGATCCAAGACCAGCGACGAGACGATCCCAAGGTTTCCGGACCAGGCCGTATCCTGAGCTGCTGCTGTGGTGGTCATGATGGAGAGCATGAGACTGATTCCTGTGATGCTCCAAGGACAGACGTGTCTTCACTGAGGTCCAGCTACTGCGCCTAGACTGCAGCCCTGCACAAGACGTTTGGCCATAGGAGAAATGGTCGTGCCCAACTGAGCCTGGTTTCTCTCGAGGTTTTTTAAATTCTTCACTTTCGCCAATTGGTGAAGTTTTGTCCTCGCCGCTGTCGCCACTGGCTTGCATGGTTCGGGATCTGTAGAGCTGCGCATCGATGTAATTGCTCCTCAGTGTTTGGACTCTCAGTAGTGATTATTAAACCACACTGAACTGAGCTAAACTAAACTGAACTTAAACACTGAAAACTGAACTGACACTGTTTCAATTCACTATAAACTTCCATGTGAAGCTGCTTTGACACAATTTACATTGTATAAGCGCTATACAAATAAAGATGAATTGAATTGAATTGAACTAGCTTTACATGAACATCAATAATAGTTATTTGCCTTAATCTGAATAAGACAATAATATAATTAAGGTGTTATGTAAAGTGCTTTTTCAATGTTGCGTCACCAGGTTATCCACGTTTCCTGCAGAGTGCAATGTAATTTCGGGTGTTTCATCTTTAATTTTTCCACTTTAACTGCAGTTTGGCACTTTCACTCATAAACATTTCATTCATGCCCCCATGACAAACTAAGGGTATTAGACGCAAATATTTAGTAAGGACTGGTAGAAGATGTTTTAATAAAATTTGATAGCGCATGCTGGAATTTGAAAACTTCTGCATTTCGTGATCAGTGTTGCCAGATGTAGCTGAATGATTCCAGTCCAAAAGCTTAATTTTCACTACCAGGCTGCGTTATTTTTTACCCACACAATCAAATTCAAAACCGCCCAATCTGGCAACACTGTGTGTGTATGTGCGCAGTCCTTTACTGACAGCCGTGTGTGTGCCTCTTATTGCAAAATGCAGCAAAAAGTCATACATGATGGTAATAGTTTGATTGCGGTGTTTACTTCAATAATGCCACTAATGCATACTCCACGTCTTAATTCCATTTCTGTTTAGTTCAACTATAACTTAGTCGGATTAAGACAATTAAAAATCGCTGTTTACATGGTAGACTCTTAATCAGAGTATTGTCTTAATCGTATTAAAATCATAATAAAGAATTGTTGCCCATGTAAACATACTTAATGATCGACTCAACCACACTGTCAGGGCTCTGCAAACTTGGCTTTGCAAATCAGCATTTTCTGTACGCACGTACATCAGTGAAATTGTTTGTGTCCTAAAAGTTTGAAAACCCCTGAGCTAGACGGCCACTCGATGATTAACAACAATCTTTTTAATTTCAATCCTCAATCATTCCTCTTGGTGTAAGTGATTTTAATTTATGAATCCAGAACGCTTCTCTTTGTAATAATCTTTTATTTAGATTACCTCCTCTATGTGACTCAAACACTTCTTCGATTTCAATGCATTCTAGTTGTTTAACGTCATGTCCAAAATCTATAAAGTGTCTTGCTCATCACACATACTGCAGAAGTCTTATTAGAATCCACACATACTGCAACCAATCATCACACATACTGCAGAAGTCCTATTAGAACCCACATGTATCCAAGATTCTCAAAGAAATCAGTCAAGTTTGGTGAAAAAAAAATCATAGTTCGAGGTTACATTCAGTATAGGGGCATGTGAGAGATCTGCAGAGTGGACATCAACCTCAACAGCATAAGGTATCAAGACATTTGTGCTGCCCATTACATTTCAAACCACAGGAGAGGGCAAATTCTTCAGCAGGATAGCGCTCCTCATACTTCAGCCTCCACATTAAAATTTCTGAAAGCAAAGAAGGTCAAGAGAACCCAGGATTGGCCAGCCCAGTCACCAGACATGAACATTATTGAGCATGTCTGGGCTAAGATGAAGTAGGAGGCATTGAAGCTGATTTCAAATAATCTTGATGAACTCTGGAAGTCCTGCAAGAACTCTTTCTTTCTTTGCCATTCAAAATGACTTTATTTTTCCTTTTATATATTTTTTATTTATATAAGCCACTTCTGATGCCAAATTATCAACTAGAAGTCAAGTTGTTATTTGTTGTTCCTAAAACTTGGGTTTTGTCAGGTAAAAGACCTGACAAAAATACTTTTGTCAGGTAGTCTATGTTAGGTAACCAAATTATAGATTATAGATAATATTCTTGCCATAGCATCCCTACTCTGCATCAATTCCAAGCAAGCACCCATATTCATGTATTTGTTTGAGATTTGGGATGAACAAGCTGAGATGTCAATGCTGTAAATAAAATATTGTTTGTAAGGCTCAAACACAGCCGGCAATTTTTCCTTTAGAATACTCTTTACTTGGTAAAGTATCAGAGTATAAGTACAGCTTATTGTCCATGCCTTCAGATTTAAACTAACAACAGCCTAATAAAGCCTTTTGCAGTAGTACCCAGAAAAAAAAATAATTTGAGGTAATTACTTAGCTAAGTGGATTTAGAGTAGATTTAGTTGACTAAAACTAGACAAAACCAATTTAAACGACAACTGTTGTGATCGCCAGCAGTGTTGTCCTTTCTGGAGATCACTCCCATGTACACTCACCTGAACTACAACTCCCATGAGACATTGCGCCAATCAACTCCTGTTACAGTTGACAATAATCTGGACATTACACAGCTGGAGGTTATTTACACTGATAGCACACACTAAATAAACACCACTTACACACTATTGCTCAGTCTTGTATTACTGTTATAGTGTGCATTACTTAGCAGTTCCTATTGTGTTTTGGATATTTGTTTTTGGATTATTGATTGTTTGCTCCCTGCCCTGAACCTTTACTTTGCCTTTGCCTGTTTACTTGATAATGTTTTGCATTATCCCTGTTATTGCTCTTTACACCTGTTAACCATTGCCAGTACGATAGTGAGGGGAAGCTCAGATCTTTTCTGCAAACTGAATCTTTTGGAAAGTTAATTTCAATAAACAAATAAAAATCGAAATACGATCACCTGTTATTTTAGGCTACAACATAATGATGTCATCTGCGATGGTGTACTGATAATCCTCCCATGTTAGGACTCAAAATATCAAAACAATCATGATCATAATCAGTTGTCCAAGTTTGGTTCAGATTGTCAGTCACAGCAGGCTGTCATGTACATGTACAGTTGAAATCTGTATTATTAAACCCCCATTTAAATTTGTTTTCTTTTTCAAGTATTTCCCAAATGATGTTTAACAGAGCAAAGAAATTTTCACAGTATGTCTGATAATATTTTTTCTTCTGGAGAAAGTCTTATTTGTTTTATTTCAGCTAGAATAAAAGCAGTTTTTAATTTTCTAAAAAACATTTTAAGGTCAAAATTATTAATTGTTTTTGAAAAATAACTAGTAAAAAATCTTGAAAAATCTCTTGAAAAATATCTAGTAAAATATTATTTACTGTCATCATGGCAAAGATAAAATAAATCAGTTATTAGAAATGAGTTATTAAAACTATTATGTTTAGAAATGTGTGAAAAAAAATATCTCAGTTAAACAGAAAAAAGGGAAAAAATAAACAGGGGGCTAATAATTCAGGGGGGTTAATAGTTATGACTTCAAATGTATATGACATCTTCGTGTTTGGTTCACCACCTGCTGAATTATGCATTCACAGTATTATCAGTTCACTGTTCTCAAATCTGATCTTAGTGTATACTGTTCTAGTAACTGAATAACTTGGGAAATTGGTTTATTTCGAGTCAGAGGGGAAATCAGGCATGTTAAAACAAAGTAATTTTGTAAATAAGTGCTTACTGGAAATGCAAACTGTTACAGATGATTCAGTCTGATTTGGTAAGAAGAAGATCTGATTAAAAAGAACAATTCGTTTGCGACCAGCCATTGCTAATGTATGACCATCCTTTTCTTAAATCAGTGGTTCTCAATTCCAGTCTTTTGGACCCCCGTTCTGCACACTTTGCATGTCTTTCTTTCTTAACACGCCTGATTCAGATCATCAGTATGTTAACAGAGAGATCCATTAACTGATTCTTGTGTGTCACTGATTCTTGTGTGTTCTGCTTAAGTAGATTTTTTTGAACTTGCACAGAGGTCACAATTGATGTTAATACCATGCATGCATTCCACGTTTGCCTCATCACCTATAGTTGAATATATTGGTGCAAGTAAACAAAAAGACACAACATAAACATTGCTACACATCCTTTTGTTTTTTAGTCATTTTGCTTTAAAAAGTATTGTATTTTGTTTATTATATATTTTTTCCAAATTAAAAAAATAATGCAGTTTAGATTTTCCAATAAATATACATTTTTATTAGATAAATAACAACACTGGTATACAGAATATAAAGATATGCATGAACAAAGTATGTTTTTGCCTTTTTAAAGCCTGTCCTGTATAAAAAAAATAATAATAATATGGACTACATGGTATAGAGCACAGGTGTCAAATCCAGTTCCTGGAGGGCCGCAGCTCTGCAGTTTAGTTCCAACCCTGCTTCAAGACACTTACCTGTATGTTTTTAAACAAAACTGTAGGACTCAGGTTTATCAGATGTGTTTAATTAGGGTTGGAACTAAGTTGGAACTAAGCTGCGGTCCAACAGGAACTGGAATTTACACCTGTGGTATAGAGCATACTAATGAAGTAATATGGGTACAAATAACAAATAGTTCATTGATGAATATCGATGAAAGTTCATTGAACTTCATAAAAAAGTTACCTGAACTCAAAATGATATTTTATTAAGTAGATTTTCATTATACAGTTTAAGGAAAATAAAAAATGAGTCATTGATTCAGTCCTCTGCACTTCAACAACTGTTTAGTTTAGTTCAGCTACCAAATCTGACCTTTGAAGACTACGTCGAATACTTTGGACTGCTGAGTGAATCACTGGTACAACCCTCCCTACTCTCTAAAAAATTTACTTATCTAGAGTGAGCAGAAGGGCTGCCAAAATCCCTCTGGACACCTCACACCCAGCACACTGCCTCTTTGAACTTTTACCTTCAAGTTGACGCTACAGACCACTGCGCACTAGAACAGCCCGACACAATTTCTTCCCTCAGGCAATCCATCTCATGAACACTTGATGATAGTAATTGTGAAACAACATCACAACATTTTATACACTCAAATTAGTTGATTGAATATTTCAATTAAGTGGTAAGTAGCATCATTGTAATTAGATTTTGGCCAAGAGCTCAGTGTTAATGAGTGACACCTGTGTGCCACCCTACTCATCAAAAACATCTAATACAAAATAAAGATGTAAAGTTCAACTAAACATAATGGTTTACATAAATGATCTGAGACAGCATTTTCCACAGATGTTTTGAATAATCTGAACTTATTAGGCTTGTGTAACAGTGTAGTATGGTAGCATGGTACTTATCCAGAGACATTGAAGGAGACCAATGTTTCCCTTTTTTCACAAGATTTTAAATAATTATCTGATGTCGCTAGAGCGTCTATGTGAAATTTCAACTCAAACTACTAACTATGCGAAACTGCCCCTTTTAGTTTTTGATCCAAATTGTGCTGTTTTGGTCACTGTCACTTTAAAGGGGTGGTATATTTTTAAGGCTTGGTTGTGTTTATAAGATGCAAAGCAATGTGTGCTCATGCTTCATTTGTAAAAAATCACATTTTTTATATAAATATCTTACTTTGATTATATACTGCTACGCAGCTAACATGAAAACTACTGTCATATTTCTTAGTTCCTCTGAAAGGCCCACCCTCAAGAGGTTTTGATTGGTCAGCTAGTATAATGTGCTGAAATTCATGAATATGCTCCACGTCACCAGCAAAAGCATCACGCCTTTAATAGCATGCGTTGTGCCTCAGCTGTGTAATTACTGTCAGTCAGTGTAACTGTTGGCCGTATCAGTTTGAGCCTGAATCAGACAGAAAATGAAGAGGACACAGCTGAACCTCATGCCTGCTCTCTAAAGTAAAATCTGACAAGTGTCTTTCATATATATGCAGAATAAGCATGTGTAAGTAATATTAAGCGTTCACATACTGTATATTTTAAGAGTTTGTTATCTGAGATGTATAACGCAGTGAAACCATCTGCATAGAGAGACACTGCAGCGCTGATGAAGATTGTGGCTGTTTACAGTGGTTTGATGCATAAATATGAATTTGCAGCTAAATTGTTAATAGTGCCAAACAGCATTTCCTGTTGTTTACATCTATGTTTACGTCCTTGCTACAACATACTGTTAAGGCTAGAAACTATGCGTGTCATACAGTGACGCCCCCAGAAAATTTTCTTAGGGGTGGCCAGAAGAGGCCACACAAAATCTTGGGGTGGCACGCACAAAAAAAAAAAAGAATTTAGTGTAATGTTATATATTTTTCTGGTAAATGAAATAATGTGGTTTTAATTGATTGAATTAAGTACTCTTGAAATCTATTCCTTGAAATAATTCAGCAAGTACATGTGCAAACCAAATAAAAATCAATATTTAGCATAAAACCCCTTTTCATATAAACATCTTTTGAGTTATTTTTCACATATATATGCCATGTCTAAAATAAATGAAGATTAGTGAATTAATTATTAAAACAAACAAACGTGTATGGATGTTTCCCAGGGGAGGGGCAGTGAATCAGGTATGTCAGTGGCACCAATCAATCCAAAATAATTTAGTGGCTGTTATTTATTTATTCTTTTATTTATTTAACTATTTAGAATTTACGTAAGTACATTCTTATGTATTAATTAATAATGTCAACAGCAAAATCATTGGGGTGGCCACAGGGGTAGCCAAAGTTTACACAAGGGTGGCCATGGCCACCCCTGGTCACCACTTGGGGGCGCCCCTAATGTTTTATATCAATTTTAACAAATAAAAACACTTACAGGTTGTGGCTCACAATCTACAGCTATTTCTATTATGCTTGGAGCTGCTCCTTCTTTGAGGAGTCAAATGCTTTGAATGTGTAGTAAAATGTAAATTTTTATAATTCTCTGCAGCATAATAAAATTAAACTGTAAGCACTTCTCTCTTTGTGTCATGTCCTAAGGAAGCCCAAATACCAGAACACCAGAACAAGCTCTGTGGAAAAAGCAGCGTTTGGACAGCATTGTGAATGCATGTAACCTGAAGTGTTTGTGATCTCACTAGCCTGGATGTATTTTTTTTGTAGTCCCCAAAATTCATTCGCTGTAGGCTTTGCTAAGCTCATTCTATAAAAGCCAATGTCTCCCTTTGCATTGAACTTTGAGCATATTACATTTAAAGCTGTTGTTTA
This sequence comes from Danio tinwini, assembly GCA_903798205.1. Taxonomy (NCBI): domain Eukaryota; kingdom Metazoa; phylum Chordata; class Actinopteri; order Cypriniformes; family Danionidae; genus Danio; species Danio tinwini. The sequence goes on from CAIGQZ010010147.1 coordinate 150,211, forward strand.
AGAGGGTGGAGCTACAAATGCCTATGTGTCAGCATAGTGGCAGATTTAAAACAGGACTAATTTTATCTCTGTGAAAAACTGAAAATGTCAAATAAAGTGGCTCAGAAGAAGGTAGTCTATGAAGACAACGGTGTTCATTTGTGCATCTTAAAACTCGAATCTTAGGCCCAATCCCAATTCCCCTTAGCTCTTTCCCTTACCCCTACCCCTCGTTTTGCGTGTTCTCGTGAAGAGGTAGGGGTGTCCCAATTCTCTTTAGCTCAAAGGTGTAGGGCTAAGGGGAAGGGGTATACACCCCTTCGAAAGAAGTTTTTTAAAGACCACACTCGAAAACAAGGGGTAAGACAAAAATATTTTTTGTCATTATTAAGAATTTTTACAACAAACAAACACATTTTAATATATTCATAACCATGTTCGTGTTTTACTGTCATGCTTTTATACAAAAACAGCTAAAATAAAAACCGCTACATTTCATGATAATAATAACTCCCGTACAGCAGTTCCACAACATTCTGACACACGATGACACTCGAATACACTGTCAGAAAAGTCTAGTGGCTGAGATCGAGCTTTTTACAGTGTCTGCTATAATGGTAATGTTGCTTTTGGTGTGTTTACATAGATGAATAGAGTGTTACGATTTTATTGCCACATTAGATTGTTATGATAACATAATATATGCCTTCAGTGATTTCCTGAAGATGAATACCAAAAAAAAACACCTGGAATTACTACAGCAGTCGCCATCGTCTGATCTCATATGAAGCAAGAGATCGCAATGAAATCTGATGGCGTGTGCAGGTGCTGTAGTGCTGTCCAAATTCTTAGGGGTACATTTTGAAGCCCTTCCCCTTCACACTCGTTTTTAAGGGCCAAGGGGAAGGGGTAGGGGTACAAAAATAGAATTGGGATTGGGGATGTCTGCTTATGTCTAATGGCGGATGTTTGCTTGTTACTAATGGGTGGGGCTTTCCCCCCTGATGACATGTACAAAGGAAGAATGCCAGTCAAAGTGTTTCTGCAGACTGTATTTATGAAGTGTGGTTATTAAAAAATAAAATTAATACATTTTTGCCATTAGCGGCTGGTTATATTCACACACTGATGCTTCACAACTGTTTAAACCCCTTATAAAAGTGATTTTTGCATATTGCCCAGTCCCAATTCTAACCCTTAGCCCTTCTCTTATCCCTTTTAAGCGTTCACGTGAAGGGGTAGGGGTGGGAAAGGGCTAGATAGCCCTCGAAACTGCGATTTTTCACGACCACACTCGAAACCAAGTGGTAAGAAAATCTACAACGATAGCATGGCTGCACAAGTAAGGAAATGTACAAATTTGTATTTTTTGTCATTACTATTACAAATTTTACCACAAACAAGCTTATGTTTTTATACATTTATAACTGCATTCGTGTTTATACTTTAAAAAGAAAATGCAAAAATAAAAACTGCTAAATTTCACTAATATAATCCCTAATAATAACTCCTGTATAGTAGTTCCACAACATTCTGCCACTCGATGACACTCGAGGGGCTGGGAATGGCCTTTTTACAGTGTCTGCTATAATGTTAATGTTGTTTTCATGTGTTTACATAAATGAATATGGCCACGGTGTAAATGCACAGTACATTTACGGGTTATTGCCACATTATGTCGTTATGATAACATGATATTGTTGCCTTCTGTGATTTACTGAAGATAAAGATCCAAAAAATAACGCAACTGGAATAACTACAGCAGTAATGATCATCTATCTCATATGTAGTAAGAGATCGCGATGACGTGATGATGTGTGCAGGTGTTGTAGTGGTGCTCCATTCCTTAGGGGTAAATTTTGAAGAGCTAGGGGTACAAAAATAAATTTGGCATTGGGCCTTAGTCCCCATTAAAATGTCTATTTTAAACAACATCATAAACAGTAAACAGACCTCCAACAGTTCACGATCTTGTACACCTGACCTGAGGGCCACAGAGACAATACACCATTTTTAGCAAAGTGAAACATTTCCCTCTTCACACAAACAGGATGTCTCATCATCCCCATTGGAAGATTCTTCTTCCTGTGTCTGACAGGGTGTTTTTGGCCCAGACTGCACCAAATCACAGTGGTCTGGTCAATGGTCAACACTGATACTTCGAGGCCCACTGCCAAGATGCTATCATCAGACATGCTTAAAATGCAATACTCAATTATAACAGGGAACCCTACTCCAAACTTTTTACTCCAAGGGGCCTTTAACCTAAAAATGCTTGAACACTTTACAATAAGTTTCATTAGTTAATTCATTTTAGTAACATGAACTAATCATGAACAACACTTGTAAGGCATTTATTAATCATAATTGAACATTTACTAATGCATTATTAACATCCAAGTCCATGCCCTTTATGCACCGTGAGTTAACATAAACTAACAATGAACAACTGTATTTTCATTAACTAACATTAAGTAACATGAACAAATGCTGTAGTAAATGTATTGTTCATTGTTTGTTCATGTTAGTAAATGCATTATTTAACTTTTAACTAATGAACCTTATTGTAAAGTGTGACCTGTGGGGGAAACTGGAGCACCCTGAGGAAACCCATGCCAAGAAAACATGAAGACTCCACACAGAAATGCCAACTCACCCAGCCGGGACTCGAACTAGTGACCTTCTTGCTGTGAGGCGACAGTGCTAATCACTAATCCACCGCGTCACGTATGTAAAATTATGAGTACGATAAAAAGATTAAATGATAATATACTAAGTCATAAAAACTATGAAAGATAAGAGTATAACATGAATTGTATGTCATACAGTAACTAGTAGATAAAATATAAAATATGACATACAAAAACTAATAGAAATTATGCTAAAAGTATAGTTATAACATTAACTCACAAATGCTTAATGAAACTTGATGAAATACTATGTTATAATTGTAATAAATTAAGAAGAAATTTTAATAAACTAAGAAAAAGTCAGTTTTAACAGTCAATGTATAAATTTGACCCAGTTTTCTTCATTATAATCACTTCACATTATATCTCAATATCTCAAACTCTTCTTCTTGAGTTTTCTCAAAATCAAAAATTAATTATACTTGACAAACGCATAATTTTTTAGTGGTGGCTTACTTAAATATAATATAAATATATTATAAAGCTACAAACTCTAAATTTTCCACACTGGATTAGCACTTAACCAAATATATATTTGTTTGTTTGGTAATTTGGTTGTTTATTAACAGATTAATGGGTGAAGTACTGTGATTTTACATTATAATTTCTGGTGTTCGAGCTTCATTAATTGAGCCTCAGATGTCATCGTCTTACCTTAAGGTGCTGAAGCTGCCGTCGGTCATCCTCTAGTTGTCTTTTCTTATTCTCAATTTCTGTCTGTCTTTTCCTCTTTTCCTGTTAATAAAAAATCATGTGGTAATAACATTAATACTGAGGTAATACACATACAAAGCAGTAATGTAACTTAAACAAAACACAAGTGAGCACAAACAACCAGACAATAGCTTACCACGCTGTGATATTTTTGCTAGTGTTTTTATTATTCACTAAGTGACAGCATTGTTTCTTCTGGTTTTGAAGCTAGGATGGATGGATGGATGGATGAATAAATGGACTGGGTGTCAAAACATGATTCTACAATAAAATAAACCAAAAATAACAGACTTCTGATTGCAGTCTTAACTGCAGGTAAGCTAAAATATGAAGATAAAGGTGTTAGTTTTTGTGTTTCAGAGTTCTTTAGCTTTGTTTTATAGACTATTTCAATGTGGTGATGTAATTGGCCCATTAACATGTCCTGTTTGTTGTCAAACTATTTCATATCTGTACCAAGATGGGATTCAATCATAACTTGATGTTTTAACAGCTATCATAATATTATTTATAAATGAGTGGAACATTTTGGACTCTCAGAAGCTATGGAAACGTAAAACAGGAAATACATTATTGTTATTGTTTACAACTCTCAAAATGATCTATATGCATGGCTGTCATATTACAGTTTAATTGTAATTTCAAAATATTTACACTTAATCATTTGTTGTTGTTTTTAGAAGATAATGTGTCTCCTGCCAGCACACATCTGAAAGTGTTTCTTCATGACCTTCCTAGATTCAATTAGTGTTTAAGATATATAATGGTGCCAGACCACACAAGCCACTTTAGACACAGCCATAAAAAATCATCTGTTTTCAAACTGCATGTAAAAATCTCTGACCCAGTTTCAGATTTGTGAAATGGGTTCAGTGGGTGGGTTTATTGAGACCGCCAGGGGAGCATTTGGTGTGAGAATCAGACTTACTGCAATAGCCTGGAGCCGCTCCTGCTGTGAGACTGACTCTGACATCCTGAAAGAGACAGAATATATATTAGGCTACTAGGTAGTACAATATCCACAAACAGAAGGCAGGTTTGCTTCCTGTTCTGGCATCAGGCCTTTCTTTGCTTTTTAGGTGAAGTCTGAGTGTATAATGACATAGTTGTTGTCTTCACATCAGTATATGCAGGCCAGTAGCTAGCCTATTAAAAGGGGTGGTTATTTTTTCTCAAAAAGTGGACCTTTTCGCAGTTATTCGCTTTATTTTCTATTAAAATATGAAGTTCAAGTACTGCATTTTAGTGACATTTTAAGCATTCGTTTTTGCTGGATTAGCTTGTCGGATCATTATCACACTTTTTGATGCAATAAAAATATTTCTTTGTCAAAGTGCTTACCATACTATTTTATGTTTACAAAAATGTATGTTTATTTACAAATGTATAATACAATATTACAGTTTTATTACAAATAATGTAATGAGATTACAATTTTAAATAAAAAAAAAATTAACAAAGAAATATGAAAAAATACATGCTAATTTATTATCATCCACCATTGAAAACAAAATATAAGAATCTGTTAAAACTTGTTTTAAAATTAAACACTGTACACTGTAAAAAAAAAGCATAATTTTACAGCTGGGGTGCTGGAAATAAACTGTAAAATAATGGCCATTAAATTACAGACATTTACTGTAAAATAACGGACATTAAATTAGAGAAATTTCCTTAAATTTTTTTTGTAACGTTCTGTAATTCAACCTCTGTAATTTTACAGTAAATTTCTGTAATTTAACGGCCATTATTTTATGGTTTATTTCCGGCACCCCGAACAATAATAAAAGATGCTTCAATTCCGGTTTGTGGCATTAAATCAGGTTTATTTTGTACATTAACAACAGATATCCATACAGCAGTGGAGATTAACCTGTATCCTTTAACATTTGCGTGCAAAGACAGTGCAAAGCTAAACCCGCACGCTGTATGTATGTGCGTGTGTCTGCGCTGTGTGTGTGTGTCTGTGTGTGTGCGTGAACTTTGTAACGACATCGTGTGTGACTCATCCTGCAGCTCCACACAACAAATGCACCAAATAATCATTAATAAAGCTTTTACTGTAGTTTTTGTCACAAACGTTACGTGAGATCTGCTTCCTTCATGTCTGTCTGTTGTCTGAGGCAGCCGAGGGCGGAGACTGAGGCACGCGCGGCAGGCACGTGGAAACAATGGGCGGGGAGGACTAGCCTTAAAGGCGCAGTACACAAAAACAGCAAAAATTCATTGAGAACTATAAAACACCATCTAGTGAAAGCTATAATAAATAATCTGATGAGTGTTTTGAGCTGAAACTTTACAGACACATTCTGGGGACACAAAAGACTTATATTAAATCTGGAAAAGGGGGTAACCGAGGTGCCCTTTAAAGCCTTCTTTTATTGGTTATTCTCACAATTTATAATGGCTTACTGTCAAAAATTGAACAAATGAGCTCATATAGGGGCCAAATTCTGGACATTGTCAGTAGGAGGGGTGAGTCTTTCGAACCACCCGAACCCCCCTGACTATGAGCCTGCATACCCACACAACACGCCACAAATTTTTCTAGAAACCTGAATTCAAAGCATTAATTAAGAGTCAAGATGGAAATGTAGAACAATTGGAAACGTTAAGATATAAAAAATCTGCAGAAACAATAATGGCTGCCAAGATTCAGGCTAAAATTAAGCTTTCTTGTAATGCAAGAAGGGAACATTTTGAAAAATGAGCTTTCTGAGATTATATTCATGCTGATTTTGATTGAGCAAGAGAAGAAATATTCAGCTTTGGAGAGAAACTACAAAAATTTCTTGTATTATTTGTGCAACTCATTCCAAGAACAGCATAAAACGGCTAAAGAACTTTGTTGACGCTCACCACATCCTCTGAAGCTCATGCGGGAGAAATGTCTGTAGACAAACGCCAGCATGAAGTTCTCCCTAATGGCAAATGAAATCTGGTTTCCCATCAGGTACATCCTAGTTCAACTCACTCCCTAATTTCTTGTCAACACACCCACATTTCCTTGTTCACTTGCAAAGGGCCTAGCCTATTCAGAGATGGACCCCTGCTGTTGGCCCCATCTTCTGAAGGACACAGCTGTAGCAGCTCCCCCTATACAAAAGCTGAGGTGAGATTCCAATAGGGAAAAGAAAAATGTGAAGACTGTACTCTGACTCTCCACACTCACGTTCCCCTCACCCCTTCAGAAGTAAACACAACTCCTGTACAAACAGTCTGTCAGAGGAACTGAATGGTGACACAGCAGCTGAAAGCATGGATAATGCTGATGCTGAACCTGGCAAACGTCTTTAGAGGAAGAACATAATGTTTTAAGCTGATATCACAAAGGTGAAATTATAAAAGCATAGCAATTGCCATATGCTTTCTTAAATATAAACTATTGAATCTGTATGGTGAATTTATATCTACATCTCTGAAATGATAGGCTTGAAAATAGGTGACAAAATTCCACTGACCTATGTTGAAAGCTCATGTCCAGGCCCTAAAATTAACTTACTGCCACACCTGCCAATACACTTTTTGCAGCCGCCTTTTTAAAAAACGAAAGTGAGGCTGCGGTGGGAAGAAACCCAGAAGTAAAGGATAAGCACTGTAAACATTGCAACAACATGCTGTGGACTACAATCCTACAGCCGTTGCCGTGATTTCAAAGTGCAGATATGGTGTTTAAGCGCGTTCATCGTTGATTTGCCATTGTGTTTACCAGTGCTCAACAGAAATGACTGTGATTGGCAGTGAAGGTCATTGGTTCATCGCTTTTTAATGAGTGCAAACACAGATACACGAACACTGGATTGTTTTAAAACCGCAAAGATCAGTCGATTCAGCATATAAACCGATATATATATATACACAAAGGAAGAGTCTATATATGAAATGCAACACAGGTTAATTAGCTTCACAAACAGAATAAATGATTCAGAAAAAAGAAAAACAGTTCTCTGCAATCTGAGCTCAGAATGAATCTGCCACACTGTGCTGGGTTCAAGGTTAGTAGGTCAGCATTGTCAGCCGTAAAATGACATAACATGCTTCTCAGACCTCACACTAAATATTTGTTTTCTCTCTTGTTAAAATCTACTCACAGCTGCAGAATTCTGTACAGTTAAGGCTGAGCAAAATGAGGGTCATGTGTCTGGCAAATTTTTCCTCCCGTCACATGCTTATCACAACAAGCAAAAACAACAGCAGGATTTCAGAGCAGGTCCGGTCAGAACGCCCCACTCACCAGCTGATTAGACTTCATTTACTAGCTTAATGCTTTAATAGCTGTCAACAGAAAGTCCAAGTTGCCGTGTAATGTTATGTAAGAGTCAGTGATGGGGAAGCTAAAAGTGCTACGCTGCTCAATCAAGTTACTCTTTTTAGTTAGTCCCATAAAAAATTGCTTAAAAATGACAGTGCTTCTCTTTATTTAAACACATAACTTTGATTGTAATTTAATCATTTATTCTTGTAATTCTAAATAACTGGAGTGATTATTTTGGGGCTGTATATTTTGGCTGTATAATCGTTTTATTAAAATGAATGGTCAACAAATGAATCTGTCATGACGGTCTCTACAAGTGAAGGCATTATCTACACACAATATGAATTGCCAGTAAAAAACACAGCAAAATACTATTTATGAAAATGCTTAAATAATTGTGCTTTCGCTTTATTTTGACTTGAAAGCATGTTGAAATGAATATAAAACGTCTGCATTCACTTTTTTTCCATTAATGCTGTGTGTTGATTGTGGCCCGTCCTATGCAACCTTTGAATCAGTGAATACCTGTATTAGGGCTGACTGACGTGCTTCGTATTATAAACAGTTCCCAGATCAGCTTCTGTACAGGCCATTTTTTAAGAGGAGCGAAAGTGGACACTTTGGGATTTGGGTGTGTGTTTAAACAGAGAAATACACTTAATACAATGTAAACATGTCCGTCCTGCATATTCTATTTTAAACAAAACTAGTTTTCTCGTAAATGGACATAAATTGTAACTAATGTAATCGAATGCTTTCATTAGATCTGTGCAGTCTTACAGTGGCACCTCTGTTATTAAACAAAACAAAATGGGAGATTTATTTGCTGCACTTCAGTTAATAACTATAGTTACTTTTATCAATATTAAAATACAGGGAATAAAAAGTAAAGGAGATTTTATAACTTGATTAATCCTGCATAGGCCATTTTCTTAAATATAGGCTATAATTTTTGTTGTATTGTCAATATTTTCTTATGTTTGCTACAGTATGTAATCTATCATTTGAAGCTAACTGTTGTCCCATATTTTTGCATCCAAATGCTGACCGGTATGGTAATTTGTATTAATCATTTCAAACATGCTTCATTAAAGTTTGACAAGGAAGTGTTTAAAGAGTTGTTTGTCTTCATTTTGAACAGTTCATTTATTCTTTTATTATTTGAAATTATTTTTTATTTAATTATCTGCCTGAAATGTAAATAAAACACTCATTCTGTTATAAAAAAATTGACTTTCAGAATGTTTGGACACACATTCAGTTTGGTGAAGAAGATGCAGGTGTTTCCACATAAATTGTCTGGACTGTCACTGGAAGATGTATTTATTACCAAGTAAATAAAAATACTGTCAGAATAAAATGTAAAAAAAAAAAAAAAAAGTTTCTTCATGAACTCTGAAGGAGTTTTCCTTGCATTCTGTGATCACAGCATTAGCTGAAATCTTTTCTCAGTACCCCTGCTATCCAGGATAAGATAAATTGCTGATGGTGACAAGAGAATTTATAAATTTGTACTGAAGTTGGTTATGTGTCTGCCTGCACCAACATGACCCCAAAACAAACAACTGTGAAACAGACCAAAAATACAAAGTAAAAGGGTCTGATTGTACAAAACCCACATACCCACAATTGTCTCCACATCTGTATTTTATTGGCCAATAATGAGAGAGTTCAATTCTGGAGAGAATTGAGTTCAAAAAGTACTCTTGTGTCTATTGTATGTATTTTATATTTTTCTTAGATGTCAGATTATTAACATATTTCACAAACTAAGCTGCTTTTGACATGCATGGCTTGCACAAAACAGTCTAGGAAAAAGCAGGAATTCAAGGCATCACCCTAAAGAAATCACATCAGACATGCTAGAGAACTAAAACAGATGTTTTTCCACTCAATAAAGCAGAACCTAATCTCGCCAACACAGTATGAATACATTCTTCTCACAGTTTCAGCAGTTAGAGCATTTCATGTCTTACAGTTCAGAGAAGTTCTGAGGTCATGTGGATGAGCAAATGTGCTCCTGCCGTGAAAAGCACAGCTTTGAGACCCCATGACTGTGGGAGTGTCCCGCAGAAGTCATTTAAGATGACTGTTTAAGCAAGATTTTGACACAGCACAGTTTGTAGACTTGGATAATAGATTAATGCTGCCAACTTTCTGTCTGTTCTCACAATCTGAAGGACACAAAATTAACGTAAGGCCTATAAATATGTAGCACTCATATTTTTTTATTAATATGAATAAAAAAATTCATTTATTCTTTAAAGGGATAATTCACCCAAAACCGAAAGATATTTTATAGCTTACTCACTTGTTCCAAACAAGCTTGTGTTTTTGTTTCTTCTGAACACAAAATAACATATTTTAATTAAAGCTTTTTTAATGCCTAATCTTATTTTATTTCAGTTAGTTGCCATGGCAGAATTTCTTTCTGATATTTATATTTTAATTTAGTTCAATAGTTTAAGTTTTATTCAAACCCATCACAGTTTGTTGTTGCAAATTACCAGTTATACATTTTTATCCTATAATGCTACAGTACATTGTTTGCAACCCTTTAAAGTAAAAACAAACTGTTTAATTTTAAACTATTTCTAAGAAGATAAGTAAATTCTTGTGGTACGACTCCTGTAATTTACATTTTACATTTTAACATACATTTTAGCTGATATATATATATATATATATATATATATATATATACTTATTAACTCATTACATTTTAAACTATTATTTTTATTATTATTCATTTTACACAAAATATATCATAATTAATAGACATTAATAATAGCAAATTGAAAAAAAATATTCCAAAGATGATTCCTTGGATTTACTATTTTTTATTAAATGGTTATAAGCTATTTATTTAAACAAACAAATTAAGTTTAACATTACTAAATTTAATTTGTTTGTTTAAATTCAACCCATATAAATTGTTTGCAACATTTTTTTGAGAAATCTTTTTTTTTTGTGTAATAGGCTTAGTTTATATTTATTTATTTATTTATTTATTTATTTATTTATTTATTTATTTAT
>CAIGQZ010010147.1:160894-197585 GCA_903798205.1 Danio tinwini
TATTTATTTATTTATTTATTTATTTATTTATTTATTTATTTATTTATTTATTTATTTATTTATATTTTTATAATCTATTACTTATATATCAGTTTATCAGTTAGTCTTTATCTTAACAGATGAATAACACATTAATTTGACAGAGCTTTAAAGGCAGAAACATTACATGAACACTTATTTTGCTCTTCCTTTTTTGATGAAGCAAAAAGAATTAAGAATTTTTTATCGAGTATTTTCATGTTTCCGTATTTATGACTGTAATAATTAGGGGCTGAATTGTGGTAGACATGAAATGGTTAATTGTTTATCATGTGATCATGGTGGAGGGTCACAGGGTTACGTGAAACAGTAATATTGGTCACCTGTTTATTCACAAATTTTAGAGAGAGACAGGTGAATGGAGGGACATTGTATTCTAAAATACGTAATGTCAAGATGTTATTCTTCACGTTTTCTTAGAAAGAAGAATAAACGAGAAGACATTGGAAGAACTTTATGCCTTTTGATATTTACATATTTTCGTTTTTTTGCATTACAAAAAAGGCTCTGGTTTAGTCTCTCAGCGGCAACAAATCTACGCAGGCGCTACATATCCTTTTAAAGGGTTAGTTCACCCAAGAATGAAAATAATGTGATTCATATTACTCAACCCATCATGTCTTTCAAATCCCCTGAAACCTTTGTTGGTTTTACTGATTACAATTTAAGGTATTTTAGATGAAATCAGAGAGTTCCTTCATCTTCCATTGAAAGCAACAGTCCAAAAATCCTCAAAACAGACCATATGCCTTCAGTGGCTCAATAAGAATATTATCAAGCCATGCGAATGCCAGGGAGCACGTTCACAAGAGTGCTGTGCTTTTTATTCATTACATTTCATGCTCATTCTCGCTGCTGACGTATACACTGGATGCTCTTGTGCAGAGAAAGTCATGTGTGCAGGCATCGTGAGTGTACATTAGTGTATAGGGCTGTGCAACAATTATGCAAAATATTAATTGAGATAAAAAGATTATTACATCATATCCTGCCTCAGTCTGCCTTTGCTCCTCTGCAAAGCCCAGTTCTACAGGAAAATCAGTAAAATCTTTTATAGAACTTATCTCATTTATTGAAGTGTATTCAAGTCATTCATGTTTTTAAAAGCACGAAAGAGAACGTGCTGTTGTGTGCACATGCTCAGCCTCAGAGACGAATAGAACACACACATGTAAAGTCATCTTTTAGCTTAGGGTGCCCGGCTAAATGGACAATTAAATGCAAGATTTGTGTCAAAACTAAGCACTTAATAATTATTTACATAAATCATTGTTTTGATTATTTACATCAGGGGTGCTCAACCCTATTTCTGGGCCCGGTTTTTCAAAAGTAATCCACTAGGATTTTGGATAACAGACTGGATCAAATCTTGAAAATGGGTTTTTCAAAAGAAAAAACGGATTACTTAATCGGATTAGATCCCGTAATTCAATCTTGGTTTTGATCAGAATCAAACTTTAAGTTTGGGTTTTTCAGACCTTTTTTGTAGGATTTGGATCACTTTGATCCAAAAGATCTGGATTAAACTGATCCCATCAGAAGGGTGGATTCAGCATGAATTTTATGCCCAAAATGTAATGAAAACTTTAAAAATGTATCAAATAATACTATATTTGGATCATGCAGCAGTATCTTACAAGATATCCTATTGATTCATAAGGTTTTAATTGTATTTGTTTATCCATCAGGTAGGCTTTAACGTATTCAGCCTTTCAGTATATGCCTACAGCAAAGTAGAAAGAGTTTGGCCTCATAAAATAATCCCCCAAACAGCTGTCAAAATTGACCAAAAACTAAAAAATTTATTCTGTCACTGATTAAAATATATATACTCATCACAAAGGAAAATATTTTTGTTTTTATAATATTTAGTGAGGTATGCAATGATAACAGAATAACCAAAAAAATGCAAAGAATGGCAATCCCTGATTTTTTAAATCACTTTCAACAATTGCAAAAAGCTACTGAAAGGGCAGAAGCACATCTTCATCTGGCAGAGAAACAACTGACCAAACTGCAGCAAAACAAGGCCGGTCTTGAGATTCACCTCCTAAAGGTTACACTCAGACAAGCTGGTCTCTCCACATCAGATGAGAAGGTCTAAAATTATTGCTGCGTTTTTGGCATTAAGTCTTTTTTTATTCAATACATCTATATTTGAAACTTTTTTTTAGTTTTTAGTTGTTGTTTTTTTTTTTAATGTGTGTGTTTTCATTTCAAATAAAAATAAAGTTATATTGACCTCACACTGGCTATTCTACTTGTTGCTCTTTAAATATCTATAGTTCTACATTGTGATTTCCTATCCTGTTTGAGGACTGGTTATCCAGATTTAGTGATCCTGAAAAGTTCCTATCCGGATCCGATTGATCCAATTCGATGTTGCTTTGAAAAAAGTGCCTCAAAAAGTAAGCTGGATTATGTGATCACGGATTGCAAAAAAAGGATTACTAAATCCGGATCAATTTTATCCGGATTAAACCTTTTGAAAAACCGGGCCCTAGAGATCGACCTTCCTGCAGTTTTCAGTTGCAGCCCATATCAAACACACCTGCCTGTAATCATCAAGCGCTCCTTAGGTCCTAATTAATCGGTTCAGGTGTGTTTGATTAGGGTTGAAGCTGAAATCTGCAGGAAGGTCGATCGCCAGAAACAGGGTTGGTCACCCATGATTTACATTATTTAATCATTATTTACATAAATCATTGTTTTGATTATTTACTTTATTTACATAATCATTATTTACATAAATCATTGTTGTGTAATGAACATAAAGAGTTCAGAGAGAAAAGCCATGTGTAATTGTAAATTGCAACCGCGTGGCTCTTAAAGTGACAGCGGGCTATAAGTACTGTTGCTGATTGTGTCTATCATTATTAACCAAACATTAAGGGACAAAATCACTCACTACTCTCAACTGAAGGACTTTTGTAACTTTAATAAGTAACACATCAGGTTTAATTTCTACAGTGAAGACTAGAGCTGCATAATATTGGAAAAAAAACTGGCATTGCAATATTTTGTTTTTCTGCAATATACACTATAATGTGCGATATGAATATAATTTCACAAAAGATGACCTAATTAACTCTACTTGGAAAGAATTCGTACATCTGCATAAAACAGAATAAACAAAGCAAAGGCAAAGCAAAAGGTGTTAGGGGGCAATCGGATAGTGAGTAGAGCGACCTGGAGGACTGCCAGTGGGTGTTACGCCCCATTTACAAGGAGCGTCAGCTTCAACGCACTGCATTGTGGATCCGTCGGCACCTCTTCAGTGGCATTGATTGCTGCAGAAGTTGAGACTTTCTCAACTTTTCAAGTGCCGACGGAAGCGCCAGCCAATCAGATCGCTGTATGCAAATACACCAGTTCAGACAGTAGCCGATTGCTGACTAATTTCATTGGCTGACGCTGCTATGACAATCGCATCAGACCCAACTTCAGACACGCCCTCTGCCTAGTGTTGACACAGAAGCCCCATGTGAATAGGGTGTTACAGATTGTACCAATCATCTGAGGACTAGGGTAAGGGATGGAAATTCCGGAGAAATGACAAACCGGGAGGTGGGTCAGAAATACGGGAGCCTCCCGGGAAAAACGGGAGTGTTGGCAGGTATGAATCCAGCACTGAACTGAGGGAGATTCTGGAAGCTGTCCTTTGCTGGCTATATATTTTTTTATAATTCTCTGGAACATAATTAAAATAAAATTTTAAGGCACTACTCTGTTTGTGTCATTTCCTTAGGAAGCCCAAATACAAAAACAGAACAAGCTCTGTGGAAATAGCAGCATTTGGACTGCATTAGTAGTTTTCTCTGCTATAATATTACAGCACCTCTGGCCATGCCCCTTCACTCCGCAGGGTATATGCGCATGGTGATTGCGCGTAACCTGAAGCGTTTGTGATCTTATTAGCCTGGATGTATTTTTTGTAGTCCCCAAACTTTGTTTACTGTAGACTTGAGAGGGGTCTGGATGCAGACTTGGTGCAGTGCAATCTGAGCTGCATCCAATGCTTTTTAATGCGCTCACCTAACCCCACCCCTAACCCTACCCATCACAGTAACGTCACTCACTTCATTAAGTGCATTGTGTCTGACATTGCATCACATTACAATCTCAACTTGCATCATAAATAGGGTTACCACTTTTAATACAAAAAATAAGGGACGCATACTGCAGCGGGGGGACACATCCACAATCACAGGCTCAATAGCATGCCAGTGGTGGTAAATCACAACCTAAAATATGTTTTCAGGAAAGTATGAACACTTGGACATTAAAATAAACTGTATTTTATTGAAATCTGTGTAAACAGATCAGATGCAGTCAGTCTTTCTCTTTTACAACTTTGCAGCACTGTTATAGCTTATGTTTTGTTTAATAGTGTGGTACACGTGTGTTAACTCAGCTGCTGTAACCTAGAGGAGAGGAGAAAATGCTAATGAACCTCATTTTAAAGGGTGGTATTGATTACAGATTTTGGCTATAATATCTGTCATTATTTGCAGTAACACCTATCCAAACATGTAAACAGCACATACATAAACTAGCTACAAACATTAGCTAGTAAAGTTTTCATATAGCCTATTTCTAATTTAAAAACATGGAAAGTTGCAATTTACTATTTTTTTTCTTTAAATGGGCATTATGTTGTTTATTAATGTAATAAATGTAATAAATTAGCGCTTATGTGCCTGACTTATCATGAGCAAATCATATTACATTGCAACGTGATCCACTTACATTGTATTTACAGAATTTTTACAAATTACAATTTGTGACCCAGTGTGTGAAAACCAGGCCAAATCTAATTCTGAGAGAAAGTTAGATTTTAGACATTCATTTTACTGTGATTTCAGTTGTTGATATGGTTTTACTCAGTTAATATTAAAATACATATATTTTTATTATTTTTACAGACTGTTTAATAATAAATTATTTTAAAGACTCCGGCTAGATTTTCACAGACTGGGTCACTGTCATTACCATGTCTGCTTCGGGAGAGACTTGGGGTATGAAGAACTGTCTGACTGTGCATTGTTTTTTGTGAGCTCTGTCATTGCGGTAATGCTACTCTCCGGAGGCATGTTGTCGCACGTCCCACATGAGCCACAGAGAATGCTCTCCGACAAATCGTGCAGTTGGCTTAATAACAATTTCTACCACTCTGCAGCGAGGTATTTGTTTACTCCCACTCTCTGTGGTACTTTTGAAGCCGCTTGCGTTTAAACTGAAACTTTAAAACGCGGGGGGTTACCTGGAGAAGCATCTGCAATTAGGCTACTGTCTCTCAAGACTTGAAAGACTCTGCTTAAAAGACCCGCCCTCCTCACTGGAAAAAGACCAATCAAACTAACGATGACATCAATTACCCAATCAAAAGTAGGAAATGAGGCATCTTCATAAAATATGTGTGGAATGATTTGCATGAAAAGCTACTAAAAAAATTATTAAAAATACGGGACAACACTCGTCCCGTATTGATTCAAAACAGGACGCGCAATTTCATTTTCAAATACGGGACGATTCCGTATTTTAAGGGACGGGTGGCAACCCTAATCATAAAGGCAGCATCCAGATACTATTGTTGCTAAGCGAACCCTGTGAAAGCCAATGTCTCCCTTTGCATTGAAGCATATTACATTCAGAGATGTTGTTTATGTTCACACAGCTACATTACACACCAACTAAAGTTTAAAATATGATATCGTAGTGGACCACCCCTTTAAAAACATGTCCAAATGAAAATGTTTCTCACTATTAGGGTTAATCTTTGCGATGAAACATATCACATGCTGAAATGTGGTTCCTGGTCATTATAATCACAACTCAACATGGCAGATCCTCTAATGTGGCTATTGCAGATTTGCACATTGCGATATCAATGCTGAAACTATATAATGTGCAGCCAGCCCAAATGAAGACCATGCTTAACTTCCTTTTTTTTGTATATTTTTACTCTAATGTCATTTTTTATTATTTTCCATATTTTGGGAATCAAATTCTGTTTAAGTATTTTGTGAATTTGGTAAAATTGTGAAATCTTTAAAATACAGTATATAGCTGTAAAAGCTACCTTAACTATATGTATATACAGTGGTGTAAAGTAACAAATTACAAATACTTTTATTACTGTAATTTAGTAGTTTTGTCTCAGGAATTGACTCTTCGCTAAGCCACACCCAAAAACTGCCACACACCAATTGTGGCTTAACAACTGTAGCTACGTGCAGGAGCTCTGTCAAGCTTTCGAGCAAGAGAAACAAGCCAAATTGTTGTGCATATAGATTGTGCAAATCTGATACCCGGTATCCTTTTAGTTTAGACAGGGTGGTGGAATTTTTTCTTTTTTTAAAACCTAAAACTGAAGGGGAGAAATGCCAGCGTGGATCAAGCTCTGTGAGGGGCGCGAAATGAGCGGAGTCTCACACACCTTGTACCCTAAAAAGATCTGTTTCCTACAAAAATACAAACAGGTTATGTTCAGCTGTCTTTTTCTCTTTTTTTCTGCTCGATATTATGAGCACTGCTCCATTTAATCCTTCGCCATAGTAGTCATACTAATAGCAATCATATTTCTATCTGTTTCAAGTTACGAATATTTGAAATTACATATCAACAGAACAAAACCGAGATGTGATCACAAACTGAGCACTTGCGATCAATATACTTTACCCGCAACTCCTTTTCAGTCATTTGTAACCCTCATGTCCATGTCAGAGCTACAATTCACTGATGTTTTCGTCTGTCTTTTGGAGATTTAGTCATTGGTGATGACTTTATAGCGGGTTAGTGTCTGCTTTTATGTTTGGTGTTGGATTAATATTTGCTGTTAGGGAAAATCTATTTGTTCACTTCTGCTATTTATTCTTCAATTTGCATTTCAATTTATTTATTTCTTCCACTTAACTGCAAATTAGAATAGAAATGGGTTATGAGGCAACGATGCTAATATTTGGCACAAATCCATCAATTTTGCCTTCCTGGCTATTCTTTCTATGAATTAATTATGTAGAAGCACTTTCCATGCATGTTTCCTTGTCGGTTAGTAATGTTAATGGTATATTTCATTGCACAACAATGAATCTATCAGGCTTTTTGGCAAAAAAAAAGGAAATCATGGTTTAATTAGTTATTATTAGATTATTTTTAATTTTCACCTCTCCTGCTGTGCATGAACTAAGCTGTTGAATATAGGCGTATGAGGTGGCTAGGCTAACCTAGCTTTAATTTTGATTAAATTATTTTCTAATCAGTTGCCTATTATGTCATTAATATACCCCTGTAATGCATACTGCAGTCTTTTTTTGTCTGGCTTTCTCTGATATCTCACCTGTTAGCCAAAAATGACTAATTATATCCCTGGCAATGTCTGACACCGGCGCATCTACATATGGTAATAGACGTGCCAAGCATGAAAGCTTGACAGGCGTAGCAACAGTAACTAAGGAGGGCGGGGCTTAGCAAAGGGTCAATTGTAATTTGCTAAGTAGTTTTAAAAATGTGTACTTTTACTTTCCCTTGAGTACATTTTAGTGCTGCATAGATACTTTCACTCCACTGCTTTCCTTCAACCTGCAGTCACTTCTTTATTTCTATCTTGTCTATGGTGATTGGCTTACAGTTATTCTCAATTAGTTTGGCTCAGTTCTTGAAACAGGAATTACATTCTAAACACTCTAAGATAGTTTTTCAAAACAGTCTTACAGTTAAGCACAACCCTATAGCTCACTTGCAAAAGCTCATATCTTTCCCAAAACTGTTTGTTCATGTGTCAAAACTAAATTTCCTTCTCATTTAGTCAGTGCCCCCAAAATCCTTTGTCTCTTTTGCATTGCGTAAGCACTGCAAGTCAAAATGTTTAGATGTTTTGTCACTATGACAGAGGACCATTGAAATATCCCTCATGTCCACCTTTTAGTCTTAGCCCAGTTTTTGAAAATGGTTTCTGAACAGTTTTGACTGTTTTGTCTTTTGACAGAATGCAATTGTGTAAAAAAAAATAAATAAAATAAATTAATAAGATTTTGAAAATTATGAGTTGTCCCCTATTTTCAGTCTGATTACACGAGGAAACGTAACTATTCTACATTTTGTCAGTTCAATAGCTAATTCGTACGTGTTCAATTGTACGAAAATGTACAAATTTAAAAAGAAGGCGTGACAACCAACCCCACCCCTAAACTAAACCGTCATTGGGGGATAAGCAAATCATACTAAATTGTATAAATGAGATCATACAAATTCATTCGAATTAGCCACTAAATCAAAACGTTATGAATTGCAATGAGATAGTCTTGGGATTTTAGGTTAAGAGTAACCTCCAAGGTTTGACATCACACATTGCACTCATACTGCCAATGTAATTGTAACTATTATCAATCACACACAAAGTAATTAACATACATCAGAATAAAAAAGTGCAGCATAATATACTGTAATATAAACACACAAACAAAAACACTGAAAATTATATGCAGCCTACAGTGCTTGATTGGTCTGAGATGTGTGAAATTCCTTCTTTGTTAGTCAAGTTCTACTTTGACCTGACTGCCAGTTGCTGTAATAAATGTGTTAAATGTTCCACAGATTCATATATGATATTCATGGTATTATGTTCTTGACTAATTTTGAAAATTGAACAGACTATTGTGCATGTGATGACTTATACAATGAATATCGCTGACACATTTTGGAGTGAACAACCATTGAACTGAGAATCAACAATCAGTTTAGATCAACTAGATCTATTCACTTGGAAATTGTGCTAAATGTAGGCTACCTGTACTTAATCATTTGCAAAGATGTACTTAGAAATTTGCAATTTGATGAAATGAATGAGAAAATCAATTCTGTTGTGAACAATTCCCAAGTGGTTTGGAGGTTTGTTGTTTTGAGAATGTAATACCAGTTTCAAGAAATGAGCCAAACCAAAAGAGAAAAACTGTAAGTAGAAATATCAGTCCTGCGATTACTGTCCAATCAAATCGCACATAGAAAGTAATTTGCATACTTTGCAAGAAAATGTCCAAAATTTTTACACACAATGACCCAGAGACTTTTTATAGACTGCATGTCACTGATGGGAAAATGAAGAATGTCGACTGTATGATGACTGTAATCACCAAACAGCCTTAAACAATCAATAAATGGAACAAATAAAGAATGGAAGGAAGGGCCAAATGAAGGAAGGACCGAACAAATGAAGGAAGAAAGGACCAAATGAATGAAGGAAGGATTTAAGGAAGGACTGAACAAATTAAGGAAGGAAGGAAGGATGGAACGAACAAACTAATTAATGAATAAATGAACAAAGGACCTATTAAAGGAAGGAACAAAAATATGAACCAACGAACGAATGAATGAGTAAATAAATAAAGGCAGGAACCAAGGAAGAACCAAATGAATGAAGGAAGGATTCAATGAAAGACTAAACAAACTAAGGAAGGAAGGAATGAACAAATAAATGAATGAATGAACAAAGGACCTAATGAAGGAAGGAACAAAAAATGAACAAACGAACAAAGGAAGGAATAAATGAATGAAGGAATGAACAAACAAACAAATGAATGAAGGACAGAACAAACAAACAATGCAATGAAGGTTGGAAGGAAGGAACGAATATACGAAGAACATATCACTAAATGCACTACAGAATGTTACGTTTACACATCCCTGAACAAACTGCATGTACATGCATTATCTTTTCACAGTGTAATACTCACTACTCACTACTCTTGAGTATTTTTAAAAGGGCTATTTACTCATATTTTGAATAATATTTTCAACAGGTACTTTTACTCTTTTTGCACTACATTTTTTGGGCAAGTAATTGTACTTTTACGTAAGTATGATTTTTCAGTACTCTTTACACCACAGTTTATATATAAGTCAAAAAACATTTTGGTCACTCATTCATTCATTCATTCATTTTACTCGTCCCCCAGCGGAAGGAACCGCCAACTTATCCAGCATATGTTTTACACAGTGGATGCTCTTCCAGCATCCCAGTACTGGGAAATTAGTCACTGATAATCGTTTT
Source organism: Danio tinwini (assembly GCA_903798205.1). Classification (NCBI taxonomy): domain Eukaryota; kingdom Metazoa; phylum Chordata; class Actinopteri; order Cypriniformes; family Danionidae; genus Danio; species Danio tinwini. The sequence continues at coordinate 170,982 of CAIGQZ010010147.1, forward strand.
AAATAATCATATTCTATAATCGAGCAGCCCTACATAAGTGCAAATAACTAGTCAATTTCTGCTTTGTTTTATTTTTATGTGCACACTTAAATAGTTTGTAGCTTGATAATATTTTGATTGAATTGTTGACTGTTTTGACTATGTATTTTTTTATGTTTCTGGTCTTTGAATGTGCTGGTACAATTGCTTTTTGGGTGAACTTTCCCTTTAAGTAATAAATGATCGCATCAAGATCATGAACAAAAGCAAAACAGAACAAATATAATACAAGACAATAAAAAAAAAAAACATAGTTCCCACACAAATCAAATTAGCATCACAGATCATGCCACATAAGTAAGTCTTGCATTCCAGCAACAAAACCCTAGAGAATCAGCTTAATGAGCCATGCTCCAATAAAAACCCTGCAAAACTAATAACCATAACTAGCTTAAATGTCAATGCTAAGTATTTCACTGACATTTACTACTGTTGGTCATTGTGGAAATGAGACAGAGGCTTCCGCAGGTGGTTTATTATAAATAATTTGAAATCTGTTGTCATAAATCTGTCTACTGTCTAAAAATTTCCAAACAGAATTCAGCCGAAGAAATGGAATACTTAGCCTGAAGCATAGACTTAGAATCTATAGATGAACTCAAGACTTAGATTTATAGTCTGCTTAACCTATGCGAAGGGCTGTGCATTCAGCGGCCTCAGTAGCTTCAGAAGCATCACAGCAAAAAAATCATGTCTGGTTAAAGAGTCATCACAAGCACAGCCTGTGCCAGACGGGCTGGTCTGAGTATTTCAGAAGAGAATTGTCAGAAAAAGATAAAATATCCAGTGAGTGGCAGTTCTGTGGGCGCAAATGCCTTGTTGATGCTAGAGGTCAGAGGAGAATGGCCAGACTGGTTCAAGCTGATAGAAAGGCAACAAGAACTCAAACACAACTTGTCGAACCTTGAGGTGGATGAACTACAGCAGCAGAAAACCACATCGGGTGCCATTCTTGTCAGCTAAGAACAGGAAACTGAGGCTAAAATTCTCACAGGCTCACCAAAATTGGACAATACAAGATTGGAAAAATGTTGCCTGGTCTGATGAGTCTCGATTTCTGCTGTGACATCCAGAATTTGGCATCAACACCATGAAAGCATGGATCCATCTTGCCTTGTATCAACGGTTCAGGCTGGTGGTGGTGGTGTAATAGTGTGGGGGATATTTTTCATATATACGTTAGTACTAATTGAGCATCGTGTCAACGCCACAGCCTACCTGAGTATTGTTGCTGACCATGTTCATCCTTTTATGACCACAGCGTACTCATATTCTGATGGCTACTTCCAGCAGGATAACACGCCTTGTCATAAAGCGTAAATGATCTCAGACTGTTTTCTTAAACATGACAATGAGGCCCCGTTTACACTAGTACGTTTTAGTTTTAAAACAGCGTTTTAGAATGAAAACGATCCACGTCCACACTAGCGTTTCACCCAGCGTTTCTGAACAGCTCTCCATTTACACTAAAACGGTGAAAACGCACATCACGTGATCACACACACACTCTCTGGCATGCACTGCAGCATGCTTTGAGCGCATACCCATATGAGAGCTGTGCTCGTCGGACTGTTCATCACGGATCTTACACTGGATATAATCTCACTATATTTGTTAAACGTGAAATTTAATTAATCTTGTTGTCTATATCTAACTACATATTCCCCGACTTTGGTCTTTTGAATCTATTACTTGTGCTCAGGTAACGTGTTTTGGCTGAGCGCAAAGATAAAATATTTTAATTAATGTAACCGCGGACACCGATTCTGCACATCTGACTGATTGCTTGCCTTTATTTTCTTTATTGTATAAACTTATTGTGCGTTATATTGTGCGTTTTTTATAATGGTCATTATTAATTATTAAAACTTATATTCAATGTAAGAGAGGATATGTTTCATATTTTCAATGAAAATGAAAGGAGTCAGTAATGTTATAGGCTCCGTTTTGTTAAAAATATGCATGAAGATGACGGTCATATTATGCAGCCACCTGATGCCTCAACATTTTTGATGTCTGTTAAGTTGCTAATAATATCAAAATAAAAATAGGCAGTTCCTCACAGCATGTTTTCATTTTATTGTTAAGATAGTGAAACAGCGTAGCCAAGGTGATGTGAATGACTTTATAAAGTACACACTCGGGAGTTTGTTTTCCTTATCAGTTTGCGAAGTCTGAACTTACAAGGAGAGATGCAGGACTGAACTGTGTGTAGGCTACTTAATATTGAGGGAAAAGCCCCAATCAGAGAGGCAAATGTCTGCAGCCCCGCCTCCGTTTTCAGATGTCTCCGTTTTCCCCCATCCACACTAAGATGGAGCAGCAGCGTTTTAGAATGAAAACGGCCTCTCCAGCGTTTTCAAAACGCTCCGTTTTCGGGGCTCGAAAACTCTGGCGTAGTTTGGACGGATAACGAAACCGTAACAAAACTTATGCATTTTAAAACTAAAACGTATTAGTGTAAACGGGGCCTGGGTTCATTGTACTCAAATGACCTCCACAGTCACCAGATCTCAATCCAATCAAGCACCTTTGGGATGTGTGGATTGCATCATGGATGTACAGCCGACAAATCTGCAGCAACTGCGTGATGCTATCATGTCAATATGGACATTAAATATTTCCAGTATCTTGCTGAATCTAAGCCACGAAGGATTAACGCATTTTTAAAGGAAAAAGGGTATCCAACCTAGTATTAGTAAGGTGTACCTAATAAAGTGGCCGGTGAGTGTATATTTGTGTATACATCTAAAGTCTGTGTGAAAAAAAAAATTACAGTGTTTATTTTGCTAGCACACATTCTTTAGGTGAACAATTAATCTATGCAAGTTAATCCATTGAATTTTTTTGTTTGTTTTGGTAATCTTCAATCAAAATTTGATAATTTGCTTCCATTTTTAAATGCTGGTTCTCGGTTGATGTCAGTTTAATGCCTTCATCCAATATATTCTTAACCACGCCCCTCTTTCTGTTAGTTGTCTATGAGGAAACGATGAAAGAAAGCCCCGCCCTCCTACTCAAGTTTCCATTTAAGTTTTTAATACACCGAACACCTTTCAGTTTGAATTTTATACGATACTAAGTACATTTTTTTAATATATTCTTCATATAATAAAGCCAGAGAGATGGATTTAAAGAATAGTGAACAATACAGATTCACCCTATCACCCTACCCAACAAAGCAAAAAATAATAGTAAAAAATATAGATTTTTTTCCTACAGTATAAAACAACACAATGATTCAATTGTTTTTGATTGAATTATTTTTTTCACCTCAGGCTTAAATGCAATGCACAATGCAGGAATGCCCTATATGTCTACCTGTGGTGTAGTTTATTGCAAAATACTGTCACAATTAAACACAAAAAATCAGGTATGCTTACAAAAAACCTGAGATACATAAAAAAAAAAACAAATAATAATTGAGATTACCTAGAAACCACTTGATCGACCAAAAAAATTGAATAATCGATCAACCAGTATGACGAATTACTGTCAGTGTTTAAACAGAGTCTTAAGTAGGCTAAATGAAATGGCTATAATGTAACTGAATTAACCAAACAAATGTAAATAATGCTTTATAACTGCCCATTTTAGGCTTTCATTCTAACCGTGCTATTTTGGTGACTGTCAATTTAAATTGAAATGAGATTGTGCTCCCAGCTCTCTTTTTTTAACAGAGGGTGGAGCTACAAAGGTCTATGTGTCAGAATAGTGGCACAAAACAAGATGTCCTATGCTATTGAGGGGCAGATTGTTACTAATAGGCAGGACCTTCCCCCTCTAATGATATGTACAAAGGGAGAATGTCAAAGTGTTTCCACTGACAGTTTTTATCAAGTGTGATTATAAAAAACAAATGTAATAAAATATTACTATTAGAAGCTAGTTATTGCCACAAACACCCTGTTTAACCCCCTTATTAAAGTGATTTTGCATATTAGGTCCCATTTAAGCATAAAATATACTCTAGCTGATATCTACAAACACAAATTGATGCATAGTGCATTTTGGAAGTTTTTTCCCCTCCGTTATTAAAAGCCACAAAGCTCAAGATCTCAAAATTGACAGGTACAGTACATAAAAAATATATATTTTTCAAGCCCCTATGGCCCCATCCCTACCCCCTTTGTCATATAATGACCATGCAGCAATCATTTGTATTCTTGTTTTCATTTAGTTAGGAGAATTATTTGTAAAGTATTTATGAAAATACAGACAACAGTGTTGTTAAATTGATCCCCAAACAAACAGATCTGAAAAAAAAAGACTGAAAATGCAATATCTTACTGTACATGCCAGGTCAGTGAGCAATGTCACAGTTCTTTAATCCACTGTTTTTGAAATTCATGCATGCCTATAAGTAACAAGCATCCACATACAGTACATCATTAATTTCACCAGATCACATTTTGTAGTTTACACAGAGACAATAATAGTATACTTTCATTTTCAGGCATTTTCAAAAAAGATTTCAGTTAAAAACTGTGTAAACACCCCTAAAACATGCCCAGTTTCTAAATCTAATTCTTAATTTTTACCATTTTTTTATTTATTCCTTTATTTATTTGTGCATGTCATATGTGGCGTTCTATACAAAACACACATAGACTACGGCCAATTTAGGTTGTTTAATTGACCTATACCACATGTCTTTGGACTGTGGGGTAAACCGGAGCACTTAGAGGAAATCCACACGAACATGGGGAGAACATGCAAACTGTGGAAATGTCAACTGAAATGTCAACTGACCCAGCTGGGGCTCAAACCAGCAGCTTTCTTGCTATGATTGTGCTGCCCACTGTGCCACCATGATGCCCATGTTTGTAAAATGTTGTGGCAATTCTAAAATGCATTATTTAATAAAATTGTAGAAATATTAAAAATATTTTCATAAATCAAGGTCACCGAAACTGATACTTTGAACATCTATATGCACAAGTAAACCATTATCTATGAGAATACTTTCCCCATTCGCACTGGTACACAGCACCTTATAACCTGTATATTTACAACATATCTGTACATACAATTCAACATCCAGATATTTTTGACTTACATCTCTGTTTAATGTTTATTGCCTTTTTCTTTTCTCATATTTAATTTTGTGTTGTCACTCGTCACTTTATGTACACTGAAAGCTTCTGTTGTCAAAACAAATTCCTTGTTTGTGTGAAGCACACTTGGCAATAAAACTGATTCTGATTCAGATTCAGATTCTGATACAGACTGTGTAAAATCAGCTTACAACGATAAACAAGAAAGAGACAGAATTAATAGTGGATCCTACTGTAAAGCAGCTTTAATACACAAGTGTCATTACATGGCTCAAGTTGGTTCAGAACATTAAATCAGTCAGCTGTAGGCAGTTCTACAATGTTTTATTTAGCTCAAATCGGTGTTGATTCAGTTCAGTTCAATATGTCAGTATTGCAAGTTACGATTCAGCTGTAGAGCAGCTCTACAGAAAAAATAGCTAAATAAATAAATAAATAAATAAAAAATAAATATATATACATATATAATATATTCATTTATTTTCTTTTCAGCTTAGTCCCTTTATTAATCTGGGGTCGCCACAGCGGAATGAACCATCAACTAATCCATCATGTGTTTTACGCAGCAAATGCCCTTCCAGCTGCAACCCATCTCTGGGAAACATCCATACACACTCATACACTACGGACAATTTTAGCTTACCCAATTCACCTGTACTGCATGTCTTTGGACTGTGGAGAAAACTCACATGAACGCAGGGAGAACATGCAAACTCTACACAGAAATCTGCAAAACAAAAAACATTTGCAATACTTCCCAAATAAGTGCTTTATAATAAATACTTTAAATAGGGGTTTACCCTAAAAAATTCTTTAGAACTTAAGCTGACCATAAATCCCTAATAATAGGATATCTTTAAAATCCATGCTTCCAATATTCAAAATAATGTGTCTTCTAAGTTTCAGAAGGCTAACATCCTTATTTTATTTTTTTTATTTGTTTTTTCCATCCGATATATTGTCTGATGAAAGCCAGCGCCAATATTGCATTGCTTCATGTTGTTTCTGTCGTTTTCATAAAACGGGCACAATAAACATTCATAAAAAAGTTTGCTTTCCAATTGTTCAGTTAGAATTAATGTAAAGTGTATTTACTTGAAGTACATACTCCGCAACGATGGACATTTTGATAACTGTTTGGGTAGGCTATTTGATTTTTTTGCACACTGTCTCGGTTATATTGTGTGAAGATCATGCAGGCTGTTTTTTTTTGTCCAGCTGTAACAGCCGCGCGGCCGAGTTCATTCAGTAGCCTATGATTCCGCCTATCCCAGCTTCTGTTACTACATGTACAAGTGAATCATTGATGAAGACTATTGGAATTGAAATTTTTGTTCTACGACAAGCTTAATTAGCCTACCTTTGACTGGACGGTTATCGCGGTAGTGCAGAAATAAGGGCCTGTCCTGGGAAAATTAGCACATTTAATCACCCTTATGGGTGACTAAAGCAGGGCTATTCAATATTCGGATTGGGCTACAGCCACTCTTGGGCCACAAGCCCCAATTTAGCACTGGCGTCACTGTTTTTTAACAGCAGTGAAACAAAAGGAGTACTTCACATTATTGATGAGAGAAAGCATAACGCAAAGAGTCTTTTCCCATATCATAGCGTAAATTAATTCATCAGCCAATCTTCTCCCTGGGCCCTGGGGCTTCAGCTATCCAATGAGACAACAGGAGCCCTTAGCTCCACAGCCCCACCTAGCCCTTATGTTAATCCGGCCCTGGCCATCACTTAGATTTATTATACTCTAGACACTGCATTCATTCATACACAGCCTCTCAGACAAATTTGCATGTGTAAAGGCAAAACGCACAAAATCTAGTACCTTCCGTTCTCAATTAAGTAGACCACTGCATTCGAAATCGCAAGCTACTTGAGTAGGTACTAAATTTAAATTTGAACGTTAAATTAAATTGAAATTTTGAATGAAAAATTTACATTCTTTATAGTATTCTGTATAGTGTCTGCCCTTTAATAGCTACGAAATAGTTTGGTCTGATATGTATCTTAAAAAATATTAATAATTAAAATAATAGATCACTTCAATATACATTTGACCACCCTAATATAGAAAATACTAATAAAAAAATACTAATATAGCGGCAAATCTAGAGAAACTGAAGATGTTCACAACACATGTTTCTTGTAAATCAGACACTTGTATGTAGGTGTCCATAAAACTAGATGCATAGCTTGTATTTTATTATACACTTGCTTGCACATAGAAGTTAAACAGTAAAATAAAAAATATGTGCAGTCTTTAATAGTCATCCTTTAATAGGTGCTGGAATGCAAACCTTTCACTGTTTATTTAATATCACTATACACAATACACAATACTATACACAATATCTCTCAAAACAAAACAAAATTTTGATTAATAATTTAGATGTAATTGAATTAAATATGGCGACGCAGTGGTGCCGTAGGTAGTGCTGTCACCTCACAGCAAGGTCGCTGGTTCGAGCCTCGGCTGGGTCAGTTGGCGTTTCTGTGTGGAGTTTGCATGTTCTCCCTGTGTTCGCGTGGGTTTCCTCCGGGTGCTCCGTTTTCCCCCACAGTCCAAAGACATGCAGAACAGGTGAATTGGGTAGGCTAAATTGGCTGTGGTGTATGAGTGTGAATGAGTGTGTACGGATGTTTCCCAGAGATGGGTTGCAGCTGGAAGGGCATCCGCTGCGTAAAACATGTGCTGGATAAGTTGGCGGTTCATTCCGCTGTGGCGACCCCAGATTAATAAAGGGACTAAGCCGAAAAGAAAATGAATGAATGAATGAATAAATGAATGAATGAATGAATTAAATATCTAACTTTTTTCAGGTTTACTGAGGCATATTACGGAACATAACTGAAAAACTTGACCCACCACCCCACACCCCCCATTATATAATTCGCACTCTGTGAATATGGGTAGTATACAATTCAGATGTACTACATCCACCATGTCGTCACTATCATGACTGCCCATGTAAGTTGTGTCACTTCACTTCTATTTATTAATTATATCCTGTAGTCTCATTTGACAGTAAAGTGTCAATTAGATGCACATTTCAGAATCTAGAAATAGCTAGAAATAGCTAGTGGGTCATACTTCCGGTTTTCCAATATTATGAATTTGAACATTCTAATCTCAACTCATATACTGTTTTTCAGATACTATATATATATGCGGTTTTGGAAACCGCAACATTTTGCACATTTTGTATATCTTTGTCATTAAACACTCCTGATCCAGAGCTGTAAAAGAAAAAGAGTGGTGGATCCACAGCCCTGGAGTTAAAAGGAATCACTGTTGTACATTGTAAAAAATGTCTGTGACTTTAACAGTAAAAGTCTGTACAATCTACAGTGAAAACCTGTTAAATGATTAACGGCTCATTTCTGTACAAAATACGGAGAATAGCTGTAACAGATCTAACCTATGTTTTCAAGAAACTAATCAGAGTGTCTGAAATCTCACCACACACCCTCATTCACTAGTCCCTAAATTAGTCAATTAGTTTAGTCCTCTTGACAGAGTGAATCCCCACAAATGAGTGAATTCAGACACTGATGGACACCTGCTGTTAACAAGCACAATCACCAAACCAACTGATCTAAAACAGAGGATTAAACAATTGCATTAAATAACAGCATTACCAGCTTCACTGGTTACAGTTTGACTTAATTTCTCTCATATCTGCAAGAATATTTGATAATTAACAGAGGTTTATATTTTTATTGAACAAATTTCATTTGACCTCACCATCATGGAGATCAGAGGCTGCTTTAGTTGGGCTCTTGAACCTTTACACGTCTATCTTAATGATTCTCTGGCTGTTATAACTGTGTTTCTGAAACTCATCAGTTACAGCAAGACAGGCAATAAGAAACTGTGTATTTGATTGTTACAGATGTAATTTCTAGTATTTAATAAGATGTCATAGAAAATAGTTACAGTTACATGTTACAGTTTCCCATGGAGGTTCAACAAACAATTGAGTAAATAATAAGAAATTAAAATTTAATTAGTTTCATGCACAAGACCTTGAGGTCTCCAGCTGCACATTATGACACACAGACATCAAGAATCAGGATATGAACCTCAACCATGGTTGCGAAAAAAAAAAAATTAAGCTGCTTAATTCATTCATGCTGCAATGCATGCTGGGTGCCAGCATAGTACAAAAATCCCAGCATGCATTGCAACATGATTATATTATGCAGCTTAAAGGTCTTACAATCTCTTTCTTTTCCTTTATTTTATATTGTTTTGGGAGGTAGTATTTCAGTATATTGTTTTGTATTGTTCTGGGTTGATTTTTACTTGATTTTTATTTTTTTATTTGTCATCATTGTTGAGATTCAAAGATAATTGTTGATGTCTGTGTGTTTTTAAGTTCTGCCATAGATCAAACATTCTCATTGTGAATGGTGTATTTAGATCTGTTAAACAGTCATCGGCTGCTGTAGGTCAAGGTGTTTTATTTATATGTGGTATTCATTTCTCACTTTTAACTAACAAGATACTTAATGAGTGCACAAGCAGGTGAGGGTGGTTTTGATATCATAGTTAATCTTATCAGATTGCTATTGTTTCTTTTCACTTTTTAATGCTATACAAACAGTGTGATTAACACAAATAATTATATCAGCCAAAATAAAAAGTAGTGTCAGTACAAATAGTTAAATAGCCCAACTAAAGCAGACTCTGTCCTCCATCATGGTGACTTCAAATGAGCAACAGAAATTTCATTGAGAGTTTTTGTTCATCTGACAGAAATAAAGCAAAAGGTCAATAATAAGTGAAGCTCCTGATGTTTGTGGAGTTGTTTAATGATCTCTGCTGAGATCTTGGAAAAGTACATTTTTATTGTGTAATTTGTTTTATTTTTATTAATTATTATTTTATATATATATATTATGTTTTATTCTCAATTAATTTCATCTTTGGTTTTGTCTGTGTTTTTTGTTTTTTTTCTTCAGTGATTCTGCTTGTTAACAGTTGTTCATCAATAATTCTCAATCCTCCTTTATTTAGACAATTATCTCATTAACTTCATCACTGTCTGACTGTTCAACCCTCTGTAGTGAGGACACTAGTGAGGATTTTGCTCTGGGATTTAAGGGGTTAAATGTGTTCGATAAAAAATACAGACTGTGGAATGTATTTTTAACGGATATATTCTTAGATTGAATTTACAACCGTAAAATGTTAAAAACAGTTTATTACTGGCAACCACAGCTGCTGGTATTTTACATTAAAAGCAAGAAAAAAAACTGCAAAATACTGTAAAACGTTTTTGTGTCACCATTGTGGAGGATAGTAGCATCTGGGCACAAGTACAAGATGAACTAGGAGTAATTGATGTTATGCTGCATCTTCTTTAGTTTAAAGGTAACTGTGTAGTTACTAATGCAATGAATATCTGTTTGTTAATTGAAAACACACATGAACACATTAGTGCATTGAATGACTTTACATTTTTAAGCACTAATCTACGTTTTTGTGAACTGAACATTGTATCAGTTCATAAAATATAGTTATTTTCCGTAAATTTAAACACTTCCGTATTTTTACAGATAAATTCTGGCAACCACAGTTGTCTGTATTTTTCTGTAAATAGAACAGATTTTTTTTTAACAGTGTAGATGGTAATACTACTCCTTTGTACTAAAAATAAACATCAGCAGAGAAATGTAGTCACCATTCAAAATGTAAAGTGTAAATTCACTGTCAATTAAAATGTAGTGGAGTAAAAAGTACATTTATGTCTTTAAAAGTGTAGTAAGAGTAGTTTAAACTGTAGTAAAGAGTAAAAGTTGCCAATATCTTCGATACTTAGTACAATTACAAAGTAGCTAAATATATACTTAAGTACAGAAACTAAATACATTTACTCCAATTATTCCATCCACTGCTGAAAAGGCAATAATCTTATGATACTACATTTACAGACTGATATCCATATCCAAAATCCCTGTACTGAAATCAACACTATTCACAACACTAAAATAGGAACCTCCCTATGGGATTACATGTGATTACATCAGTGAATTGAATTAAAATGACTGTCTAATTTATACAAGCTTACCCCATATTGTCAATAAAGGGTGTTGGCCATGGCAGATAAAGGAGACAACTGTGAGCTCATATGACAATGATAGTGAACATCAGAGCCAAGAGGATAACAAAATGAGTATGATGATGAGTAGTGAACAGCATTTCCTGTTTGCTGTTAATTCTCTTTAGTTTCACACTCAGTTTTCTTCAGTCTTTATGAACACTGACATAGCAGTTTCAGGCCTGTTCATTAGGGCTGAGCTCAGACACAGAGTCTGATGAGTCCTTTGAAGCCTCACAGAATTCCTTAGCACATGTGGCAGAAATCAGCACTTCATAAGCAAGAGGGAAGGACGACAGTGGGGAAATAGTACACATGCTGAGTTTCAAAGCAACATCAACAGGAACTGATGTGCCCATCAACTTTCTCATTGAAGCCTGAGGTGAATGCTTTATTTTTTTTTTTTTTATAAAACTAAGAAAACTGGTTTTAAAACACTCAAATTTTACCCTAGCCAAACTGGTCATAAAAATGCAACATGTGGTATACAGTGCTCAGCATCAGTACATGCCTCATAAATCTATCTTTTAAATTCATATTTTTAATAGGAAGCTATACAATATTATATTTGTGCGTATACACAGGGATGGGCAGTATTTATACATGTATTTTCAAATACGTATTTTAAATACAAAATAATGTTTTGTAATTTGTATTTGATGGGGTTTATGAAAATGGCTTAATATTTTGTATCAAAATGCTTTAGTGTCTTGTAGTTTAGTATTTTTAAAATACTGTAAAATACTTTGTAAGTCTACATGATGACTTCTAAAAATGCGAACTTTAATAGTGGCACTTTCTCAGTTATTTGCCAAGGCTTGAGATCAGACCAGAAAATTGATTAATATTGAAGAAGTTGATCAATGCTTGAAGTATGGATGGAAATTCTGCATCACATAGAAAAAAAAAGACAGACAAACAGTAGGGCTAGATTTGAGAGCAAGTACAAAAACAGGAAAATAAGACAAACAACATAAAGTCCTAGAGTGGCGATACCTACAATACTTCATTAGCTGTTTCAAATGCCAGTAGCTGATCAGCAGGTGCTTTTTTTTTTGGATAATTACAAACTTTGACAGTTAATCAGTATGAGACAAAAAATATTAAATAATAGTCTGCTGGTCAAAAACTCCCCAATTTTCTTTTTTGAGATGTGTTTTGAAAAGTACAATTGCAAAAAAAACATGATTATTGACTATTGAAGATCTCAATCGCACAGTTTTTCACGTTTTCACAATTGAGATATAGTACTATATTCCAACTCATTATCTGCATTAAATGGTTTTTACAGTGATAAAAGGCATCATCTTCAAGACAGGACTTTCTGTATAAAATTTGTACAAAGTCTATACTAAAATCAAAGAGAAACGCAAGTTTTATGAATAAAACTTACACAAGTTACATGTTTTATGAATACCTTCTCATGGTCCAATAGGCCTACTGATTGAAGGTTTGCAAAGACATTTCATGCTCCCTTGTAAAATTATTTTGTAGTGATTTCAAAATATAAAACCATATTTTATTTTGATAAATTTGTTGCTGCTGTATTTTGTAGTTTATTTTGATACATGTAAAACAGAGGTATTTGCTATTTTATTTAAAAAAAACATTTCAATGTATTTTTGTCCATCCCTACATATACATTATATCAGTCAGTACGGAGGCCAAATCTAAAGCTTATCTAACAAAATAACTTATGATAACGGTCCAAAAACTAATACCCAAATTTATATGTTATAGAAAAATATTAATTACAAAATTGAAAAAGGAATATTTTGCAATAATATTTTTGCAATATTTTGCTTGAATTTAATTGTATTATTTTTTAATTTCAAAATATGTTTGGTGACTAAAATATAATTTTAATAAATATATCTGTCTAATAAATCTGTTTTGTTTGAATGCACCAAAATGCAATGCCTATATTCACTGAGAAATGGATAAAAATGTTAATTTTCAAAATGGGGTGTACTCAATTATGCTAAGCACTGTAACCAAAATACAGTACACAATAGATTGATCCACAAAATTTCCATTACTTTTTTTGCAGCTAAAAGCAGCTCAGATCATATTTCAGGGAAGATATTTTCATTGTGCCAATAAAACAGCGACTAATTTCATCCTCCTCTGAACGGAGTGGTCATTTATGGGGTTTCAGACAGACCTCTGCAAGTCACTAATGGAGAGGCATGTGTCATCTGATATGGGCAGGGCCTTTCATTCAGATTCCAAGAGCAACTGTCAGTATACCCCCCCCCCCCCCTCTCTCTCTCTCTAGTGTAGTACATTAGAGTAATTAAGTCTGCCAACAGTTGTTTCTGCTCTTCTAGCTAAATCCCCAGTCAAGACGTTACAGTATCTGTCCTTTCAGATTCACAAAGGGGACAGACAGAAATCTATTGTGTCTTAATATTTGTCATATCATTTGAAGCTGACAGTGAAAATAGATGAAGTAAATAAATGAAAATCTCTCCACAATGTCAATTAAAGTCAACACGAAATAGAAAACACTTGCTAATTTAAACTATTACGTTTTTTTTTTACTTTTTTTGTTTAAACTAAATATTTCATATTCCTGTCTACCACACTGTAAAAAAAATTATAGTATTTACAGTAACTTACTGGCAGCAGTTTGCCAGTAACTTACTGTAAATCTAATTACAGTATAAATACTGTATTTCCATTTACAGCTAATTAAAAATACTGTATTTTAATAGCGCCAAGGGGATATTTCCCACAATGCAACTTTAAAATACAGTACTATACTGTATAACTGTTCTACAGTAAAATACAGTTAATCTTACAGTTAAATAATGTGTAATTTACAGAAATTGTTAACAGTACACATAATGTATGTCCGATATCTTCAATCATTTAATCTACATAAACCTACTGTAACTCTTTCTTTCAATTGCATGCATGTTTGCATTCAAATCTGCCTCCATCCAATCAGAAACCACACTGTCCCAGGTTTTTCCATTTTATTTTATTTACATCACGATACAGAATATGTGAACTGTCATAGTGATATTAATTCCTGACTGTTATTGTTGGAATCTCTCATCATATTTTTTTTAAAGTGATGCATTACATCAACGCTAAAGTGTAATTCAATATTAAATGATGAAACAGACAAATGCAATGTTAAAAAAAACATATCCAGCACAATTCATTCTCCAAACGCAAAAAAAGAGAAAACCATTCACAATTCTATATGCAAATTTGCAATGGCCTAATTGGATTTTAGATTTAACTTGTAATTGTACTTGCAATGAATATAGAAGTTAGAGTTGTCTGATGTTGTATGATCATCCATTGTTTTTCTACTGCAGTTTTTTCCCAGTTTGCGATAACAAACATATTTTGTGCTGCTTAAATAACAGTAATTGGATTGGAAAATAAGATGAATGTTTCTCAACTCTCACTATAGTGTGCATGGAGTGCAGTTATTTCTTAGAGTTTCAGCCAATGATTGAGATGGATATCTCAGTAAGCCTATTTCATCCATTATAGAGCCTACAATGGTAAAAAGTGATCCCCTATATTTTGTGCTGCTTATTTCCACGCAAACCCCAGTTTTAAAAAGCATTTTTCTTTTTGATCTGGATTTTTCCATGGTGAAATTAAATACACAAATATATGCAACACTTTAACTTTCTGATTTTGATTGTAATGTAGCCCAATAGCGTACACCTTTTGTGAAGCTGCTTGGGAACAATAATTACTGTAAATAAAAAAGCGTTATACAAATAAACTTGAATTGAACCGAACAAATAAATTGTACAAATTCAGAAACTTAAATTAGGCCTATCCGATATCATTTAGCCTGTATAGAGACAATCGTGCTGCAATAGAACGAGCGGCCTTGGATCACGGTTCTGTGCTGAACACACGTCAGATAAATAACATTTTTGATAACTAAGTATCGCAATTTCGCAAAGATTAAAAAAAGAGACGCTGTTTCTAAATTTGGCATGTAAACAACTGCACTGAATGTCAAGCCGTTAAGGAAAAGCCTATTTCTGTCGGCACGGGCTATAGCGCATGTGTGCTGGATGCTGCTCACCGCTGGATGTCATACCGTTATCCGCTACCGCACACATTATACACTACCACAAAATAGGCAAACGGTACAATAAACAGAAAAAAGGAAAAGAAAAACATGCTTATTTCAAATATACCTTTTAAATGAGCCAAAACGTAGACAAAGCATAACAGCAAATCTAACATAAATGACACGAGCAGAGCAGAGCAGAGCTTGGGATGTTTTGCAGGTGTGGCTCTATTCACTCATTCTAAGGGCCAGCGGTACATTGGCCTGCCCACTAAATAAAGAATAGTTGCTATACTCACTCCATAATGTCCCAGTGCTGTTTCCCCTCAAATTTCAGGTTATTTTCCCGGCTGTTTGTTTGTTTTATCAGAGGCGCAGCAGCATTAGTGTCAGCCCTGTGTCTTCTCCCTGTGTGTGAGCTGTGAGACCGGGAGCTGCTGCTGCGAGCGTCCCTCCCCTGAATCTGCCTCTCTCTGCGCCTTATCAGACCACCGCAACCCGAAAAAAAAGTCCGCGTGCCAACGAACTCCAAGATATTCACACTGTAGCATGTCTTTCGGAACTCTCTAAAAGCATCTGTTTTTTATAGAAATTTGCGTTTTGTATATATACGCGAATAATGTCATTTTGTATTAATGATCTATGGCCCAATCTGACCGTTAAAGGAAAGCTTTGTCGCCACTTCATGGATGTAAAAGGTACTACGAGTCTAAAATATATTTAAGCAGTAAAGAGAATAAGTTTGACTATTCTTGACTATATATTATTAATCATGATTGCTCCTGTAACCCATTTACCCAATAATGTGTTCATAAAAAATTACTTACAGTATCCTACCATTATCCAATAGGCACTTTGCTCCAAAATGAGTGTGAAAAAAAGCAAACGATTGTCATGAATTTTTCAACCCTTTTAAAAAAGAGAAAACAATATTCCTTGTTAGAGTGCACACCTGCTCATAGTTATACATTTGTAATCCTTAATTTGAGAAAGAAATTATACACAGATATTTAGAAGGATTATTTAAATATTACATTTATTTTTTATGTTTTAAATTTGTATTTAATTATATAATTATACAGTTTTATATCATTAATTCAAATGATTGAATTGTTAATAGTATTATTAGTATGGCTGATAATATATTAAATTTATGTGACAATCCTTTATACATCTCTTGCGTTTAAGAAAAACTAGGCCCTTAATATCAGAGTATGCTGCACAACTTCTTCTCTGGCCACTTGTTTTATCTCCTTGCAGTGGCATGCAATAGCCAGCCAAGTGTAAGGGGTGGTTCTTTTTTCTTAAAATGTGGAACATTTTGCAGTTATTCACCTCATTTTCTATTTATTTATGACATTTAAATACTGCATTTTAAGCACTATTTTTAGACGGATTAGCTTGCTGGATGGTAACCATTAATATACCATAATATTTCCTAAATATTTAGAATAAAGAGAAATGAATAAATACTTATATTTAAAATACACATTTATTACATCATATATCATTAGAAAAAAATAGGAATCTGTTAAAGTTTTAAATTAAAAAATGTAGTCTATTGTCATTTATAGGCAAATAACAAACTGGCCAGCACATTTAACTTTCCTCAGTCAGAATTTGGCTCTTTGAATAATAATAATTATTATTTAAAAACAAATAATAATGAAAAAAACATAATAATAATGAAAGAGATTCATGATTTGTCTAGCCACTTTTCTAAAAAAGTACATTTGATTGAAAATTCACGGATAACAACAATAAGGGCTTCATACCTTTTTATCAAGGTCCAAGATTTAGAATAAAAGTTACTTGCAAAATGTTTTCTCTATTTAAAACAATTTAGTAGCGAAAGAAGACTTCACTTACATCAGATTGTATGTTTTCTTACACAGCTGGATGGTGGACTCATGAAAAATAATAGTTTGGATTGGCCAAAACTGAATAGCTGAAGTCACACTGATGTGACGCTCAACAGATAAATCCGCTAGGTTTTAATGCCTTTTTCAATGGGTTATTTTCACAATTTAGGATGGCATAGCAGTCAAAATAGAACAAATGAGCTCATGTGGGACAAATTCTGTAGCTTTGTCATTGAGGGGTGGGTCTTTCGAACCACCCGAACCCCCTGGCTACAGGCCTGACTGGCTAATGGTTACATTTAAAATGGCTGAACTTAGCAGTATTAGCATTTTCATTTGTTCAAGTTGCTTTTCATAAAAGTGTCAGCTAAATGTATAAATGTAAAATGAGAAAAATACATTGAGTAATAGTTATAGTTTGATAAAGTTACAAATGATTAAACTCCATGAGTTATGTTATTTGCAGAAAGTTATGTCACTATTACATTTCCTTGTTAGTTGCGTAAATCTTTCAGCAGACACTGCAGCTGCATTTTATGTGTGTGCAATGCATGTGTGCGTGTCTATGTGCATGCGTGGGTGCGTGTGTGTTTTGAGAAGGCTGCCTGTAGATGGAGTAGAAGATGCCATGGACAATAGACTCTATTATAGAAATCAGAATTCATTTTGAAATATGTGATAAGTGTCTGAAAACACACAGTCAATGAAATTAATATTATCAAAAAAAAAGGTTGAACACAGTTTTGTTCTCCTCACCCATTCTGAAATTCCTGAAATGTGTCCAAAGACAGCACTAAAACTTTTATCCGCCTGACTTTCAGAAATTCACAACTTCAACCCTCCAAGAAAAGCAACCAATGTCAAATATTTCAGCGGTCAAGTAGAATTTCTAAAAATAGATAGCTCTAGGCACTGATTCTGATTGGTTGAGCCATGTGTGAAGCTGTTGTATATTACTCTACAAGCTCATTACAGTACATCCCATGACAGAATTGCTGTACCAGTTATACCAGCTAACAAATTTAGGTTGTGAGAATGTTCTCGTAATGTTATTTGTAACGTTCCAAAAATTTTGAAATGTCGAGTTTACGGTTAGCGTAACGTTCTTACAATGTTTTCAAACATTCTAAGAACATTGAAATGTCCAGTTTGCTTACTGTTGCTAGAAGGTTTTTTATGGTTAGCGTAACGTTCTTACAACATTTTCAAAATCTAAATTTCCACCAAAATATAATATTCTAAGAACGTTGAAATGTCCAGTTTGCTTAATGTTGCTAGAACGTTTTTTTATGGTTAGCATAATGTTCTTTCAACGTTTTTAAAATCTAAATTTTCACCAAAATGTAATGTTCTAAGAACGTTTTTTATCAACATTGTGACAATGTTCATTAAGTACAAATAATGTCCTGAAGACATTCCAAAAACATTTTTTTTAACAATGTTACAAGAACGCTATGAGAACATTCTAAAAACGTTCCATTGAAAACATTGTGTGCTAACATTTCCACAACTTTTAAAGAATGCTAGTGAATGTTCTGGGAACATTCCCTGTTAGCTGGGATGTATATTACTTGTTTTTGTGTGTGTTTGTTGCAACTACAGTCATTTCTAAAGCAACCACAGTGTTTGGTGAAAAAAGTAATGCTTATTATTAATATTATTACACTTAATTTGCTTTGTTTTACGTTGTGAAACTTTGCTACATATATGGAATAACCTTTATTGAATCAATAAGACTCATAAAAATTTGGTGAAGTTTTTTCCTCGCTGCTGTTGCCACTGGCTTGTATGGTTCGGGACCTGTGGAGCTGCGCATTGATGGATTTGCTTTTCAGTGTTGGAAATCGCAGCAGTGAATATTAAACCACACTGAACTGAACTGACCTTGAAAACTGAACTGAAAACTGGACTGACACTATTTCAATTTACTATAATCTTCTATGTGAAGCTGCTTTGACACAATCTACATTGTAAAAGCGCTATAGAAATCAAGATGAATTTTATTGAATTGAATATACAGTACTGTAAATTCATTGTAAATCTCATCCAATAGTATCTGGATGCAGTCTTTTAGATGCAATTGGAGATTGCATCACTCGGCAATGTCAGACACAATGCACACAATGGAGCTAGTGACATCACTGTGATGGGTAGGGTTAGGTTGTGGAGTTAGGTGAGTGCATTAAAAAGCATTGAATGCAGCTCAGACTGCACTGCACCAGGTCTGCATCCAGACCCAATTCATCTCATCCGGCTTGTTTCCCAGTGATGGGTTACAGCCGGAAGGGCATCCGCTGTGTAAAACATATGCTGTATAAGTTGGCGGTTCATTCTGCTGTGGTGACCCCAGATTAATAAAGAGACTAAGCCAAAAATAAAATAAATGAATGAATGAATCTCGTCTGGATTATTGTTTTAGTATCCACCAAATGTCTTGTGTTAGAAGCTGATAAATAACATATTGGAGATTTATCGAACTAACCCTATAACCTAACATTGTGGATATCTTATATATATATATATATATGTATATATATATATATATATATATATAGGCAAAGCTTGTGTTCTTGAAGGATTCCAGCCCACACAGCTCCACCCTGATGCTCTTGCAGCCAGTCCTCTTTGGCAGCCTGCAAATGGAGCCGCCTCACTGGCCTGCCAGTTGCCGTGGTAACTTGACATGTCTCCATTTGCTCTGATCAATGGAAATGTTGCCGTCGCAGGGGATTGGAGCGCTGCCAGCTCTCTTGGAGTGCAACGTAACTCTCTCTCTCCATCTCTCTCTTGCTCCAAGACAGGGACACAAACAAAAAAAGAAATTGAGGCAGGGAATTGGTGGGGTGGTGAATGTGGATGTGAAATACCATCTGGGTGGTTGCTTGGCCTCTGTGGTCAGGGTTAAATGATCCATTCATAATGCAAATCATTTCCTTTGAGAGCAGTGATTTTGTAATAACGCAAAACAATCAGTCTGAATGACACTTCTGCAATGTGGAATAAATGATTTTCTTCAAATGATCAGCCTTCTGGATTTTGCTGAATCTAAATTTTTGTCAGGAGGAGAGGGGGTTGACATGGCAGCGGAATGCTTGTGCATGCATGGAGGAGGTTTTGATTTCAGCGTGATGCTGTGTGTCAAACATCTGAATAACCGTGAAAAATGTGTATGAAAACCCCGCTTTGAAGTCAGATTTAAGGTATTGGTTGTTCTCTAATAGATCTGTGTAAACATGACCACTGTGAAATGTAACATGACAATCTAACATAAAACACTGTTTAGTGCATTATTACATAGAGGATAGAAGCCAGTCAACATGCATCAGTTATACAAATATTGTACATTCATCCATTCATTCATTCATTCATTCATTCATTTTCTTTTCGGCTTAGTCCCTTTATTAATCAGGGGTCGCCACAACGGAACTTATCCAGCATAAGTTTTACGCAGCCGATGCCCTTCCAGCTGCAATCCAACACTGGGAAACGCCCACACACTCTTGCACACACTCACATACACTACAGCCAATTTAGCTTATTCAATTTACTTGTACTTTGGAGTACTACAGCCGGGGCTCTACCCAGCGACCTTCTTGCTGTGAGATGATTGTGCTACCCACTGTGACACCGTGCTGCCCACATATTGCACATATTATACTGAAAGGGTTCCACACAATCCACTATTGTTGTCCCAACACAAATCAATTAAGTAGATTGAATATAAAAGAAATAAGTTGTCCCAATAAAAAATCTCAAGAATTGAGTTGTTTCGGCTCATTTTAAACAAGCAATTTAAACAAGCAGCAAAAATACTTTTTTGAGTGTACACTGCAAAAACCGCTGGGTTCCAAACAATTCCTTCATGTAATTTAATCAAAATAAATCAAGATAACAATAATATTTACAAATTTTAGGTGGATTGCAGTGTTAATTTCGATTTTGTCAATTTTGATTTAGTTTTAGCCTTAGTCTTTTGACAAAAATTCCATTTTAGATTTAGTCATATTTTAGTTTTCTGAATCATTTTAGTTTTAGTCTAGTTTTAGTCAACTAAATTTCATAAGAGTTTAGTCGACTAAATCTACTCTAGATTTAGTTAACTACAATATATTTGGTTTAATTTAAGTGTAATTTAATTAAAATATTGTGTACATTTATTTATACAAAATATTTTAACTTGAAATTAAATAAAACAAACTAATTAAAATATGGAATATAGCTCATTAAAGACCAAAAATTACATATGTATTGTTTATTCATATCATAAGCAATATGTAAAAGTATGTGTCGGCAAGAACAGTAGAAGATGAATGCCATGATCATATGTTACCTATATAATGCATTTTAATGTAATGTTTTAATGTAATTAATCTAATGGCGTCAATTCTCTAAAGGTCAGTGAGAGGCTTACCGTTTCAGTTAAGCAAAAGCACACACTGGGGTAAATAAAGAAAAGATAGATTTTACTGTGAATTTCGGGCTGATTCCCTGACATGCTGATATCGCTTTAGATTTGTTGTTTACCCCATATACGGTTTATGGTCTTTTTGTCTTGACATCAAATGTTAATCTTTTCTTTCTCCTAGCTCTTGCCATCTTATTATACATAGTTTAATCAGACAGACGCCCCTATGGATGATGTCATTGCATCTCGCATCTACTGTGGATAAGTTACTTTTCAAATGTGTTTGTGTTTGCGTCTTGCATCACACACCAAGATTAATTTTGATTGGATATTTACCAAAATACATCCCTGAATCACATTCTCGTCTGGTTTTCATTAGTCAACGAAAATGTCAGTATATTTTTATTATAGCTGTCGTTATCATCACTTAATTTTTATTTAGTTTTATCTAGTTTTCGTCAGTAGAAACTTGTTCATCACAAAAATTATGACGAAAATTCAATGAAATTAACACTGGTGGATTGAAAATGAAACAAGATTGTACCAAAAAACCTTAAGAATTTTGTTGTTTCAGCTAGGTATGTCCTAATCAGGTTTTTTTGCCCTAAGGTCAGAGTTATTTGATTTTGAGTATCTACCAATACCGAAACCCGATCCGATACTTCTATAATGCATAAAAAAGAAAGAAAGAAGAACAAAGAAACAGATCCAGGATGTTCCTTATTTTTCTTTTAACTTAACTTATTTTAACATTTAACAACTCTGTTAACAAACAGAGCACTTCTGTGAGGTAGTTTGAACAATCAAGTAATAAATAGCATCAACTCTTCACTTTTGGACTTATATGGCAATGTTGTCGTCATCAACTTTATATTACCACTAGACCGCAGACATACTTGTGCTTTCTGTTTTAAGCTGCTTCCATGTTCTACTTTGCCAGCATTTAAGTAATAGCATTTCTGCAATAAAGTAATTTCATACCGCACGCGTTGCTGTTTCTGTGTGAAGTCAAGAAAGAAGTCCAACTCTGTGCCACCGCATAACTATAGATGTGTTAAAAAATAATGAGTCCTGGGGTGCGTTTCCGAAAACCATCATTACCCAACTAAGGTTGCAAGTTGTGACGTTACAAACATAGTTTGTTGATTTGGCGTTTCCCAAATCCGTCATTCCAACAAACATTCGCAAACTGTGTCGCAAACTTCTATGCTTGCAATGACACCTCTGGAGCTGTAGTTAGAAACATAGTTCCTGGCTGTGTGCTATTCCGACTATCCGACTATGCCCTATTCATTTAGAATATTCTAACATTAAAAGTTGGAATGATTTAAAAAAAAAAACAATTGTCTTAGGTGTAATTTGTAATTTAGGTGTAATTATTAGGTGTCATCTCTCTTAGGTGTAATTTGCTTTCAAATTATTTTAACAGTTCAGTTTTAGCAATCTTCACAGTAAACTTTGAAAACATTGATGCCATTTGGAACACAGTCGTGGCTCATAGTGAAAACTGTAGGTGACCTATTATTTTTAAACGCAGAATTTATGTTGCATCTCCAAAGCTTGTGAAAACAAACAAAAAAAACAAACAGCATACGTTAATGCTTTTAATTTATAGTAGGTTATTTATTAAGTATCTGTACTGTATATGACATGGGCCTGTTGGTTAGAACATTTCTGCAGTGTTTACATGTGTCAAATTGTAAAAGTTGTATTTTCAATAAAATAAAATAAACAACTACTTAATAATAATAATAATAATAATAATAATCATCATCATCATCATCATTATTAATAATATTATTAAAGTATGATTTTTTTTCATTTCCTAATAAATAATAAATATTACATTTCATTTCTTAATAAATAGCCTCACTATTTATTTATTTCTATGATTTATTTATGTTATTCGAATTCGTGTTAGGTTTTGTAAGTGATTTTATGTTTTAGAATAGAATATGTAATGTTCTCAATAATACTTGTAATGAAACATTGGTACTATATGTGCCATTTACATATATTTCAATTATTATGGAAAACAATGGCATGTTCTATCAAACCTAATATTGGATTTTTTTAAAATGCGTGTGCGTGTAAAACAATATAATTTGCACAAATAAATTATGGGTTTTTTTTCTTAAGAAGTTGTTACCACCTAGTTTAGAGCACCATTATGGGCTTTTTACGTTATAACTAACATGTTTTAAACGATGAATCTACGACAGAGAAACTATGGGTTATGGGAAACACTCGTCACTACATTGTTCTTTTCTCAAAGGATGCATTGTACTATGATAGTTCAGCCACGAGTTACGTCGTTGTTTGGGAAATGCACCCCTGATTGGAAGGTAACATCCAATTCCGATTGAGTCTGACACCGCGTGATCGGGCCCGATTTCCGATCACGTGATCGGATCTGGACATCCCTAGTATCAACTCGTTTTAAATAAGTAGTTTGAACAAGCAGCAAATGTCATTTGTTTGAGTGTAGCACAGAAATTTGAACACACATGCAAGTCTAATGTCTGCATGCTTTTTGTGAAAGAATTATTTGCAACATATGGCTGTTTTTTGAGATTATATTTAATGTACACACACACACACACACACACACACACACACACACACACACACAATTTAATGGGAACTTTTCATATACGTATATTTTATATTTTTGTACTGTACAAAAAATATTCTATTCCCATTCCCTTAAACCCAACCATCACCAAAAAAAATCTGCATTTTTACACTTTCTAAATATTTCAATCTGTGTGATTCATGAGCTGTTTTACTCAAGGGGACCAAAAAATTATCCCCATAAGACCAAAATGTATGGGTATTTCTATGCTTGTGGGGACCACATGTAAGGAATACAAGGTACACAGGTAACACTTTAGGTAACTATTCATGGTAATAACAAATCATTAACTAACACTACCAGCTTAATAAATTACAAACTAGCTGTTTATTAATAGTTAGTAAAGTACAAGTTGGGTTTTGGGTAGAATTAGGGGTGCCAAACTAGATCATATTTTATAACCACTAATGTAGTTAATATCTTAATAATAGGCAGGTACAATAATAAGCCTGTAACATGAATTGTGACCTAAACTAAAGTGTTACCGGTACACACACGCACAACTCTCAACTGACAGTTTATTTGATTAAATATTTTCTACAAAAGTGATAAAAGGGAGTTTTCTCCAGCCTTCAGTGTCACAAGGTTTTTCTGTAATCATTCTTTTATGTTGGTGTTTTCTATTTTTAGTTTATTCTTAAAAGAGAATATAAAAAAAAATTTAATTTGAATTTAATTTTATATTATTTTATATTAATCACTTTCAAATGATTCTTGTTCTATATATGAATACAAAATACGTTTTGTGTATAATTTTTTGTTACCCTGAATGACATTTCATTGGGTTTCGTCCACAAACCATATATGATTGAAATTATTTTGTACATAAACAATAACATTTAATTATACATACAATAAAAACATACATCTGAAGCAATATTTCATTTATAATGCTTTAATGCTTCAAAAACCCTTCACGTCTTTGACCCAAGGTTCACAAGCTAAGAAGCATTATATTCTATTTAATGACCACTTTTCCCAAGAAAAGTCCACTACCTATTTGATTCACCTTTATTATCATTGTAGAAGTGGTTTCCTGTTCGAAATTCTTCCAAAAAAAAAAAAAAAACCTTATCAATATGAGCAGCCGAAATAGCTGGAGATCAAAGGACTGCTGACTTCATTAAAGCTGCTGAAAATTTAATCAATGTGAATTTAATCAAGGTGAGTAAACTGAATACCTGGTGGGGAAGAGCAAAAGTCCAAAAGTCATCATCCACTATCTGATCATTTTATGGAAGATGACAGCATTCTTACTGTATTAATGTTAGACATCAATATGAAATAAATAATCAAGTTTAGATGTATGTGGTGCATGCTGGTGCGTATTTGTGTGGTATTTTAAATTATTATTTGTTGGATTCCTGAATAATTTGATCCATTGGTTTATGTTAAAGGGGTAATTCAAGCCTAAAATTTTTATTCTATAATTTATTTGCTCTTAACTTATTCTACTGAGTTTCTGCTGAATACAAAAAAATATACTGTGAATAAAACATGTTGTTAATCAAACAGTTGATGATAAATCTGGATATATCAAGGTAGAGCTGAAAAATAAGAATAGTAATTAATGACTTCAGTACACACTGTAAAAAATGCAGGGTTTCAGACAATTCATTCATGTTGTCCCAACACAAATTAAGTTAACAACACTTAACAAATTTATGTGCACTGTAAAAAATGAATCTTGAGGCTTGTAATTTTCATTAAGAAAATGTATGTGGTCATTAAAAATTATGTGCATATTTTCTTTAAAAATTTATATTTTGGATTTGAGATAAAATATTGAGAAGATTTTGCTAATAAAATCAAGAGATAAATTTTACTTATTTTTTTTAAGCAATCCAGTGTTATTATTAGGTTTAATATGATAAACCAATCAAGCAAAAAAAAAAATTTGAAAAAAGATGGCTTCACCTTTTTTTTAAGAAAATTCACTCAATTATGTGGATTTGATTAAGATGTTTGCATTTGAATCTCAACAATGGCAGTAATCAGACGACATTTTGAAGGAACAGATTAACAGTGAGCATGTTAAGAGGTAAGCATTAACAGTTTATAATTTTTATTGTCTTAAATAAGCTCTTTCAGGAAAGACACATGCTGTTCAAGCTTGTTCAGGAGCTTAGTTTTTGCCGTATATGAATATAGGGATACGCGGGTATTTTTAACCATCCATTCCTATTTCAAATTGATTTGCTTCAATGTTCATTCTGAATTATATATTGAAATTTAACAAATTATGTGCATTGTAATACTTAACAGCAGTGACCAGGCCACATTTAAGCGGGGTGGACGAACAACAGTGATCTTGTTAACCGGTAAGTCTAAGCTAAGCTAAGCTAAGGTAGCTATAGCTATTCAATGGGGTTTATGCACAGCTAGTGTTTTTTCCATTTCATAAGGTTCCTTTTACAGCATTGATGATGTAATGTAATTAAT
>CAIGQZ010010147.1:200071-236892 GCA_903798205.1 Danio tinwini
ATGAATGAATGAATGAATGAATGAATGAATGAATGAATGAATGAATGAATGAATGAATGAAGAAATGAAGAAATGACGACAGCCAGAAGAGAGAACATCATCAAATGAACTGTCCAGTCTATAGACGCTGCATTAGAAACACTTTGTATAAGCGCTAATTCATTTTTTTGTAATTTTATGCAAAATATGATATAGTATATACATAAATACACATTGTAAAAAATGCTGAGTTCCAGACAATCTTATTAGTTTTTACAAATTTTATTGGATTGAACATAAAACAATTAATTTGTCAAAAAAACTCAAGGAATTGTGTTTTTTCACTTCAATTTAAGTAAGTAGTTGGAACAAATTGCAAACATCATTGACAACCATGACATGAGTTCCACAAGGTTTGATTCTGGCACCTCTGCTGTTCAACCTTTATATGCTCCCACTGAGCCAAATAATGAAAATGAACCAAATCTCTTACCATGCTGATGACACTCTGATCTACTTCGCCTTATTACCTAATGATTATACAACCTCATTGACACCCTCTGCCAATGCATTGATGAAATTAACACTTGAATGTACCAAAATTTTCTTCAGTTAAACAAAGAGAAAACTGAAGTCATTGTGTTTGGAAACAGAGATGAGGTTTTCAAGGTGAATGCGTACCTTGGCTCTAAGGGTCAAACAGCAAAAAATAATGTCAAGAATCTTGGTGTGATTCTGGAGTCAGATCTGAGTTTCAGTAGTCATGTCAAAACAGTAACTAAATCAGCATACTATCATCTCAAAAACATTGCAAGAATTAGATGCTTTGTTTCCAGTAAGGACGTAGAGAAACTTGTCAGCAGCAGCATGGATTACTGTAACGGCCTCCTCACTGGCCTTCCCAAAAAAGACAGGCAGTTGGAGCTCATCCAA
The DNA here is from genome assembly GCA_903798205.1 of Danio tinwini. Taxonomy (NCBI): domain Eukaryota; kingdom Metazoa; phylum Chordata; class Actinopteri; order Cypriniformes; family Danionidae; genus Danio; species Danio tinwini. The sequence continues at coordinate 200,984 of CAIGQZ010010147.1, forward strand.
AACGCTGCTGCCAGGATTCTGACCAGAACCAGAAAATCAGAGCATATCACATGTCCTCAGGTCCTTACACTGGTTCCCAGTTATTCAGAATAGATTTTAAAGGGCACCTATTTCACCCCTTTTTAAGATGTAATATTAATATTATGGTTCTTCTGAGTGTGCCAGTTTAGGTTCAGTTCAAAACACAATTCAGATTTTTTTATTATGATGTGTTAAAAAGTGCCATTTTGGGGGCGTGTACACAGTTCGTTGTTTTAGGGGCGTGTTGCTTCACATGAAAATTTGTTTCGACTTCCCGCCCAACTTAACAAAGGGGCGGAGCCAAGAGCTCCCCTCTTTGTGTATGGCTACAGACAGACAGACAGAGAGAAGCAACATGAGTGAGAGGACCAGCATTCAGCTGTACATGTACGACTCGGACACAGACCAAGAGACTACAAAGTCATTTGTGTCATTGTATAGTTTTACAGCCAACTGTGTGCTAGTGTGCTGTGTTACACCGAGACTAATAACCAAGCACACTGAATTAACTTTGACTGAAGGGCATCATACCATATGCACCGCGACACAGCGCACGCATGACAGTTGAAAGTATCTCACACTTGCGGCACCGGTGTGTCTCACCTGATAGAAACTTATGTTTATAGTTGACGCTGCTTGTCGCTGTCGCTGCTTGTCGCTGAGCGGCGCTTCTGGTGTACGACCTGCTTAAGGCTATAAGGGCATCATACACCGGATGCGCCACTCAGAGCCACGACACAGCACACCAGACGCGCACATTCGCATGTTATTTCAAATGAAACTATTCAGATAACGCTCTGTGGCGCGGCAGAAATATAAACAGTGTCTTGAGCAGGGCCAGCGTGCACATAGAGGCGACCTAGGCGGTAGAATAGTGAGCGCACGTAAAACAACGCGGTCGCACTTTCCAGCTGCACCTACAGTAGTTAAGATGACAGGGAGCATCTGTGACGGCGGGAAATGCAAACCGCTGTAGTTTACGGAAGACACAATGAAAAGTACACATGTATGCTAACCCACCAAAACTCACAAACACTGGCGGCGAGGAGAGCGATAACTTGGTGAATGTTGAGCCCAATGAGCCTTACATCTAAAAATAGAGCAAGAGTGTTTCTTTGGTGACGTCGCTTTCACTCACACGCTGAAAATGGCGGATGTGAAAACAAACTAAGCATATGGTAATGCGCACCTGTCAATCAATATTGGTGTGCGGGGGGACCGCACTCCTACGTCAAGTTGCGGTCGATCTCAAAACCGATCCAATTGGTCCACCGTTTTTATGTTGTTAAGTTTATACACTATACCTACACATATATCTGTCCAAACAGCTTAAAAAGTAGATTTTTTACCATAGGTGCCCTTTAAAGTATTATTACTTGTCTATAAAAATCACTATATCCTAGGACCGAAATACATTACAGATGTGCTCACTGAATACAAACCTAACAGGTCACTTAGTTCATTAGGATCAAGTAAATTAGTAATTACAAGAGTTCAGTCAAAACAGGATATATCCGCCTTCATCTACTACAACCCCCGCTGCTGGAATCAGCTTCCAGAAATGATCAGATATACTCCAACATTAGGTACATTCAAATCAAGACACATCTATTTAGCTGTGCTTTTACTGAATGGGCACTGTGCTACTGTATGTCCGACAGATCACACTATTTATTATGTCTTTCTTTTCTTTTTCATTCTTTTAAAACCAGTTTTAGCACATTTTAATCTGCTTTTAATCATTTTTATTCTTTGTTGATTTTATGTTTTATACTTGTTTCTTATATTGTGTTTAGGTAAAGCACTTTGAATTACCATTGTGTATGAAATGTGCTATATAAATAAACCTGCCTTGCCTTGCCTCAGATTCCAAAATGTGGGACATATTTGGTGCCACCCTGAAAAGACATAAGATCTGTTTAAATGCACCATTTGTTGGTTTAACATGCATATTGGGAAATTCGCCACATATTCTTGTAATGAGGTAACAAACACATGTGAACTGCTGAGTATAAGTATTTAATCCTGGTTTATGCCATATCACACAGCTCTTACTGTGCTTTTTTGTTTAAAAGGACCCCTATAAACTCTATTACACTTATCTGTTTATAAAATATAATTTCCTGTTTCCATACACGTTAAAGCTTCAAAATACAACATTAAATGTATCTTTGTTGAGTAAATTTATCATTTATAATTTATTTTATTTAAAACACAACTCCAGAGCAAACTTGATTTCTCTTGTGGCATAAACATAGCTCACTCACTCCTTCTAGCTAAAATAAACCTCTTCAACACTTCAGTTGAAAATATTGTTATTAAGGCATCTTTTGTTTAAATATTTGACAAATAAAGTAGGAATATTTTCTTGTGTATTCCAGAAAACATCACACTGTGTGTTTGTGAGAGATCAGGCACTGATATAAGCTTTGTAGCGTCAGAGCAGAGCTCATTAATATTATTTATACAACAGTTCTGTAACAGTATTCTGCAATAACCGCACTCCCACAGCTTCTTTACCCTTGTGGCGTATTACTCCTACATAAAGACACAAGCAGAAGAGGGAACAACTCGTTACAGTCTCTGTCTTTTGGTTAAGACGTTCAAACCAAGGTCCTGACTCTCTGTGGTCATTAAAAATCCCAAATTTGCAAACTGGCCTCTGTCCATCACAGCCTTCTAATATTATAATATTATAATTGACTTCATTACTTTGTCTCCTCTCCACCAATCAGTCAGTGTGTGGTGTGCAGTCTGGAGCAATATGGCTGTCGTTGCGTCATCCAGGTGGATGCTGAACACTAGTGATGGATGAGGAGATTCCCCCCAATGTGTAAAGTGATTTGAGTGTCCAGAAAAGCACTATATAAATGTAAGAAATTATTAATATTATTACAGTTTGACAAATACCGCAGCAGTTGGACAACATACTTTTGAGGCTTTTTTAGGCAGGAATGTATTTATTTAGAGTGCAACTATGCAGTTTGTTAATAAGGATAGTGCCTACTATAAAATAATTTTGTAGATTCAGCGCATTGATGGCTGTCAGAGCAAATAAATTGACGGTTAACTGCCACAAGAAGGTGACAGAGACTGCATAATAAGTTCTTATAAGAGATAAACTCAGCTTTTTTTTTCATATTTCAAATTACAGCTGATCAAATTATTATAAAAAAGGTAAATGACATTCAAGTTGAACTTTCTGTCCTTTGTATTTTGTATAACTTTTAATTTTTGTATAATTTGTATAATTTATACCATAGTAATCTGATAGTGTTTGCTTTGCTTTGACTATTTTGAGGTTAATTATTGTGATTGCAACAGAGATATATTTAGAAATTTCATGCCGTTCAGCCTTATATTCTTAAAATGTGAGCAAAATCCACTGTTTTGTCATCAATTCAGACATTACAATCATCATTCTAATAGTTCTAAAGTGACGTTTGTGAACTGGCAAAGTTTCTGCAGTTCTGATGGTCAACTGCAGATGTGTATGAATGGTGAAAGAAAGTAGTTCCTCGCACAAAATGGTTTCTGACACTCGACCTGCAGCCTCAAGCCAACTCATGCCTCCCACTAGTGCTATACAGTCATATTGCACTGCTACTCAGGTGGTATTGCTCATTCATGACTCTTCTAAATATGGTTAAAACTAAGCTTTTCAATCTGTGGGAATAAATGAGCATATAAAATCACTACTGGAGAATTTTTAAACTTAGCCAGTCACATTTTACTATATAGGTATCAGAAAACAATGTAACATATCAAACCAATGCACTATTGGTTCACCAAAATCGTAAAAAATTTAATAGTAGTCAACAGCTATATGAACTAATGACTACTATGTCATTTTTATATTCAGTTTAATACTTTCTACATTCTACTTCGGTCTCGTTTTTATTTAGTCCTCTGAAAAATGATTACCTTGGACATCACATAATAAACCAGTCTTCACTCCTCACAGCTGAAAATAACGGCAACATTGTCAGTGCTCAAAATCCATTTCAGCCTCTCATCTTTCAAAAGCATTTAATGGAATCAAATGAATTGAATGTCTATGTGATTGTAAGCCTAGATTTGTCCCTTGAAAAACACATATAGTTCTTATTAAAATGATAAATTGCTGTGCACTGGAAGCCCCATAGTTCAATCCAGTCACCATAGCAACAGTCAGAGCACTGTTTGTGCTTTTGCAGACTTCATGATAGTTGCAGTGAATGGCGTGGGCACTGCCTCATCTTTGGACAGCATAGGTAGGCATCGGAGATGACTAGGTGGAAGAAGGATATTTTGGTGCCAGGTAGGTTTCATGGATGCACCCAAAGAACCTTTTGGCTCTTTGAGTGATTGTAACTTTACACACAGTTGAAGTCAGAATTATTAGCCCCTGTTTATTTTGTTTAATGGAGAGATTTTTCTAGACATGATAGTTTTAATAACTCATTTCTAATAACTGATTTTTTTATCTTTGCCATGATAGTAAATAATATATATTTTTATAATTTTTCAAGATACTAGCATTCAGCTTAAAGTGATTTTTAAAGGCTTAACTCGGTTAAGTAGGTTAACTGGGCAGCTTAGGGTAATGAGGCAAGTTATTGTATAATGATGGTTTGTTCTGTAGATTATCTAATAATTAGCTAATAATTAAATGGTTTAAAAACTAACAACTGCTTTTATTCTAACCAAAATAAAACAAATAAGACTTTCTCCAGAAGAAAAAATATTATCAGACATACTGTGAAAATTCCCTTGCTCTGTTAAACATCATTTGGGAAATATTTAAAAATAAAAATAAAATTCAAAAAAGGGGACTAATAATTCTGACTTCAACTGTATATATATATAAAAACACCACTGAATATTAATTATTTCATTTATTCATTTTCTTTTCAGCTTAGTCTCTTTACTGTTGAATGTGGCTAATCATAATTTTGGAGTGAACTAGGATTATTTACTTATGACCAGGATATCAATTTCCATTTATTAGCATTTTTTTTTTTTGTTGAAGAGGAGAGAAGAACATCATTTGTTTATCTCTGTACTCAATCAATATAATTAGTATAACGACACATCATAGACATATCATGTTTCTTTTTTTTATTTGTTGGTAAAATCACTGTAATCATTATTTAGAAATCCCCATTTTCTTTTAACCTAAGTAACAGCAATCTGTTACAGATGGTGTGCTTTGCAGTAGAAAATATTTTCATTATTTTTCGCCCGGCCATTTTATTATGGCCAATGCCTTGCCACATATTGCATCTAACATGTTTCATATTCAAAGTCCATTTTATATTTAGGAATTCATGCACTGGCAAATGTTTTGATTAATCTGAATTTAATAAGAACAACCTCACCAAGTCTGCCTCGCAAATGCTGTAAAATGCTCTGGGCTAGAAATGATCTGTGGTGGAGAGATTAAAACTCCAGTTTAAATTAGAAGCTGTTTAAAAGTCAGGTCCCAAATGCAAGCACTTCCTATATGAAGCAAACTTAAAAGTATGCTGGTTTCTGCACAGTTCAATGTGCATATGTCTCTGTTGGTTTAGCTTAATTGCTGACCATCCATTTATGTTTTGGTCTCTTCATTAGTACACAAAAGGAAAGTGGGTGAAATATTTACACAAAATTGCATGACCACTATTTTCAGAACAAAATGGCTTCATCTAGTGGAACTCATTTTACATTTATAGTTATTCATTTAGCAGATTCTTTTATCCAAAGCACTTACAAGTGTGGATAAAAGACACACTTAAAATCATCAGAAAGTAGCAGTACAGTATATTCATTTATTCCTTTTCATTCGGCTTAGACTCTGATTTATCCGAGGCTGGCGGAACGAACTGCCAACTATTCCAGCATATGTTTTACGCAGCAGATGCCCTTTCAGTTGCAACCCAGTACAGGGAAACACCCATACACTAACATTCACACACGTACTCACACACTACGGCCTGTTTAGTTCATCCAGTTCACATCTACCGCATGTCTTCGGACTGTAGGGGAAACTGGAGCACCCGGAGGAAACCCATGCGAACAAGGGGAGAACATGCAAACTCCACACAGAAATACCAACTGGCCCAGATGGGACAGTGCTAACCACTGAGCCACCATGCCATCTTATAGTACTATATATATTGCAGGTAAAATAAGTATTTAATATGTCATAATTTATTTAATTGTAAATATATTTCTAAAGGGTCTGTTGACATAAAATTCATCCAGATTTTGGTAAAAACCAAAGAATTCAAATATACAAAAAAAAAAACCTACTAAAAATGTAGCTACTGTATGCTTTATTACAATGGAATGACACAAGGAGGTACTAAACTACTGAAATGTATTTAATACTTTGTATAAAAGGCTTTTTTTTTGGTAATGACACCTTCAAGACACCTATTGTATAAGAAAAGAGTCACTCAGGTGTGATTTTTTCCCTATACTTCAATAGAGTCTAAAAACCAGACGGTTCTTCTGTGAACTCTGATCTTTAGTTTTTATTCTTTTGGATTCAGGTCAGATGGTTGCCTGGGCCTTTCTAATAGCTTTAATTTTTTTTCGGAATCCAGTTGAAAATTTCCTTGGCTGTGTTTGGGAGCATTATCTTGCTGAAATGTTCACCATGATTTTATCTTCATCTTCCTGGTAATTTCAGCCTGATTTCACTAGAAAACGTAAGTATTTTGCGTTTTGTCAGTTTAGTGGCTAATTCGTAGGAATTTGTACAAGTTGGGTCTTATGGAAATGTAAGATTTTAAAAAGGAGGCTTGGCACCCAACTCTGCCCTAAAACCCAACTGTCATTGGATGATGAGCAAATCGTACTAAATTGTATGAATTAGCCACTAAATCAAAAAGTTATGAATTGACTGAGACATTTCATTTGCTGTCTGGGCTTTCCGTGCCTTTTTACACATCCCCTTCTTCATGTGTTCAATACTTTTTCCTTGTGTCATTTCATTTTATGACACATACCTTAATTTCTAAACTAAAGATTTTTTTGGTTGTTACTAACATCTGGTTAAACATTCAAATCAGCACTACCTTTAGAAATACATTTTCTGAAAAAAACGGTGATCTGTTCAATACCTACTTTACCCACTGTAAATGTTACTGAATGCACCGTGCTGCACCGCAGGCATACAGTTGGAAATAACACACACTGGACGCGCACATTTACTCAAGCTCACTTGCAGGATCTTCAACATCTTCTAGATGGGTAAATTAACTTAATTGATTTTCTTTTTTAGTTTTGAATGTTACTCAATGAAAAGCATCTGCAAGTTGGAAACCAATAGAATGGTATTTAATATGAAACTATGCAGATGGTGCTCTGTGGTGCGGCAGAAATTTAAACAGTTGTAGTTTTGCGCTGCGAACAGCCACCAACTTGTGGCAATGGTGTGCTTACCCTGATAGAAATTTATGTTTACAATTCTAAAATGCATGGTGCTTCATGGCATGTCATGCAGCGCATATGATGTGCAACCCCCTTTAAGGCTAGTGTATATTTCTGTATTTATAATTCTACGTGTTGTTTGTGTTGCTCTTTAATAACACTTCCGAACCCCAAGTTGTTCCTCTGTGTGAAGATTATTTGTGGGTGTTGTGTTTTTCCTGAATGCTATCTTAATGTACAAGAAGCTAAAACTCATTCGTTCTGAGGCAGAACCAGCGGATGTGCAACAACTTTAATCATAAGTTAAACAAAAATGAGATGTTTCCAACTAAAGTTTCTTAATGGGACTCGACATTTGTACACATGCGCTCAAGGGTTTGCGTGGCTCATGGCCCTGCCCACACTCATCAGCGATACCAAGCTGACCAATCACAGAGCTTGCACTATGCGTTCGTTGTCACGACGTGTAGTTACATTTTATGAAAGGTACACAACGCAGCCTTCGCATGGTCACATAGTCGCATGATGCTGATGCACACCTCTCAAAAAATGTAACTACATGTCGCAATGATGCATAGCGCAAGCTCTGTGATTGGTCAGCTTGATAGCTGTGATGAGTGTGGATGGTGCTGAGAGCCGCGAGCCAGATGGAGCAAATGTTTACAAGTGTTGAGTCCCGTGAAGGAGCTCCGTATGTTTTGTGTTTATCTTATGACTAAAGCTGTTGCACGTCTGCCGGTTCCTATCTCTGAATGAGCAAGTTCTAACTACTTGTACATTAAGGTAGCATTCAGAAAAAAACAAAGCACCTAAGAAACTTGATACTGAGGAACATAACATAACTTACTGCCAGATAGCGCATCGGCAATGTTATTTGAAAGCAACACAAACAGCATGCTGAAGTATAAATACATAGCTACCCGCAAGGCAAACACCATGGGTCACAACAATTGCTCGACGCAGAGGTTTAAACCAGAATGAAAATAGGAAAAGAGTGTGTCAACTGCAGTTGGTTTGTCAAGCCAACTCGTCTGCATCCCATTGAATCCTAAGGGGCTATTCACACAGAATGCATCTCTGTGTTTAAAAACAATGTAATACGATGTAAAAGTAGTGGATTGGAGAGAGTGTCACCTGCAGATGGTTTGTCAAACCCACTGACCTGAGTGAAGCACTGCTTCCCTAATGGCACACTATACACTACGCCAGGGTTCGGGAACCTTTAATTCAGCAAAGAGCCATTTCAGATTTTTTATATCAAATGCATTTTTAAGAGCCATTTGGGGTGTGTGTATATAACAAAACCTTTATTTATTTATAAACAAAACCTTTATTTATGTCCATGCACAAAAAAATAAAATAAAAAATATTGCAAAAAAAAAAAGGACAATTTATAGATTATTTTCTTGCCATCACCACTCATTAAAGTTGTTTGAATTTACGTGCGTGAGGTTATCATAGAAATGTAAGTTGCTTACACTTTATCGGTGTGGTGATACAAGTTAAACCACAGCGCCACATATGCGCATTGGTTGAAACATCCTTTCATAGTAATCTGAGTTCTGTTGTAGAAAAAACAATATAACAGGAATTGTAATTGTATTTTCAATAAGAAACTGATCTCTAGTAACAGTTATAATTTTTCAAACTTTAAAATATTATTGAAAAGAGACAGCTGGAGAGCCACATATTTTTGGTCAAAGAGCCACATGTGGCTCCCGGGCCATAGGTTTCACTTAACAGCATAGTGTATAAATTTAGTGTCATCCCAAATAGAACATTTTTTACTAACCAAAAATTCAAACTGTTTCAAAGACGACATTTGATGGCTTCCAAATAGTGAAATAAATAACCAAACTACCAAATAATTCCTGCCATGAGTATAACCACATTCACAATCGCGAGGTGGCATAATCACTCACGTAAGAGAATTTTGCACGCATATTACAGAATAAATAAAATCAACTAACCTAAGCCCCTGATAACTCCGCCCCTTTCCGCTACATGAGTAAAACTGCAACCGGTGAGTGTCCAACATTCAACAATTATTTTTAAAGGCTGAATAAGTGCATCATTCCAGTATTTAAAGAGCACTTAGTTTTCAAATAAATTAAATATTTCAGTGTGAATGCACTTTTAATACTACAAAATGGCATAGAATAGTGAACAAGTACGCGATGTGGGATGCACCTTAAGAATTGCACAATGTTTTTCCAATACGTAGACATGATTTTTATACTGTCTGGACTGAATATTCTATCCCCCTATCCCTAAAGTCAACCCTCACTGGAAGTAATCTGTGTTTTTACATTTTTAAAAATACTTATTTTCTAGGATTTTACAGCCATTTTACTCATGAGGATCCAAAAAATGTCCCCACAAGGCAAAAATGTACTGGTACTGCTATACCTGTAAGGAATAAAAGGTGCACACACATCCCTTTAAGCAATTTTAAAATGTCTCTTTTAGGTTTTATTTTAGGTTTTACACATGTAAATCATCAATTTATCTGTAATAGTTTTTTTTAACTGCTGCTAGAAGTGAGACCAATGGAGGGTTCTCAGCCCTAAGGGCATTCTTTGTATGTGTGTCTGTGTGTGTGTGTGTGTGTGTGTGTGTGTGTGTGTGTGTGTGTGTGTTTGTGTGTGTGTATGTCTACATAAAATAAAGAGGGAAGGGCAATATTTGCAGTTCATTACAAACGACGTCTTAATTTACAGCAGCTTGTTTATTGTTGTCATACATGTTGTCTTTTTTCAGAAACTGCATTAACAGCACGAAGCATCCAGTACGGACAACCATCTATAGAGATCCAGGAGCAGCTCAGAGCACCGTAGGGAAAGAGCTGACACAAACAGAATTCAACCTGCGGTGACAGCTGCAAATGTACATTATAAGAGTTTGGAATTCTTCACTGACAAGGCTCCACTTCCACCTTGACGACACTCACATAACATGCATCATGTTCATCTATAGAGGAGAACCTCTGGGAAACAGCATGACAAGGAGACCGCTAACTATTACAGATAAATCCCAGAGAGTTTGTAGAAATTCTTTTTGTGATTTACACCACATTTCTTTTGGTGAAATATTTCTCATCATGACACATAAAAATACTTCACGTGGACTGTTGTCCGATAGCTATTCCATTACAAGGTACTTGATGGATTATGAGAGTCCATGTTTGTCTAACATTCCTTTGGAATACCACACAGACCTTCAAGTTCACTTCACTTGTTAACACAGAATGAGATGGAGTGATTCATAAGTGCTTTTTCAAAGTGCTTCAATATTTCCACAGCTTTTCCACAAGACGTCTTCAGCAGATCTGGAAAATGTCCAGGACATCGTTTTAGCAGTTATGGTCAGATGTAGAATCAATGTTACCCTTTTGCAAAGCAATTATCATTCATAAAAGCCAACAAAACACCTTAAATTGGTTTTCACCATAAGCGTTACAAGGCAAATATATTCTAATATCATTGTAGCACTACAACATACACTAAACAATCGTGCGTGTACATACATACATACATATAAATTTGACTTGACATCTCAGTCACACATTTAAGCCAAGTGTGAACAAAAAGAGCAGCATTAAAAATGATCCCAAACATTATTTTACTATCTGCCTTGTAAGAATTTTGGAATATGAAGATTATGAAAATACAATATAGCTGTGTTGATGATACAGCTGAGCTGTGATAATGTAGTTTGGCTTGCCATCACTGTGCAAAAACCATTGTGCTCTTAAGACGTTAGAAACAGCATCTCCCAAAGCTCTCCTGACTCAAAGTGTATTGGTTACAGTCATTCAGATATTCCTCATGGAATCAGATACAGTAATTAAAACCAAAAATTATAGTTGTGTTCATATATTTGTCACTCAGAAATGCCTGCCGCTTTGTAGTTTTTTGTAGTAGTTGTCCTGTTCAGTGTGGTTCTGATTGCCCTCCCTTTCCAGTAGAACTAGAGGGGTCTTGCGGCGCAGACTGCGAGCCTCTGAGGTGTGCCCCACAGGTGGAAGTTGAGGGGGAAGTGGTGGCTGGGGAGGTTGTGGGGGTTGGGGCTGCCCGTGGTCAGCCTCACTGGCAGAGGAACAAGGAGAGCCACTCCTGACATGACGGTAAATGCGGGAACCCTCACGGTTTACATTTTTCAGCTCATAAGACTCAGCCACGGTTCCATCAGAAGACCCTCTCCACTCCCAGGGATTATTGGGGTTGGAGGTCATACGAACTACAGGGTGATGGGGAGCATGGGCATCAACGGTTATGATGCCTGGACTGCCGTCACGTTCTGAGCGATTGGGCGATGATTCTGTGCCCGTGATGGATGAAGTACCAGAAGAGGATGAAGTTTCTGAGGATTTTGCAGATCCAGACAGGAGTCCCTGTTGCTTTGACATGGCGATGACATGCATGATTCGAGGCTGATTTCCTGCCTTGAGAACTGGAATACTAGCACCACTTTTCTCAGTGATGGACAGCCATTTGGCTCTAGTGCTGGCACTTTTAGGGGATACAGGAGGGGGAACTGATGGCTGTGCAGGGGGACGAGGGGTCATCACTGCTTTTGGACCTGTAGGTGGGTTAGCTGGTTTAGACATATGTGGAACAGATGAATAGACTGAAGAATGGATGCTATCTTCCTCTGTGGTTGTGTCATCTCCACCGTCTGAGCCCTGATCACTGGTGTCCTCATCAGGCAAGCTTCCACCTCGCATCTCCATTGACTTTTGTTTCCATTCAGACACCAATTGTTGTGACCGCATTGGGTCCAGTGGTACAGGAACAGGTACTGTCACCAGACGCCTTGTTGGCTCCTCTGGAGCTGTAGCACGGGGTAATGTGTTACTGAATGTTACCATGGTCTCTTTTCCCATTGGGCTGCGAGGTGCAAGTAGCTCCACGTCCACACTGGCCCTCTTTAAGCTTCCCAATGAGGTTTTCTCTCGCTGCACAGGCCTGTTCAGCCCATCTAGAGATGCTGGTGATGTAATCTCCTCATTGCTCTCAGAAGCATGGCCTTTGTTATATACAGAGTCGTGACCTCGCTGGGCAAGAGCCCTCAAAGCATCCTTCTGTTGAGGAGGAGGTTGTGGGATCACAGCGTCCTCTGGAGATTTGAAGTTGGCAACAGCATGGAAAGCCTGGAATGAAACAGAGGCTCACACTATTTTGATGGTCCATTTGTTGAATTTAAGTTACATTGCATCTGCATGCCAACTAATTCTCATTTGATTATAAGTAGACTGTTAGCTTGGGGTTTAGGTTGGAGTTTGGGTTGGGGTTAGGGTTATGCCGAGTTCAGACTGCATGATTTTCAAAGTAGTCGTGTCACGGATGTTTTCACACTGCATGACTATCTGGGTTAGCATTCTGTCTGCGTTGTGTTTACACTGTAGGATGGATCGACGACAGGAGAGTTCATACTGCATGACTTTAAAATATAGAATCACAGACAACTTTGTGCAAACTACATCTCATAGCCAAACAAACGCGAGAAGTGACATGGAAACAACACAAGGTCACATAATATATCTTTCGTTATTAACTACATAATGGAAAAAAAAGGCTTTAGCAGCTTTAGAAACGTGTGTTGCTCACCTGGCTTTTAAAGAGAATTAGCAATCTCTCCTCAACTTTTTTTTACTTTTCGACCTGATTGTGATATTAATCAGATGACACGTCAAACAGACACAGTGCTCGTGCCAAATTTACACTAGTTTTTCCTCCATTTCTTGAGTCCAAATAAACTGAAAATGAGCGCTTTTAGCTGATTTGCATCGCCGACAGCTCCAGATATTTAGCATGCCAAATATCTCACGGGCATTGGCGACTCATGTGCGATTCTCTCATAACGCGTCCTTGATAGTTCATACTGTTCATACTCGCATGCACGAGCCTTGATTTGCCTGTGATTTCAGGCATTTGTCGGCGATTTCTCAAAACCTGTCGGTGAGTCAAAATCAGGGCTAAAATCATGCAGTCTGAACTCGGCATTAGTGTAAGTTAACATGTACCTGCAAAGTTTCTTATAGTCAGTTAAAGAATATTAAGTTAAAGTTATGTCTGTTGAAGAAATGGTATCAACAGATAATAGTCAACTAATACTCAATTGGACCATCAAAGTAAAGTGTAACAAGCTTATAGCGTTAGTTTCAAGCTTACAGTGGCATGTTAATATACAACCTAAACCTACAATCTAAACAAGTTGGTACAGTATGGAAAATGCAAATAAAAAAGTAGTGATTTCTAAATTTACTTTGACTTGTATTTCATTGCAGACAATACAACAAACATTATTTAATGTGTTCCTCATGATTTTTTTGTTTTTTCCCTCAACACATACAATTTTTTTTGAACATTAAAGCTTTCATCACTTTGTGTTGTCACTTCTTTTCACAACACTTAAAAGATGTTTAGGGACTGAGGACACCAAGTGATAAAGTGTTTCAGCTCTAATATTTTCCCAGTCTTAAAGGTGGGCAACAGTACTTTTTTTACAGTCTTTTTTTGTCACATTTTGCACTTTAAAACGTGCCACACATTCTCTATGGCAAACAGGTCGGGACTGCAGGCAGATCAGTCAAGTCCCTGTATCCTCATCCTCCACAGCCAGGACTTTGCAATGTGTGCAGAATGTGGTTTTACATTGTCTTGTTGAAATATGCATGGGCGTTCATGGAAAGGATGGCAGCATATTGTGCTCCAAAATCTCTTTGTACTTTTGACATTAATGGTGGCATCACAGAAGTGCATGTTACCTTTGCCAAGGGCACTGACACAATCCCATGACAAACCCTGGCTTTTGGACTAGTTGCTAATAACAGTCTGGATAATCCTTTTCTTCTTTGTTCTGGAGCACACAGCATCCATTTCTCTAAAAAAATACCTAAAATACTGATTCAGTACACATTTCCACTGTGTGATAGTCCATCCCAGAGCCCAGAGAAGTCGACAGCGCTTCTGGACACTGTTAACATAGGGCTTCTATTTGGCACAGTACAGTTTTAACTGGCATTTGTGGATGTAACTACGTATTGTAGTACTTGACAAAGGTTTGCCAAAGTAGTCCTGAGCCTATGTGGTGATATCGCTTTTAGGTGAATGACAGTTTTTGATGCAATGCCGGATCAGAGATCATGGTAGTTTCTTGGCCCATCTTTGCTCCTAAATTACTAGACCTTTCTTGGATGCTTTTGTACCAAATCATAATTACAATCACCTGTTGACATCACCTGTTTCAAATCACATCATTATTTAACCAATTTACCTGATTACTAGCCCTAAATTGCTCCTGTCCCAACTTGTTTGGAATGTGTTGCAGGTCTAAATGACAGGAAATGATGTATATTTACAAATGAAATTAAGATGGACTAGTTTGTATTCTGCAATTAAATACAAGTCAAAGTAAATTGGAAAATCATTACTTTTTTATTTACATTTTCCATACTTTTCCAAATTTTTCTGATTTGGGTTTGTAGTTCAGTCACACATTGAAAACAATTCTTATTAGCTGGTTATAGCTTGATATGGTATGGTTTCTGAAGGGCTATGTTTCCAAAGACTTTGTTTCCAATCCTGCTTCTAACTTAAACTGTGGTCCAATTAGGGCTGGATATGAACTCTGGTGTACATAATCCAGATAAATTCACTTTTCACTCAATTTGTGGAGTAGGCCATGACTTAAACAGTACTTCCTGACTGGATCTAAAAATAGATATGGATATTTATTTGATGTAAAAGATCATACACAAAAAAACAGTGTTCATGTAGCTTAAATAGTACAGCATAACATTAACAATAGTTTATGAGTTCCAGATTAAACTCCCATGCACTATTTTTGCCAAATGTAAACTCTTACAGCCTTAATTTTGAGAATATGCAAATATACAAATATACAAATGTTGTTGGTGCTCCTAAAACTCAGTTAAAGATTCTTCACAAACCCTAAAATAATAAAACCTTGTTGTAAAAGTTGCTCTAGGACAAAAAATAAACAAAAACCAGACAATATTTGCTCAACATCAAAAAGACTAAAGCCATGACATGAAGGACGGTTGTCAAAACACACATCTGCCAATATGTATCAGCAAAGGAATCACTCACCAGGTATGCTGCAATCCCTGCACCAATACAGAACCCAACGTAAACATCAATGGGGTGACTGCGGTATTGGGTGATCTGAGTGAGTCCTGTCAACGCAGCCGCAATGGCAAAGGCAAACACCAGAACAGGTTTGAGAAGCTTGGTGCTATCGGAGATTGTTGAATTGAAGTACATCTAGAAAAGCAGAGAACAGCAGAGGTCTTCAGCTGTCATGTGCAAATTAATAACATGCTGCCTTGCAGCTACTTACAGTCTGACAAGCACAAAAGTGGGAAGCAGTAACAACTTATCTTCATGTCTTTTGCTTCAAGTGGATCCTGCCAAGTACCTAGACATGTGAAGCGCTTACCTATTATTAGATGTTCACTAATCTAGTGAACATATAATGCAACTGAGCATATTAAATCACCTTTCTAAAAACAAATGTGTTGAAATCTATTATTTGTGCCAAGGCATAAGTGAAATCTATTCCATGCAGATCTGAATTTAAATATAATACTTTAATACTTGCTTATTATTTCTATGACTTTGAATACTCTCCATGTCTATAGAGGAACACATCACAGAAGCCTATTAGGTTCATATATAAATAGTATTTGCTGTAAACACATTCAGAAAACACACACTGAGACGGTGTCGAAGAGACTTACTGAAATATAAACAGCAGCAAAGGAAGAGAGGGTTGCATGCTGGGAAGGGAAGGTTTTCCTGTCACAGAGGAAAGCAAACATCTTGTCTAGACCAGAAATGCAACAGTCAAAAGTCAAAGTTAAAGTCAAATGTTTACATTTTCAAAATGGGGTGAGTAGGAAGTGCTTAACAGGAAGAACGTCACAAAGGGAAAAAGAAACAAAAAGTGATTGTGCAAGGCTTTAATCACAGTTAATCACATAATAACATGTTATTTAGTGTCTAAACATCAGATTACCTTGCGGATAGAATAGCATGCTGATCCTGCCCAGCACAAATGTCTTTGGTGATGTAAGGGTTCTTGTCACAGGACACACCTGGGACAGTGTAATTGGGTTTGCACACTGTGAGAAAGAATGGCGTGTGGTAGCCAGTGGCTAGCTGGATGACATCAGTAACCAATGCTGTTGCACAAAGCCCAAACACATGAACACCTAAAATGAGAGGGAGATCATGAAGAATGAAACACTGGTGAGTCATTTAATTAGTTTCATGTAACAGTATGCTCCTGACTCACAGTATATAATGTTTATCTGCATCATTTTGTGTTGCAGTTTCAGTAATGATAGATATACAATTTAATGTAAAAAAATCTCACAATAAAAATGCTATAGCCATATAACTTTATGGAACATCATAAAACATAGTTCATTTAATTGTAATAGGTAGAGTTTTAAACTTTTATAACTACAGTGAAAAATACTATGCAAGGCATCCGGAAACTGGGATTATAAGGTAAATCAGCACAAGGTTATTATAGTTTCATTTTAATAATATTCTTTATTTAGCTTCACATTTCAGCTTAGTTTTAGATAGTTTCATTAGTGGTTTTGTTAGCCTTAGTTTTGCTTATATTTTGTAAAAACATGTTTATTTATTAATTCATTCATTTTCCTTCGGTGGAATGAACCGCAAACTATTCCAGCATATGTTTTACGCAGCGGATGCCCTTTCAGCCGCAACCCACTACTGGGAAACACCCATACACTCCTTTACTCATACATTACGTACAATTTAGCTTACCCAATTCACTTATAGTGCATGTCTTTGGACTGTCTGGGAAACCAGAGCACCCAGAGAAAACCCACGTGAACACGAGGAGAACATGCAAATTCCAAACAGAAATGCCAACTGGCCCAGCCAGGGAATCGAACCAGCGATGGTGCTAACCACTGAGCCACTGTCCCACCCACATTTATATTTAGGTTTTATATATTCAGTTTCAGTTATAGTTTTAGTAATTCTAGATTAGCAGAGTTTAAATTGTCTCCCCGAGCAAAGGTTATTGTTTGAACAGTTTACATTAACTCTTGTGCAAACCTCTTAGTAATAAAAAAAAAAAATAACTGTTTGAACAGGCACTGAATCCAAAACCACACAAATACAATTCAGACAATCTTAGTTACGTAGTTAAACCATACATCGCCATAGTTAAACCAATCGTCGCCATTTAGTTCGCTTGTCATCGCACCGACCGGGGGATAACAAACAAGGGCAAAGAGGCAGAGCATGAGCGGAGCTACAGACGCCTGCTAGCATTTTGCTCAAAGGGGCTTTTCTTTAGGAGAAACACTTAAACCTTCATCACCTGCGACTCCTTTGTGTTCTGACCACATGTGCTTGGTAGTAGATTATATCAGTAAAGTGTTTAGTCTTTTAAAAACATTGTTGTAATGCATTGAGCCACTAAGCATTGTTCTTATGGTGTTTTTCTACAGGAGAAAAATGCAAATTACTTCCAAACATTTCAGATATAGTCTGTGTTAGAAAATGCAAGGCTATTTATGAAATCTAGGCATAAAACTGTATTACAACGTTTCAGATTACTGTTTTATAGCCTACAGCTAATTAATCTGTCAGATTCTGGAGTGCATTCAAGTTCTAAAAAAATTATAAATAATAATTTATCTTAAGTAAAACAAATACATTTATAGAGATGGTATATAAGTGTATAATTTCACTCACCTGGGAAATGGAGGCAACTTGAATGGTTTGTGAGCACAAAGTGCACACACCATGCCATATTATCTGATAATTGTAAGAAATAATTCCAAAAGGCAATTGACTGTGTTAAGCCACATAAATCAACACAAAAATATGATGAATATGCTGAGTTCAGCGACTAATCAGCCGGAATCAGCTGAGGTGACGAGACAGCGAGCAGCGAGACCTAGCTGTCACTCAAGTGGCCACGCCCTTAATTATGCAGACTTAATAAAACTTAATTAAAACTAAACAAATGAGTAAAAAAAAAAATCACCCCCCTCACAGTTGTCATAGAGGGTAATATTAGATATATACACCAAAGCCATCTTTTGTACCAGGCAGTAAACATGTTTTATCAGCTGTAAAATTGGCCAATTTACCATCGCAGTCAGAAAACATTTGGATTTCCTGGAGCCAGCCCCTCAAGGCAAGTCGATAAATTGCAGTTTTAGTTACTTCCGTATTGGCTTCCCGAGGGAGAGCGGGAGGTTGCCGTTTGAGTTAAACATGCCTACTTCACTTTTTTTGCCAAATGAAGAAAAGTTTCAACATGCTGCATTGACCTTATTCTTCAATGCGGAATTGCGCTCGTCTTGCTATAGTTTTAGAACTTCAGATTCAGCTGCCTATGGGAGAAATGACTAGGAATAATAAACCGCAGAATATGGTCAAACTCCTTGCTCTACAACCAAGTGTTTGCATGATTATACAGACAAAGCAGAATCATATAATAAGAAAAAATCAGTTTGCAACATTAAGCAGCACAACGAGCTGTTTTTAACGTCTAAAAATGAATGGAAGTGAATGAGACAAGAAGTCTCGAGCCAAAAAGATTCAAATGGCTGCGCCCCCTCATTTGCAAAGAATAAGGTTAATAGAAAATATGCTTTTGTATAAAGGCACAGTGGCTAAGTGGTTAGCACTGTCACCTTACAGCAAGAAGGTTGCTGGTTCGAGTCCCGGCTGGACCAGTTTTTCTGTGTGGAGTTTGTATGTTCTCCCTATGTTTGCGTTTCCTCCAGTTGCTCTGGTTTCCCCCACAGTCCAAAGACATGCGCTATAGGTGAATTGAATAAACTAAACTTTCCGTAGTGTGTAAGCGTGTTTGGGAATGAGTGTGTATGGGTGTTTCCTATTACTGGGTTGCGGCTGCAAGCACATCTGCTGCGTAAAACATATTCTAGAATAGTTGGCGGTTCATTCTGCTGTGGCGACCTCTGAAATAGAGGCTAAGGCGAAGAAGAATGAATGAAGGAATGTTTTTGTATAATAATTTGCTTGGCTGATGTGGCAAGCTGTAAAATGTGTTGCTCTAAACAGATCACAAAGTAAGTGTTTATTAATTCTGAAAAAATGACTGAATAATAGAATAATTTTGAATTATTTCAGTTCGTTTTCAGTGACTTGTTAGTTCCATTTAGTTTTTCATTTATTGTGAATTTTTACATTTTATTTCAGTTAACGAAAATGTTTTGGTTTTTTTACCAACAGTTTTAGTCTTAGTTTTTGCTTAATAAAATAACCTTGAATCCACCTTAAAATTCTTAGTTCACAGTTCTTATTAGTTCTTATTTGTGTTAATCAGAGATGCCCAAACTAGGGCCAAAGTTGGCCCATGGTAACCTTTGATTTGGCCCGTCATTTCATCTGAGAAGAGAGGGAGAATAATGGACATCGTTTAGAGATTGTAAATAAAAATTTTATGTAACCTTTTTATGTTTGTTTTACTGTTAAGCTACAAAAAAAATTTGAACTGAAATTAAACGTTTCAATTTAAATGCTGTAATTTAGTTTAAAATGTACATACTGTCACCCGACGGATAGAGGACAATGCAGAGACTTTGGTGACGGAATCAAAGAAAAGGCAGATTCGACTTGACTAGTGTATGCCGCATTAAACTTCACTGTGCTATAAATATAATTGTTTATGTTTTAATTGCAATAAGTTTATCATTTAAAAAGTTATACTGCATTAGTTAATATGATTCAAAGTGATGTTTTCTATTTATTTTTAAATATCAAGAAATAAATTAGCAAATTACCCATGTCAATTTTAATGTAAAATAGTTTATTTATCTTTGGCCCCCAGCTCTCGATGATATTTGGTTTTTGGCCCTTCATACAAAAAAGTTTGGGCACCCCTGGTGTAAATATACATCTTATATGTGTAAAATTGCCTTTCAATAAAGAGAGTGTTACGTACCAACAAAACGAACAGTTCTCCGCAGAAAAGAGTTAAAATTACATCCACCAGCATTGATGCTTCCCTCAATCCCAGGACGAACCTTCAGCTTGGACTGCATACAATACAGTAGACCTTCACCTATCATAATCTGGACATAAGACAATGAGGGATGATTAAGAAGGGTTCAATATTATGCACCTATTTCAGACATCAAATGTAGAAACAGAAAATGTAAGCCTAAGAATATTATTATAGTAATAATATTATGATTTTAAATATAAGGAAGGTTCTCATCTCACAGAGGCAGCAGGGCCAGCGAACGCCAGACTCAGGAGCATGAGCAGAGGTATAAGCTCATCGCCGCTGTCCACGTAAGGCATGCTGAGAGATCGGTCATGGCAGCGGAACCCCACCTGCGCTGGCTGAAGCACATCTGTCAGCTCCAAGAAGTACAGCGAAACCATGGAGGATGCCACAATGGGTAACTAAGATTTACAAGGAAAGCAAGGGTGTATAATTATAGGTAATTCTTAATTTGTTACATTGAATTAAATTCAAAAGCCTTCATCAATTTTAAAATGTACAAAACTGCATGTCGTTGTCAAGTACAAAAAGATATAAAATATTGATAATACACAAACATATCAACATCTGAAAACAGTTTAATTACTGCTGAGCAGTTGTAGCAGATGGCTGTTAAATGTCAACAGAGTACTGTACTCCAGGACTGACAGTGTGGTGAAAGGTATACTAACACAGTCAAAATGAACGCTATTTTGAATTTTCAAAAGCGCATCTACGAAATTTAGGAAGATCAGTTGTATAGAACTTAATGTATTTAACTCTTTAACAAGCATTGTAACCACCTGGTCGACCTCTTATCCATAGGCTATCATTCGTATTTTAATTGCTTATTACTATTTATCAGAGTTGTGTCAATGTATTATTTAATGCAAGCGTGGGCCAATATTTTTTTCATAGAGTGCACCTTAAAGGGTTAAGTATTAAACTGGTAATAAATGATGATGTACCTCTACGAAATAGAAGCAGGGTAGCAGTGTCAGACTGTCTTTAGGGGGTTTCTTCTTGATTTTTTCACGTGCAGTTATCATGGTGGTGGTCTTCTGAAGATTTTCTGTCAACAAATGCATTTTTAATGCACATCATGGCCATGAACAATGATTTGCTGCTTGTTAATTTAAGTCACACTGAAAATAAAGATTTCTGCAAAATGGTTGCAAACAATTTATATGGGTTGAATTTAAACTATCAAATTAATTTTACAATTGTTAAATTTAATTAGTTTGTTTAAATTCAGCCCCAATAAATTGTTTACAAACACTTAACGTAAAAACATTGAGTCCAAATCCAAGGAATCATTTTTGAATATTTTTTTTCAGTGCATCATGGTGGTACCAAGAAGGACAATCTCATTCTAAAGAGTATTTTACTGCACAAAATTTGGATGCTCCTAGGATGATCATAATTTTTTTTATCAATATTTTTGTTCTGTTTTATTCCAAAAAGATAACTATATTAAAATCTGTGTGTGTGTGTGTGTGTGTGTGTGTGTGTGTGTGTGTGTGTGTGTGTGTGTGTGTGAGAGAGAGAGAGAGAGAGAGAGAGAGAGAGAGAGAGAGAGAGAGAGAGAGAGAGAGAGAGAGAGAGAGAGAGAGAGAGAGAGAGAGAGAGAGAGAGAGAGAGAGAAAGCTTTTGTTAAATACTATCCGCAGGAAAAGGACTGTGCAAAAATTTTCAAATTATTATTTTCTCATCTAAAACAAAATGAAGTCCCCTTGAATAAATGGATAACAGACGGTGTGCCTGAGGAAAAAATAAAAATTAAATAAACAACTCCTCTCAGAATAGTCTCAAACCAGCATAATGAACAAATGTTGATGTGGGTTACTGTTTGAGCAGGCATTGAGAGAATAGTGTTTCGTGCTCTGCCAAATCATCAGTGACTAAACAAGGCACTTGTCCTAAAGACACTCTCCCAACTCTCGAGTGGGAGTGAGCGAGGTTCAGCTGAAATTAGCAGAGAGCCTGTTTTCAAGAGTGGGAGCTCTGTTTATCTCGAAAGAGCCACATATGTCTCACAGGCAAAAGATTTCTGAGAAGAATCCATAGGCGCTGAGATCTCCCCTAAAAGGCTGTGTTTGTGCTCACACATTCTCACAGTGTGAGGCTCTGACTGCGGATAAAGTTAATTAAACTTGACTGGGTTTCTGACACAAATCTGTTCTCCGTGAAAGTGGGGTTAAAGAGTGTGCTTTGTGACACAGCTACTTTTTGACACTGGTTTGTCTGCAAAAAATCCAAGCAAAACTGACCCACCATGCTCCACAACAACATGGGTCGATAAAAGAAAATTTCAAGCCACAACAACCAGTCAAATTATACACTTGAAGTGAAGAGGTCCTGCAAAAATCAATAATGTAATCAGATAAGAATGAGCTAGTTCGGTCTCACTAATGTTCACACATCATGAGAAAAGTCACTGATGGAGAGATAACTGCTGATGATTTCAATTACATTGACAATTTCAAGTACACTGACGTAACACCATGATTATTCACAGAATAAACTTTAAAAACACAGACAAGATAGATAGATAGAAAGATAGAAAGAAAGAAAGAAAGATAAATAAACAGTAGCCTATGCTATTTTTATGTAAATCAGTGTTATAACCAAACTGATTGTATGAAATGAAGTAGGCTTTTATATGATTAAATAACTAGGCTAAACGGTAGCATAATAACAATACTACTACCACTACTACTAATAACAACTTAACAGTTAGCAGCTTTTCAGCTGTTGACTCATTGAGTAGGTGTCAATTTAAAACAGTGCTTGAGACAATCACTTCATATCACTGTATGCCGAACGACTTACCGTCGAACATCCATACATGCTTATAGATTTGACCGGCCAAATCAATTAAAGTAATTCTGTAAAGTGACACTGAGGTGACGTTTATTATGTAAGACTAGATTTGCGTCCATACAGCAGCATCACTGCGACATTCTCTGTGATCGTTTATCTTAATAATACCGCATCTAAGCTAGACGCGACGCGACCGTATCCCCCCACGTAATTAATTGGCAGCGTTCTGGTCGCGTCGCGTCATGTTGTTTATTCCGATAGATGTGTTTGCTGTGGAAAAAAATCTCACCTTCACTGTGAAAACAGGCGATTCCCTGTATATCCCGAGTGAAAATTGTAGTGTATTCCTTCCACACGATTTTAGACTGCGGCTCTTTCAGTTCATATTCCTCTTGCAGCTCACGTTTTCCACGGAACAATCACGCAGCCGTGAACTCCTGTTATGAGGAGCCAACCACAATATTCCTCAACTCACCGAGCTGCTGTTACTGCTCTTTTGCAGTCAGGGGTCTGATATCTGAGGAAATTCAGTAGCAGAAAGAGTCCACAGTGAGAAATAAAAATGATTTGTCAGTGCTGCATCCACTGATATAATGTGTATAAAATCGGTCAATCATCACCAGTCATCAGGTGTGGCAGCATTCCTTAGCATCTTCTGAGAGTGATCTGCACTGGTCTCCTCCAGCAGAGGAAACATGGTACTGCACAGGTAACGTGTGTTTAGATAACAGGGTTTTGGGGTGGAGATTAGATTATTGGATAATTTATGGTCAATAAAAACACTCATGAACACCCCATGCATATCTTAATGTCCGGTTCGCTGTATGTTTATTGATTGTTGCCTTCACAGCCTTTAATGTGAAATAATTAAATAAATAAATTGTAAAAAAATTATAAAAAATAAATCCATTATTAAATAAATAGATACAAATAATTGTACATTTTTATTCAATTGTATTTATAGATGTTTTTAAGATGTAGGCAAATAAATAATGTAAAATAAATCTGGAATAATCATATAATTAATATAATTTTATTTTTTTATATTAGGAATAGCTCATCAGCAGTCACTAAATAAAACACAATTCATATTCATCATGGCAATTATATATTAAATAGAGATTGTAAAAAGTGTAAAAGCAAACTGTCTTGGCCTTGCTTTTTTATTTTTCATTAAATATATAAATTTATAAATATAATTTTGTATTAAAATATTTGTACAATTATTGATATATTAAAGACCTCCCCCCTATTTATAATTACATTTCAAGTACTTCAAACAAACTACACAGGTTTGTAGGCTGTAAAAATTATTTAAAAAACCACTTAAAATTTTGTTTTAAATACATTTTCTATATTTTTTTATTAACAGCTGTTTAAATATATGCCATCATATTTCAGACATCATATACTGATAGCATAACTGATATTCTAACTTTATTATTATTATATACACTCACCAGCCACTTTATTAGCTACTAGTACTGGTTTGGACCCTCTTTTGCCCCCAGAACTGCCTTAATCTTTTTTGGCATAGATTTAACAAGGTTTAATGTGTTGTGCGTTCAGAGATGCTCGTCTGCATACCTTGGTTGCAACGAGTGGTTATTTGAGTTACTGTTGCCTTTCTATCAGCTCAAACCAGTCTGGCCATTCTCATCTGTCCTCTGGCATCAACAAGGCATTTGCGCCAACAGAACTGCCGCTCACTGGATATTTTCTCTTTTTCTGACCATTCTCTTTAAACCCTAGAGATGGTTGTGTGTGAAAATCCCAGTAGGTCACCTGTTTCTGAAATACTCAGACCAGCCTGTCTGGCACCAACAACCATGCCACGCTCAAAGTCACTTAAATCACCTTTCTTCCCCATTCTGATGTGCAGTTTGAACTGCAGCAGATCGTCTTAACCATATCTACATGCCTAAATGCACTGAGTTGCTGCCATGTGATTGGCTGATTAGAAATTTACAATAACGAGCAGTTGGACAGGTGTACCTAATAAAGTGGCCAGTGAGTGTAAACATTTGAAACAGCTGTGCTGGTTAAATTCTTATGTAGAAATAAGGAAAAAGATCCTCTGATCTCAAAATGAATTTTCTTTGCTTGCCTCCAGATGGTATGAATAAGGGTAAACACTCTGGTTTCATAGAGGCGAAAAGTGTGAACCTCCAGCAAGCTGCTGCCACTAAAGGCCTGGAGAAATGCCCAGCGGCCCACTGGCCATGTCTCTGCTGAGCAGCCCGTGCCGTGATGACCTCTTGAGTCATAGCCAAAGCACAGTGGCTGGCCAATCAATTTTCCTCTCGATTTCCCATGCACACATCCTCATACAGTTACAGTTAAATCATGCAGTAATAAAATGGCTGTCAGTAGGTAAGTAGTCATTATAATGGTCAGTTGTGGACAGAAGTGTTGTGTATTAATTGAAGTAACACATGATACTGATCAGTGAATACGAATAATGGATTATATAACAAAGCAGGTTTGTCAGGTTTAGCACCTCCTTATGGATGTCAAATAACACTCAATTTTATAATCACATTTGTCATTTTATTTTTTACAAAAACCTTATCACATACTACAAAATTACAAAACAAAAGACATGATTCATATTTACAATAGCAAAAAAAAAAAAAAAAAACTACAGCATTCACTCTTAGACAAATTGACTGGGAAATTAGTTTAGTAAAACATATTTGTAATAAAATATGGTGGCCTGTTTTGTTGTGCATTCCTAATGTTGCTTTATAATAGGAGACCCATGCTGCTTTAATATTTCCAAACAGTGTGGTCTTTAGTTTAATGTGGAGGGGATCCTTCTCCAGAGACCTCCACACAGACAGTTCTTGATCCATCGCTGCTCCCATTGTCTTGTGGCATTTGTTTTATTTGGAGATCTTAACATAGTGACACAGCCACACCTAAAAATTTCAGAGAGACAAGAGCTCATTGGCTAGTGCTGCTATGCTAAATATAGAGTTTTCAAGGCAGTCTCTCTGTACAAGTGTCATATGATTATTACAGTAACAGTATAATTTACTATTCCTAGAACCAAGCCAAACTGTATTCAGCAGTGATATTTTTAGTTGTTGTGCACTCAATAACTCATAATGAAAAATATACAAAATATTACAATGTTAATTCATGTCCATGCATATTTGCGGATGAATCATCACAGACATCAAAACCTGAAGCATTTAAAAAATATATTTATGACTTAATCTAAATTAATTAAAGGAATAATTCTAAAAGTGATACCTTGTGCAAGCTTTGCTATCCTCTGTTGGAGAGATGCCCAGATGTAAACATCGCAGGTGATCCACTCTCTGTGACGCTGGACTTCTGTAAATACATCACCAAAGATGACACTGAATTAACCAGTAACCACTGACAACAATTAAACTAAATAATTTGCACTGTCCCAAATAGTACTGCCCTAAAAGACTTGCACAAGTAAATACTGACAACTATGGCTTTACCTAATTGGTCCTTGTTTTTGACCCATCCAAGTGCGCACAGCACACACACATTATGGGTGAGTATTGAGAGCACACAAACAAACTGCGAGCACACAACCAAAGCAGTTGGCAGCTATTGCTCCACCCTGGGAGCAATCAGGGGTTATGTGCCTTCCTTGTGTATTACAGATGTATTACAGATGTAAATGTAGTATTACTAGATTACTTCTAGTTAAGAAATGTAAATTGTGTCATCAAGTTCGACAATTAAGTCTCAGGTCTGTTTCCAAGTAACTAAAGGCTGATTTATACTTCTGCATCAAGCGCATGCTCCGGTACAGTCTTCGTGTGGTCACATAAAGGCTGATTTATACTTCTGCGTCAAGCACACACGTATGCTTCGACGCAGCCTGCGCTATTTGCATAGCCGTGGCCGATGCTGATGTGCACCGCTCAAAAAATGTAACTACACGTCGCAACGACGCATAGCACAAGTTCTGTCATTGGTCTGAGTGTGGGCAGGATGGAGAGCTGCACAAACCCGTTGGAGCAAATGTTTAGAAGTGTAGAGTCTCGTGAAGGAGCTCCAGATGGAAAGTTTTGTTTTTGTTTACCTTATGATTCAAAAAAATGTAACTACACGTTGCAACATGTTGCTCAAGCTCTGTGATTGGTCGGCTTGGTAGCGCTCACAATACAATAAAACATGATATAAGGAACTACCTATTTTCATTTTGATATTAACAACTTAACAGACACCAAAAATGTTTATGTAGCTACATAGGCTATTTACATGACCGCCATCTTCACTGTGTGCATTTTTATAACACAACGGAGCCTATAACATAACTGCCTCCTTTCATTTTCACTGAAAAATATGAAACATACCCTGTCTCTTTTGGTAAATATCAGTTTTTATAATCGTAATGGCAATCAATAATACAATAAGTTTATACAATATATGATTGCAATATATGCAGAATCAGTTTACGTGGTTACATAAATTAATATATTAACTTATCTTTGCATACAGGCAAAACACGTTATCTGAGAACAAGTAATAGTTTCAAAATACTGAAGAGTCATTAGATCAATCATTTGAAATCACATCGTTAGACAATATTACGTTTAACAACTATAGTGAGAAGAGGGCCCTGCAGTAGATCCTTGATGAACTGTCCGACACGCGCTTTTCTCACCTGGAAAGGTGTGCTCAAAGCACCCGCTAACTGCCTGGAGCTCAGACCTCTGCATACGCTGCAGCGTTTCAGAGGTGTAGTGTGGACCGGGAACTTTTCAGAAACGCTAGGTGGTGTTTTCGTTCTAAACGCCATTTTAAAACTAAAACATATTAGTGTAAACAGGGCCTCATATATATCAGGTTAACTACTCTTCAAGTTGGTCATGCTCACAATTATTAGACAGAATTGAGTTTTAGCATTGAAAAGCAATTTGTGCATTGTAACATTCATTCACATATTCAGATAAGGGCACTTCTCAAATCTTATGGTTTAAAAGCTTGCAGTTTAATATTTTATTGAGTATTGTGGCATCCATAATTATTAAAGTGTTGTGGTTCAGCTGTGTATTAAGAAAATTGTCATTCTCTGTAAGTCAAAATCGTTCAGCAGCAAGTCTGACTCCACACTTTTTTGTACCATACTGTTGGGCTAGATATCCTTATGAAAGCATCCCTATATAATGGTATGGTACAGACATTGGAAACACAAATGCATGCATACCATACTGTACAGAACTATACCAGTCAGTGGAAAAAACAAGCCACAATTAAGTTTGTCCAGTTGACATGTCTACAATTATAATAATCTCCAGTTCAAAGCCTCTAAATATCCCTTTATGAAATCCAGTATCACTGACCTGAACATCTCCACTTGTGCATTGGGGTTGACCCCAGGCAGGGTGTACGGTTTGCCAAACTGCAGTCTGAGCTGGTGTTTGCTCTGGATCTTAGTAATGACACCATCATTGATAGGCAGCCAGTCCATGCTGGGTACAAGGAGCTGACTGGGCAGCAGACAGCACTCATCAATCAATGTCTCATCAGGGTCCTGCGGGTGACTCTCATCTCGAGCTGTCATCCAAAGAAAACAAGAAAACAGACATACATTTTTAAGGATGTGGAAAAGCTTTTTTCTACTGAACTTATAAAAACTGGCGCAAAAAGTGGCAGAAGGGCAAACTCACAGCAGAGCCAGAGTTTGGTGAGCAGGCGGAAGAGCAGAAACATGCTGTCTTGGTTGTCAGATGTGGCTGTGTAAATGGGCAAACAGCCTGGTTTCAGAAGGCCCCAAATACGGATCATCACCAGCATCTCTCTCAGCATGCCCAGAGATGCACCATCACGCAAGAACCCAAACCCTGGACGCACAATGGAGCCCTAAAAAGAGAATCCGGCATAAAGCATCAAAGTAAACTTAAAGCCACAGTCACACTGCACGTTTTACCCTATAGACTTCCATTCATACTCATGCGACAATATTCGCATGTCGCTGGTTCCCAAAGTTCAAGCTTGGTGAACGCATCACGTAATTTCAAGAGCAATAGAAGATCAAAATGTGACTTTTCTTTACAGAAATACTGTGGTTAAGCGTATACTATGGGGTAAATGTCTAATCATCTTGTTTTATCCTGACACGCTGTACAACAGAATTTCACATGCTCAAACTATAGTGTGACCATAGCTTATGCCTCATTTACACCGAATGCATCTTTGCTTCTAAATACGATTGATGCGCTCAGAAATGGGTTAAAAAAAATAAAATAAATAAAAGCACAGCGCAGCACAAGATCTGTGACGCGATATTATGAATGTGATTTAATAACAACAATAACAGACCCATTAAGCCACCTTTTCACTGACATGACATTCAGACACGACAGTCGGAACATGCCCCCTTGTGACAGTCACAGAGAATTTTCAGTTTTGTCATGCACCATGGGAGAGTAGCTGATTCTCACAGTGTCTGAAATAAAGGAGTGCAAAAGCAAGAGCCTTCCTGTGCCTTCACTATGGTTGAATGAATGAATGAACGAACGAATGAATAAATGAATGAATACCAGAAATTCATAGACCACTAAAAATTTTAAAGGAAATGTGGAGATAGCATTAAAGAACCCCTATTATGGGTTTTTGAAAATGACCTATGCAGTGTGTCATACAGCTCTCAGTGAAGTGAAATATCCAGCTAAGGTTTAAATCTGAAAGTGCACCATGTTTAAAACTATTAATTAATCTGTAAAAGAGTCGACTCAGAGTGGTTTGAATGAATCGCTGCAGTAACAAATCTTTAGCTGTGTCGACATGATGTTGATACGGAACTCAAGCCCAATTGTTGCGCACGCAGACCCGGGAAAATTGAATCCCCCGGCCCTGCCCATAAACACTGATGAAAGAAAAAGAGGAAGATAAACACTGTAGCAAATCCCTGTTGAATCTAGTCATGAAGACGCTGTGCTCTGAAGTGTGAAGCAATGTTAGTGAGGCTGTGAAGAGTCCGTGGTTCAAGTTTATTTTTGCAAAAATACCTTAACATTATAGCCCCAGCCTTGTGCTGTGTTCCTGTTTTTTTCTGACGAGTGCTTCAGCAATCTACACGCTTACAACGGGGCATTCGTCGACCATTTGTTAAAGAAAGGATCAGAAAAGACTATATGCAGTGTTTCCCACAGGTTTGAAATATACTTGCGGTGGTAGCCGGATTGAAACACATCTTTTACCCACAGCACATAAATGGTCAACTACATGCAACAAATAAAAAATAATGTGATTTTTTACTATATTTTTATTTAATATGACACCTTTTCTTTTCAATAGGTTGAAGTTATTTAAAAAAAGGCTGTTGAAATGAATAAAATCAACTATTTCTCTTACTTTTGCTATTTAGGAGCCATGTGCACCCACTGACAGGTAAAGGGTTCTCTCTCTCTCTTTCTCTCTCTCTCTATCTAAAGTTGCTTCATTGGCTTGACATTTACAGTATTGCCAAAGCATTTTAGATAAGTATAAAGTAATATATTAACATAGATTAATAAAATATACAGCAAATGAGAAATAAATAACAGAAAAAAGGAATAAAAATAGGCAGTATTGCTAAAAATTATGATAATTACTAGAAAAAAAGTGTAGATTATTTAAATTGTCAAATTAGTTGATTAGCCCTTTCTAACAAATATTTTGTAGCCATTATAGATGTAATTTTGTTCTCTCTGAGTATACAGTAAATTTTGACTGAGTTTAATAAATGATTAATCATTTAATGTTTCTCTCGCGGCTGTGCGCACACAGTCAGCTGCAAAAAGTTGAGGCAAAAACACATACAAATAAAGGCAACTTTAGAAAGCGAAAGTGAAACCAGAATCCCGAACATTTAGGGAGATTTCATTTCAGAAACTACGGTCAGACGCATTTTGGCGGAAAAGGCGCGTCTGTGTGAGTGACGGATCGCGCACACACAGAACCAGCAGTAGAAACGTGCAGAGCGAGAGAAGATTTTCCACTGGTTAATCGATCATGAAAGTTTCGCTGTCTTGTGCACATACAAAAAAAGTGTAAAAGGATGATAGCAATAGTGTTTTTCATGTAAAGTCTATGTGTGAGAAGTTTGTCAGAGCTTCTGGACCTTTACAGTACAAAGTTCATGGCTCAGTTTCTTCCTCCAATTTACAAGTGCGATTAAAAAGGTTGCCTCCTTGTTTTCTCTAGCTTGCAAATTATGTATTTAATTGTGTTTTGTTACTTGTAATCTCTCCACGTGGCTTGTACTGTATCTGCTTAACTCTTTATATTAACATGTTGCGTCTAAAACCACGTTGAAAACGTGACGCATGCCACTTTGTTTACAGATTTCAACATGTGCGGCGGTCAAGTTTCAAAATAGTTCAGTTTTTGCCACTGTGTGGATTAATACTGAATGTGTGTCATGATTTTTACTTATGGTTAAGAACAGAGCAATATGCTGGTGTTGAACTGCACTGCTTTAATGCACTCCTGCATTGGGCTCATGCATAAACTCTGCCTACTTCAAAATTGTTGACAATTCAACCAATCACAACAGACTGGGTCATCAGACCAATTAGCACAGATTAGCATCGCACTAAGGAGGGGGTTTAGGAACAAATTAATCGCTGAACAAATCATGTGGGAGTTGTTGGGGTAATTAGGTAAAAATAAATGCATATTATGATATTTCATTTAGAAACATTAAGGACATTAATATCGACACCCTTGTTTCTTGTACTGATAACATTTTAATTCCAGACAATTTATCCAACCCAGATGATCTGCTTGCTCTGTATAACAATAACTTATCCAACATCCTCAATCTTCTTGCTCCAGTAAAATCCCGGTCTGTCACTTTTTCACATACTGCTTCCTGGTTCACCACTGAATTACTCTCATTGAAAGCTAATGGTCGTCAACTTGAGCGTCTCTATCATATAACTGGTCTTACCATCCACAAAAAAAAATGTACAAATCTCACGTATTGCTTTATAAAGACTCTATCATTCAAACCAAATCCACATTTTTCTCTAGTATAATTAGCTCTAACCAAGGCAACTCCAAAACTCTCTTCTCATTTCTTAATAAAACTCTTCAACCCCCAGATTCCCTACCCCCCCACATGTACTCCACTGATACTTGTAATTCTCTACTGCTGTTTTTTAATGGAAAAATTCATAATATTCACCAACACCTTAACTCTGTTTCTTCCCCTCTCTCTCACTCTGATTTACCTTTACCATGTCTTTCTTTTTCCAGCTTTCAACTACCTAATACCCCAGTGATTGCAGACCTTATTTTGAAATCCAAATCCTCCACATGTCAGCTCGATCCCATTCCCACAGTTTTGGTCAAATCCTGCCTTTCATCTCTGCTCCCCCTCATATAGTCCATTATTTACTCCTCACTTACCACTGGAATTGTCCCTTCTCATTTCAAAACTGCAGCTGTCACTCCTATTCTGAAAAAACCTGGTCTGGATCCCAATAATTTCAATAACTTTCGCCCCATTTCTAACCTACCCTTGATTTCAAAAATTCTTGAAAAAATTGTTGCTACCCAACTTCACTCCCATCTTGTTCATAATAACCTTTATGAGCAATTTCAGTCTGGTTTCAGGTCCCGTCACAGCACAGAAACTGCACTCATCAAAATCACTAATGATCTCCTTATGGCAGCTGATTCTGGATCCATCACTATTCTCATCCTACTGGATCTGAGTGCAGCCTTCGATACAATATCTCACTCTATCCTTCTCAACAGATTATCTTCCATCGGTATCACTCACACCCCCCTTGACTGATTTCACTCATATCTTTCTGGCCGCACTCAGTTCATTCAACTCAAAAACTTCAGGTCACAATCCTCCCTAGTTACCACAGGTGTTCCCCAGGGCTCTGTCCTGGGGCCCCTTCTCTTCTTAATCTATCTCCTTCCACTTGGCAACATTTTTCGTAAATTCAATATACACTTCCACTGCTATGCGGATGACACCCAGCTCTACCTCTCTAGCAAGCCCAACTCCCCTCTCCCCCTTTCCATTCTCAATAACTGCCTTTCTGAAATAAAATGCTGGTTCACTTCAAATTTCCTAAAACTTAACAGTGATAAAACTGAAATTCTTCTTGTTGGCACCAAATCTACACTTTCTAAATCTGACTCCATCTCACTTACTATAGATGGCACTTCAGTCTCCCCCTCTCCTCAGGTTAAGAGTTTGGGTGTCATCCTTGACAGCTCACTCTTTTTCCAGTCTCATATTAATAATATTACCAAGTCTGCATATTTTCATCTTCGTAATATAAACCTTCTCCGCTCCTCTCTCACCGCTCACTCCACCTCTATTCTCGTACACAGCCTTGTCACTTCACGCATTGATTACTGCAATTCTCTCCTTTACGGTCTTCCACAGAAATCCCTCCATAAGCTTCAACTGGTCCAGAACTCAGCTGCCCGCATCATCACCAAAACTCCTTCTTTTCACCATATCACCCCCATTTTACAAGATCTGCACTGGCTTCCAATCAAACCCAGAGTAGAATATAAAATCCTCCTGCATACATTCAAGGCCATCTATAACCTCTCACCTTCTTATTTGTCTGATCTTCTCCATATCACCACTCATTCCCGCTCTCTTAGATCCTCCTCCTCCATTCACCTCTCTGTTCCCTCTGTCCGTCTCAGCACATTGGGGAGCAGAGCTTTCAGTCGCTCTGCTCCCAAACTCTGGAATTCTCTTCCTCCTGACATCCGCAACATTGACTCTCTCCCTCTGTTTAAATCCAGACTTAAAACTCATCTGTTCAAAATAACTTACTCTTTATAACGGCATACTACACTCTGTATCATGTCTTTTTTTTATCATCTTCTCTATGTTTATACTATTGGTTTATTTTTAATTATTGAATTGTGTATATGATATTGTACAGTGACCTTGGGTTTCTTGAAAGGCGCTTTAAATAAAATGTATTATTATTATTATTATTATGTTTTTTGACATTGCATGCATATCAGACTGTTGTTATCAAAATATTACATTTTTTAATGCATAGTAGGGGCTCTTTAAAAGTTTTTTATTATTATTACTCATTTATAAATAACAGTTAGTTTTTTTAATACATACTTTTTTCTGACTCAAAAAGTAAGAAAAAATAAATAAAATAAAAAAATCATGAAAAAATAATTCTTGCGTACACGGATCTGATTGGACAACACTAAAATACATCACATTTGGTCGGCTGGTCGCATATGGTCTAGTCACAAAAGTTCACATTTTTTACAGGTCCGCAGCTCAAATCATATCAGAATTTTCCACTCACGTGTGCACCGCTTTAAAAGACACGAGATGCGAGTGTAATGGTTTACATTAAAAAAACAATACAAAAGTAGAGCGTTGGAGAGGAAAAATGCATTCTGTGTAAACGGCCACAGATCATCGGTAAAGGTCATCACAGCTGAGCTCACCTGGTTGGGAAGGTTGGCCAACAGGTACAGAACAAAGTCTCCGACCCACTGAATAAGCTGCTGGAGGGATTGAAGGGGTGGTCCATCCAGAACAAACTCCTCTGTCTTCAGGTTGATCATCACCTTATCAATGTCTGAACACATTAACAGATTAAAAGATGCGCTTAGTATCAAAACAACAATAAAGGGTGTGGATTGGAGAATGCAAAGTTTCATTCTCTGAAGTAGGCCTGTCATAATTATTAATTTGGAGATAGGGCTGTGCGTTTTGGGGAAAATATCGAATTGTGATTTTTTTTTGACAGATATTGCGATTTCGATTTGCTTTGCGATTTAATTTTGTAGTCAAGCTTCAGCTCATTAATCTGTATAGTAGCTTCTTACTGCTAAAATGCAGTGAGTGTTAGTTAAAAAAAGGAACTTAAAAGATACTAACTTATATTAGCAAACAACTCTGAAATTGTACTTTGCTGTTGCTTGGTACTAGATTGAGTGTCCCTGGCAGTACTTTTAGTTGACTTTTAAGCAAGACGCTCCTCATATAGCCACCTGTGGTGCTTTTTTAGTTGCTGGTTGTTGTATTTCCACGTGCTGTGGCAACAATTCTGTGACAGCTTACAAATGACCTGGTGTTGTTTGGTGTCTGTGATGTTAAAACCAAGATATTCCCATATTACTGACATGCTGTTTTTTTTTTAATATTACTTGGTCTATTAATGCTTCTGAAGCAGCATATGCCATCATTTAGCAAGTTCGCGTTTTCCTGTTTGTTTGTTTTTTATTGTGAGTGTTCCGCGTAGTTCGGTTGCACTATTCTGATAGGGCAGAACAAAAGTGTGCTTACTCAATTGTGTAGTGGGAAGTTAAATAATATATATTTTATATTGAGCCTCTTGCGATCACACAGCCCTATTTGGTGATAAGGATTTTTATTTATTATATACGAATTTATGCTGCCACTTAATGCTTTAAAGAGGAAACATTATAGATGCAATTTATATACTGTCCATATTGATGGAGTTTATCATATATCCTTTTTGTTTTTTGTAATGTAAATCCCCATCTGTAAAGTTTGAAATCACCTCAATACTGCATATAAGGAAACAAATTATTCATGAAATACTATATTTTTAAAATATATAATATAATATAATATAATATAATATAATATAATATAATATAAT
>CAIGQZ010010147.1:238409-253934 GCA_903798205.1 Danio tinwini
ATTAGGGGTGTAACAGATAATGGTTGGTCCGTGATTCGTACGGATTTAAGCGCACAGTTTGGAACACACGTGACCTGCAGGTTAATAAATTATTTTTAGATTAATCCTTAGATCCCTTAGAATCTTATTTTCTTAGATTAATTCTAAATTTGCAATGATTGCAGAGAGACCCCCTTTTGCATCATTTAAATCACATGTATGAAAGCATTTAGGCTTTCCTGTATTATATTATAATAATATATTATAATAATAATATTATTATTTATATTATAAATTATTATTTAATTATTAAATTATTATTTATATTATAAATTATAAATGATGGTAATTTGCATACGTTCATTAATCCTTAGAGTTGCTGAATTCAAATCTCTGGTTGAAAAATGCAAAAATCAAAGTCTTTAGTCTTTTGAGATGGTTATGAAGTTATAAACAGTCAAATAACACAGCAGTACTGGGATAACTTTTTATAATTTGTTTATGGTAAAGATTAAAATCACCATCATGTGAAAGTTGTAAGCAGCAATTACATTATTAAACCAAAAGGTGACAATCTGACATCAAAAATATGCCATTGAATAATTCTTCAAAAATTATCCTCTAGCAATAATACATTAAGTTTTATGAGTGAATAACTGAATCATTTATTAAAAATGAGACTAAAATAAATAATGGTTGTACAAATTATAATGTTAGATTTATACATTTAGTGTTATCAGCAACAGTAGTAGTAACAGTGTATTTTTCACAATACTGAATATTTTACAATTTATTTTTATTCAGCTGATTATTTCTTCATTTTATTTTTAATAAAAGTACAGGTTCTATGTTCTGTTTGTTAAAATCAAATGTATGTTTATTTATTTATTATTATATTTATTATTTATTGCATTTTTTAGACAAGTTAATTATTATTTATATTTATAGAGAGAGACAGTTTTGAGTTTATAGCTATGTCAGCTTCTCTGGCTATGTCACGGCAAAAAAATTAAATTTAACAATTTAGAAACAGCACTTTTTATAATATAATAAGGTTTACAACAATAAATAACAAATGCAACAAATAATACATAAATTAAGATGTAAATCTAAAACAGTTCAAGATTTTAATTTGATAAAAATTCTACCATTTTGAAAAACTCAAAATATTTAAAGTATATGAATGAATGAATGAATGAATGAATAAATGTTTAATAGTTATTTGCTATTGCAATATTAGTATTTTAGAGGGACTTCTCTGAGTAAATGTCATGAGTGAGTCTCATGTTGTTATTATTTATAAAAACACTGAATAATTTGTGTATGAACGTGAATGGACGAAACATAAAACAGACATTTTTTTCTCCAAAAACTTGCAAGACTACATGCTGAACGCTCTGAGATGGTGTTACTGTGCATTCATGCCAAAAGCTGCTAGAGCATGAAAGTTTCTGGAGCTCATTCATTTTCAATAGGAGCCCGGGGCACTAAGCAGTGAGGAGCAGCGTGGCACGTCTTCGCTGGTGTGGGCTTTGTTAAGAGTGGGCTATATGCACAGCTATTGTTTTTCAGTTCAGCCAATGATGAACTTCTGGTGAAAGATTTATGTGACTATTTTCAATTTCATAAGGTTCCTTTTACAGCATTGATGTTGTAATGTAATTCAAATACAGGATGTTGTAATGTAATTCAAATACAGGATGTTGTAATGTAATTAAAATACAATCAGTTTAACAGACTTAATCGTCCATTTGGTTGTTAAAGAGTAAAAAGAGATGAAAGACCGTTTAAACACAGGTGCAGTCATCAGCAGCAGGCTAGCTAAAAAATCTGAAAATACTGGTGTAAAATTAAAATTAAATTAAGACAGTGCAGAAAAAATATAATTTAATGCAGTGCTTTTTGTTTGGTCTGATACCCACTTTATTTCGTATTTCAGCCAGGCAGTGAAGATTGCTGTTTTTAAAGAAATCAGATCTTAAACGCAGCAATTGTGTATAGAATGGCAACTAATCAGAAGCCTTGGGGCTGGCTGACTGAAATTAAAAGTCTGTGTGCTTATATCCTGTTGAAATCAAGTCAACTTTATGGTAAAGAGCTATGACAGTTCAGCAGCAAGCAATCAGAATGTAGAACCCCACCACTTAAGAGAATTCCAGAGAACACAGTCCTGTGGACTTTGGTACTGATTATAGTTGTTCCCAAGGGTTTGATTATTGCGGTCACCGGATTTCACTGGAGTTGCATACCGCATTAAATTCAAAATTCTCCTCCTTGCATTTAGATCCTTAAATGACCTAGCTCCCACTTATCTCTGCAACATGCTTGTCCCCTACATTCCTACTCGCTCATTACATTCCTCTGACTATGGCCTTCTTGCTGTCCCTCGGTACCGCCTCTCTTCAATGAAGGGCAGATCATTTAGTGTTATTGCACCCAAACTCTGAAACTCTCTACCACGCTTGCTCCGTTCTGTTAATAATATCTCAGATTTCAAATCTTTACTTAAAGGGCACCTATTTTACCCCTTTTTTAAGATGTAATATTAATATTATGGTTCTTCTGTTTAGGTTCAGTTCAAAACACAATTCAGATTTTTTTATTATAATGTGTTAAAAAGTGTCATTTTGGGGGCGTGTACACAGTTCGCTGTTTTAGGGGCGTGTTGCTTCACATGAAAATTAGTTTCGACTTCCCGCCCAACTTAACAAGGGGGCGGAGCCAAGAGCTCCCCTGCTTTGTGTTTTGTAATAGACAGGCAGACAGAGAGAAGCAACATGAGTGAGAGTACCAGCCAGCTGTACATGTACGACTCGGACATAAAACCAAGCAGAGAGTACAAAATCATTTGTGTCTTTGTATAGTTTTACAGCCAACTGTGTGCTAGTTTAAAGCTCCGAGCTTGCAGCCTACACCGAGACTAATAAAGCACACTGAATTAACTTTGACTGAAGGGCATCACGCACCGGATGCACCGCGACACGGCGCGCACATGACAGTTGAAAGTATCGTACACTTGCAGTGACAATCGGTGTGTGTCACCTGTTAGAAACTTATGTTTAGAATTCAGAAAAGCATGCCGCTGCGTGGTGCGACACTGCGTGTCGCCGAGCGGCGCTTCTGGTGTACGACCTGCTAGAGGCTTTAACTAAAGGGCGTCATACACCGGACGCGCCGCTCAGAGCCATGACGCGGCACACCAGACGCGCACATTCGCATGTTATTTAAAATTAAACTATTCAGATAACGCTCTGTGGCGCGGCAAAAATATGAACAGTGTCCCGAGCAGGGCCAGCGCGTCCATAGAGGCGACCTAGGCAGCAGAATAGTGAGCGAACCCCCCGGTCCTCACTTTCATCCGTGACAATGCGAAATGCATGGCGCTGCGCGTCGTTAGTTCGTTATTTCCAATGGAGGGACGCGCACATAAGGCAACGTGCTCGCACTTTCTAGCTGCACCTAGTTAAGATGACAGGGAGCTTCTGTGACCGCGGGAAATGCAAACGGCTGAAGTTTAAATGAAAAGTACACATGTATGCAAACTCACCAAAACTCACAAACACTGGCGGCGAGGAGAGGTGAATGTTGAGTCCAATGAGCCTTACATCTAAAAATAGAGCAATGGTGTTTCTTTGGTGACGTCGTTTTGACTCACACGCTGAAAATGGTGGACGTGAAACAACATACTGAGGAGATGGTAATGGCCACCTGTCAATCAATATTGATGGGCAGGGGGACCGCACTCCTACGTCAAGTTGCGGTCGATCTCAAAACCGCTCCAATTGGTCCACCATTTTTATGTTGTTAAATTGAAAAAAAAAGCACTGGGTGTGTTTATATTACCCCAATATGATGGTCTATACACTATACCTACACATATGTCTGTCCAAACAGCTTGAAAAGTAAATTTTTCACCATAGCTGCCCTTTAAAACTAGGCATGGGACGATTACCGCAGTTTGGAAAAGTCAAGGTTTAAAACTGCCAAAATTTTGTGTAATACCGTTCCTACATTTTTTGTTTGTTTTTTAGGACAGCAGTATCTCCAGCAGAAAAAATATCCAAAGATGCCGTTTTAAATTGTGAAGAAATTGTGTTTTTGAAACTAATGAAGACAGCAGAAATCAATTAATCTTTTGAATTATTTAGCCTGACTTGTTTACTGCTCCAAACTATTATAAATCTTGCAAAAAATAAAATATATTGTTTTCAAAAGGGTAAAAACGTATAGAAAGAATATATTTTAGAGCAGTAAGCACAATACCATGAAACCGTGATATTTTTATCCAAGGTTATCATACCGTCAGAATCTTATACCAGCCCATGCCTACTTAAAACTCACTTATTTTCTGAATGCTTCACTTCTGATCTGACAAACTGACCACTGTATTTGATCCATCTCCACTCTGCTTATGTCTCTTAGGTCTTGTTTTCAATTTCCAGTTTGTTATATTCGACTTCCTGTATGTTTGTGTACTTAATGTTGTCTCTACGTATGTTTGCTTATACTATCTCTTTTTGTTACATTCTTTGTAAAGTGTCCTTAAGCTCTGGAACGGCTTTATAAATCAAATGTATTATTATTATTATTATTATTATTTCCAATTATTCACAATGTTTTCTTAGTGACATACATAAAAAGGTGAGTAATGGCAAGTTAATGCACATTAATGTTATATATATATTTTTTTCTTAAAAAAGTGGGAATCTCAATCTAAAGACTGTACAAAACAGTACTGCTGGTTTAGAATATTTCAGACATATGGGAAAATATTGGATAAGTGGAGCAAAGCCACACACACAACTTGGGCCCAATCCCAATTCTTTCCCTTAGCCCTTCCCCTTACCCCTACCCCTCAGGACACCACTACCCCCTTTTGAGCGTTCATGTGAAGGGGTAGTGGTGTCCCAATTCTCTTTAGCTTGAAGGCGTAGGGCTAAGGCCGTACTCACACTATGTACAGTTGCCTTGAACTGGGCCAAAGCACGCTTGTCCCCCCTCCCTTCTCCCCCGACGGCCCGCACTCACTCACGGGCCTGGGCGCGCTTACGTCATTGATGATGCGCTCCTCAGTAAGCGCTCTTGCTCAGCACAGTGGAGATTTCTTTAGTTATATTCATTAAGTCGTTAGATATGTGGTGATACGCAGTCTAATATTTCACCGAACAGATCAGCCACTTTTAATGCTCATAAACAATCATAAAATCCTTGTGCAGCAGGAATTAGGAAGTTTGCTGAAGGCGCAGCTGACGTGCAGTGAGGGATTTGCGTCTTTAATAATCTACGACAGTTTGCTTTCATTGAACAGTACGAATGATTAATCTATAATCTATAATTTAATCTATCTATAATTAATCTATATGAAACAGTCCCTTAAAAGTCACGTCTCGCTTTCAGTTTCGGACTTGGGCACGCTTTTTTTTGGGGGGGGGCACGCAAGTGAACCGTGCTCAGGCCCACCTCTTCCAACCGGGCCAGGGCCGCCCAAGTGAATTGTGCCTAAGCCTGATTCAGAGCGCTCACACTTCTCAAACGATCCGGGAAAGGGGCCTGGGCACGGTTCGAATAGCATAGTGTGAGTAAGCCCTAAGGGAAAGGGGTATACACCCCTTCGAACAAAGATTTTTCAGAACCACACTCGTTACCAAGGGGTAAGAATATTTCCAAGAATGCACCAGCTACAGCGACACCCGGAAGTAAGGAGAGTCATAAATTAGTATTTTTTTGTCATTATTACGAATTTTTACAGCAAACAAACACATGTTTTAATATATTCATAACTGTGTTCATGTTTACCGTCATGCTTTTATAAAAAAACAATAAAATAAAAACTGCTAAATTTCCCGATCTATAATCTCTAATAATAACTCCTATACAGCAATCCCACAACATTCTGACACTTGATGACACTCAAATACCCTGTCAGAAAAGTCTAGTGACTGAGAATGAGCGTTTTACAGTGTCT
This sequence comes from Danio tinwini, assembly GCA_903798205.1. Taxonomy (NCBI): domain Eukaryota; kingdom Metazoa; phylum Chordata; class Actinopteri; order Cypriniformes; family Danionidae; genus Danio; species Danio tinwini. The sequence goes on from CAIGQZ010010147.1 coordinate 244,354, forward strand.
GCTATAATGTTAATGTTGATTTTGGTGTGTTTACATAGATGCATATGGCCACGGTGTAAATGTACAGTATAGTTACGATCTTATTGTCACATTAGATTGTCATTTTCACGCTAGAAAGCACGTTTTATGTGGGAATGTAACTGATTTGCTGATATGCTGCAACGGCCCCTTTAAATATGAGATCAATGTAGCAAATTTTAATGCTCTCGCCGGCGGAGCTGTGAAGCTAGACAGCATTGTCATTAAATGGCCAGTGAACTTTGACGCTCTCACCGCCTTTGCTATGAACCCACAGTTAAAATCAGGAATCATCAGAGAACATGCTACTTATTTATAGATTTTTTTTACTTTTCTTTACCTTTAATACAAATTTACATATACCATCGGCAAAGTTTAAATCCATCTAGCCACTACCTCTGGACATGGTTGAAAGTGGACAAGCTTAAAACATTTCACACCTCGTTTACAACTGTACTACTTACCGTTGTCCACTTGTGATTGGATGAACAGAAAATGCATCTAAAGTTAAGTACACTAGGTGTACTTAAAACAGACCCCACAATAGCAGACTGACCAACCTGCTGCAGTGCTTGGTTTTGTCTCATGTATTCCTCATGAAGTTTCTCCAGAAGGTTATGCACCATGCCAGGCTGTGCATGAAGCAACACGTCCCACCAGTCATATCCCGTTACCATGCAGTACTCCAGTAGAAACAGCAAATGGCGCAGGAGAGTGTTCATGTCCAACATTTGGCCCATGGATGGGGACACGCGAAACATGTGCAACTAAAATCAAAGAAGATGAAAATTAAGGGGCAGTTTATACAACAATGTTTTCAGCCAAAAACTGGAAACATTTTACATGCTATAGAAAAATATCTAAGCATTAACTAGGTTTTCAATCGTTCATTAGTGATGTCACCTTTATTTCTATAGCGCTTGACACAATAAATTGTGTCAAAGCTGCAAAGATGAACAGGCACACAACTTTTTAAAATGTATTTAAAGCTGTACCCCTTTTGCTCCTTTTTCATTTTTTAAAACCATTTTAAGGTTAATATTATTAGTCCCCTTAATTAATACTTTATTCAATTGGCTACAGAAGTTATATACAGTTGAAGGCAGAATTATTAGCCCTCCAGTATATGTTATCCAGCATATGTTTTACATAGTGGATGCCCTTCCAGCCGCAACCAAACACTAAAAAACATCCATACACACTTGCATTCACACACAGACACTACGGCCAATTAAGCTTATTCAATTCACTTATACCGCATGTCTTTGGACTGTGGGGGAAACCGGAGCACCCAGAGGAAACCCACGCGAACACAGTGAGAACATGCAAACTCCACACAGAAATGCCAACTGACACAGCCACATTCTTGCTGTGAGGCGATTGTGCTACCCATTGCGCCACTGTGACACCCTTTTTATATATTATAAAACAGTAATAAATAAAAAAAAAGCCCAAATAAACTTTAAAAAGATTTTTTAAATAATATAAATATATCAATCCAGATTTTCAGAGTTGACAGTGAGGGAACAAGTGTCCCATATTTGTCTAGTCAACATGTTATCATTTAACATGAGAGGCTTGGCAACATCCAAAGAGAAAGCGAATTTACATGATATGATCACCAGCAATCCAGGCTTGCAGATCGCTTGTATACATGCACCATCACTTGTACTACAGCTCTGTCACCATAGGAACTACAAATCCTGTCATGCACCTCACACACACCTGTGTCTGGTTCTCCAATGATTACACACACACAGCTATGAGCTGTTAAAAGACTACATGGACTACATGGATTAGATGGACTATTTATACAGCTCACTTTCCCACACACTTTGCTGAGTCTTGTTGGTTTATCCCTGTAACATTATGAAGCGTTTCCTGTCTAGTTGTTCCATGTTCCTTGACCCTTGGCTTGGTTTCCTGTTTTTGTTGTTTGCCGTAGAGATGGTGAAATTAAGCTTTCTAAAGCAGTGGACCATTTAACTCAATTGTATCAGAAAAAGGTTTGTTACTTGAAGCTTGCAGATGAGGACCTCTGCTGTTTAAAGTGTAGGAAAGCACAGTGTTGCAAAAATGTCAAATGTTTACAACCGACCAACTCATTCATGTGGTAATACAACAATAGTAATATAAACAAATTACTCAATTACTGTACTTTTTACATATAAGGTATGTTACATTACACTACTGATGACTGAAGTAAAGTCCAAGGTATTAAAAAATATTTAAATTTATCGTCATCGAAACAATCCTACACACACACCCTTGTTCCTAGCCAGGATCGATCTGTCGATTCCTGGATGGGAGGCAAATGCTCTAAGCAGGAGGCTATGGGAGTGAGGCTTTTGGGCTCCACTCGCCAGTTGGCCCCTATTACACACTACACTACAATATGCAGTGGCCTTCTTCAAAAATAGTTGCAAATAATACACTAATACACTTTAGTATGGTTCAAATGTTTTTTACTATAAATTACTATTGTATTTTAGTTGAATTACTGGTGTGTGGGACTGGTGCAGTGCTTTGAAACAGCAGAAATGTATGTAATTGACTCCTAATCTCTCACTATACACTTTACTAAGCCACAAGGGTGTTTAAACATTTGAATCAAAATTCAAAGCAGTCACGTGGGTATAGGCAAAAATGAAGTTTCGGATGTCACTGACCACATGTTTATAGCAAAACAAATTAAGCTCCGGTACACTGCTTCACTGCGAGATGTGTACATTTTTTGATACATGCTTTAAAGCCTCGGTGCACAACGTCACATCACTACCCGTAACATTACGAAGCGTTTCCTGTGTCTAGTCTTTCCGTGTTCCTTGACCCTTACCTTGTTTTCCTGTTTGCGTTGTTTGCCGTCTGTATCGATCATTTACCTGTGACTTGACTATGCTTCTGGACTTCTCTGTATGTACCCATTTGCTCCTGTTTTGACTATTGCCTGCCTAACAATTCTTAATAAACTGCACGTGAATCCTCAACTCTGTTGTCCAGCATCCCTCACTTACAATACAAAAGAGGTCCATCTGAGGGTTGGGCAATGTCGATCAATTTGTTATCGTATAATGTCTAACGTGAAACATCGCAATGGACAATGGCATTGTTGTCGTAGGCTAATTAATTATTTATGAGTAATTAATTCATATCTAATTAAGTATTTGTAGCCTACCGTTTCAACTACCTGACCCGCATGGTCTTTGTTTTATCGGGCGGAAGATTGCGATACTGGCTCAGCAGCGATGGACAATGGCATTGTCTATCGACCCAACCCTAGTACATCTTTCTTAATAAAAAAAAAAACAAAACAAAACAAAAAAACAGGTCACAGGCAAATAACTTAATCAGATATAATTTTTTTAATACTGTGGTCATATTCAGTACATCAAGCAGCTAGCAGAAAAGTGGCAGAACTTATAGAGCTGTGCAATATTGAAGAAAAATGTAAAAGCATAGCAAATAATATGATATTTAATATGTGGTACAATATTTTTTATAATATATAGGCTGATCTTAGTACATCACAGAAAAGAAAGCATGTCAACTTCTGAAAGTGAACAGCCATGTTTTACTGTTGCTTAAAACTAATCAGACATTCTAGCAATCAAAAAACCCCCAAAAAGACAAGTAGACCAGTATGTAATCTTTGCTTGCTTTCTGGGATGTGTGTTGACATGCAAGTACATTGCCCGAAGTGCTGAACAGTCTTTCAGACATGTGCTTTTGGAAGGCACACAGAGATACTTTTGTATTAAAATAATAATTTATTGCAAACCATTGCAATATGTATACTAAAATAATGTACGTTTTCAGCCAAAAACTGGAAAAAGATTTTTTGCGTTTTTGCCTGACTTTGCTACACATAATTTCTGTGACTGAAAAATGCATAAATCTAAAAAAAAAACAGGCTTCATAGTGGACGCGTTTGAAAACACTGCTGTTGTCATGTTCATGTGAAAATACAAAAAAATAAAAGTCTTTGAAAAAGATGAGATAATGAGTGTGCATAGTACATGATTAGGGAGGTGTAGGTAAAGCAGTGTTGCTCAACCACCTTCCTGGAGAATCACCAACACTGCATGTTCTGGATGTCTCCTGTGTTTGTCACACCCATTACAGGTCTTTCAGCCTCTTCTAATGAGCTGATGATCTGAATCAGGTGTGTTTGCTTAAGGAGACATGGATAATGTGCGGAGCAGGTGGTACTCCAGAAACATGGTTAAGAAACACTGGGTTAAAGGCATGTGCACAAAACACAGTGTATGTATAGTGTTGTTGTTGCTAACGCTTCATCACAAAAGTGTGGACTTACTTCACATCACAACCAACACTGGAGGTGCATCTTACACCAGCAAAATCTACACCAGGTAAACTGTAGGTTTATAGTTATATTAATTTTACAGTTATATTTAAGACTTTTTAATACCACAAGAATTTTAAATTGAATTATAGCACAGAATTAGCAAAAAACAAAACAAAAAAAAAACAGCATGTAACACAAATAACTACCATCCAATTGTTATTACCACCAATACTACTAATACTACTAATAATAGGGATGCAGCAGCACTCTGTGTTAGGTCAAACATTACTGTTGTGGGCAAGACAAAGCAAATCTGACAAATGTTGCGTGTTTTCAGACAGGAGTCCTGATTATTAATTATAATAATCAGTGTTGGGGTAAAGTTACTTTTGAAAGTAGTGCATTACAATATTGAGGTACTACCCCAAAAATTATTTAATTGCGTTACTTAGTTACTTTTTATGGAAAGTAATGCGTTATATTACTTTTGAGGTACTTTTGCATTACTTTTCCTTACCTGGTTGAGGTTTGATCTCTTTCAGAACTTGCACGTGTTTTTTTTTATACCTTTTTTAGAGGGAAGTTTTGCATTTAACAACCACCTATATCACCTACACCTTCATTTTCCCTTAAAAAAATGTAGGATAAAATTATATTTTGAAAACTTTCTGAGCCCAGAGCTATACATGCTGTTTATACAGATTAATGAAAGCATGTAATGTGTTTCCTCCTTTGGAAGTTTTTGTGTTTTTCGTTAAGTAAATTTACTGTCTATTGAAATAAATACTGCAATAAAGCCCAAGAGTACTAACATGAAATGATTTATATTGACAGGGATTATTGACAATAATTACAAAAAAATTAAGTAACAAGAGCTTAAAGTGCTTAAAAAAATGGTAAACTGAGACTGAGATGGACTCTATTCAATGAATATGCTTTGCACCATTTATTTAAAAGTACTATGTCGAATAAAATGTTTTCTTCTAAACAATAACAAGAGCTTAAAGTGCTTAACGAGTGCTCAAATGGCTCGTTTCCACTGACGGGTACGGTACGGGTAGGTACGCTTTTATGGCCGTTTTCACTGTCAAAAGGCATACCGAACCGTACCGTACCACTTTTTCGGCACCCTTTCGAAAGGGTACCAAACACGACAAAGGGTCCCAAAAGGGTCCCAAAGGCAGAGCTAGATGCGCAGCTGAACGCTATTGGTTTACAGAGATACATTACGACCTCACGCAACAAGCCAGAATGAAAACAAAGGAGCCGCCATGTTTTCATACACAGCCGAGAGATTAGATATACATATAATAACATATAATAACGAGCCCTGTTCCATCTGGGCTCAAATGAACATTGTCGTTGTCTTGATGAACAGCCATAAAGCCAAAAAGAAGAGCAGATTTTACCCTCACAATGATGGAATTCTGAACTCAGAATGATGGAATTACTTTCTAACAAGAGGCTACACGTGCTGCTGAAGATTAAGACACATTTAATCATGAGAGGTTTGCACTATGGACTCGATTTCCTGCTGTTTTGAACCTTAATAAGGACTAAATGTATGCTGTGTGTGGTTTTTCTGTTATTGGTAACATATCGGACACTGTAAGGGTCTGTATGTGTTCATATATGTTGCATTTATTTATTTTATATAATTGCAGACGTTACAGTAGGCTATTTCGCACTGTCATTGATCTGCAGATATAATCAACTCATGTTCATAGTAAAGTTAGTAATAAACATTTATACAGAAGTATTTATGTGTGTAAAGCATCTGTTTTCTGAGAAGTGCTTCTCATGATATGTGAGCGACCCGTACAGCTTTACTTCAGACATTTTCTTGAGACATTTTTCTGTCGTACACCATGCCCACCAAAAGAGTACCATTGGTACCCTTTAAGCAGTGGAAATGCAAGCCTGATATAGGTGACCCATACCGACCCGTACCGTACCGTACTGTACCAGTCAGTGCAAACGAGCCAAAAGTGCTAAAGAACTGAACTGCTAAACTGAAGTGAAATCAAGGCCATTTTCACTTATTTTTTCTTTTTTTTTCTGGGTTGTAAACAAAATCCTGCAAACTCTTTCTTTTTAAGACATTTGGACCAGACATTAAGACATTTTTTATAAAAGTCATTAGATTAAAGATTATGTCTTATAATTATGACTAATTTCCTCCATCTCACTCGAGGTTCATGTGTGCGCTCTGCGTGTGATGAAAGAAAATGACAATGAACCTCAAGGCTCATATGCTGACTGTATAACAATTTTGTTGTTTACATATGATATTGCATTAATTTGCATACATGTTTCATAAGCTGTAAAATGAAAGCCTCAGTTTGGTGTGGAGTTATCATTATACAAAAATCAAGAAAATCTTTAAATTTGTTTGATTCAAAGATTATGTAGGCTATTTAAAAACTGATATTATATAAGAACTATTAATAGCTGTACTTTTCCAAATACGTCTGTAGACACGTGTGGTTGCACGTGTTACTGTCCCGTGAGTTAACAAATATTTGTTACACATTTAGAGGCAGATCACAAAGAGCATGCCTTTCCGTTCTAAAAATGTGAGGCGCACCACACTGCAAAAAAAAAGAAGCGCGGTGCTCTTTTGTACGTCACTAGGAAACAACTGAATCAGCTGACCCATATTGTGTGCGAGTCGTGTTGCTGTCGATGTTATAATTGTAATTTTTAATAATATTGTGATATTCAAGATTTGTAAAATCTTAAAACAGCTTAAAAAGACGTAAAAGAACTCTGGATAACTTGAAACAGCGACCACAAGTCTCCATCAAGCCTCCATCATTAAAAGTTTGCCGTAGTCGCCTTCACAACACAAACACTGCTGTCACCTCAACAGAAACCCTGCAGTACTTTTATTCTCTCAATGCAAAAAGCGTGTAATTGGCCTCCTTATACTTTTAAATATATAAAATAATATTTTTTAATCATTTAACTGATACCATTAATCGGTTACAAACGCACCCTTTTGGTTAACAGTTAATCGATTATTTTAAGCATGCCTAATTAAACCACTTGCGCAGGCACTAAAATATATGTTTTTTTTTCCTCACAGCCACACGCCGGAGATCCAGCATGGTGCCATAATACTTTAAGCCCTGTATTGAGGCAAAAACAGAGTTTAAACCTTTAAAATGTTTAATACCAAAATGAAAAGATGATAAAAAAAACATCCCCAAATCAAAAGAAATCTTTGAGCTTTCTACATTGAATAAATTTCTTCACGTGGCCTTAAAAAACGTGCAAATCATTTCCCAAGAGAAAAAATCTTATTATTTTACATAGAGTGGCTGCATCTCCTCAACAATAAAAGCAATAACCATTTTTTTTTGTTTAGTCAAAATAATTGTTTTATCTAGAGACCATGAACTGATGTCAATCATAGCTGGAGGTGGGGTGCAGGTGTAGTGCTTCCAATCCAGTTTTTTTTTTTTATGTGTGTTTCTTACCGTTGTCAAGAGTTTTACTTGCACATAATCTACACTTGTTGACTTCTTTTCTTCAAAAAATTTAAAATAACAAGAATCCATTGCAAAAATGTAAGTCTCCGGCCTGCCATTGTTTCTGTTTCTGACTGTAGTGATGATGGGCGATTCACAAATGAATCGTTTGTTTTAACCGGATCTTCTAAGTGAACCAGTCGAACCAGTTCAAGAAATTGAGTTGTCGTTAAACGGTTTGCATCTTCAGTAAATACTAACATACCGGATACCCACTCTGAAATAAACTCATATCAGTTAGTAGAATAGTTAGTAGAATCAGTTCAGTACACCGACTCATCTGCTGTGGAAAAAAGAGACCTAATGATGATGTTGAGTGCGAGTCGACTGTCTGTTCCCTCGCATCATGCTCTCTCATCGATTCAACCTGACTAAAGTAATTTTTATTCAGCAATATATTTTGTAAAAGCCAATTAAGCAAGGTAAAAATTAATTTGTGTTACAATTTTTTTAAAGTAACTCAAATAATATTACTTATTTTTAAAAGAAATGCATTATATTACTTGTTACTTTGGAAAAGTAATATTATTACGTAACAAGCGTTACTTATAATGCGTTACCCCCAACACTGATAACAATAATAATAACAAATCATAATAAAAAAAATGTACATTAGTTCCTCCAAATTGTAAAACACTAACAAAAACAAAGTCCCACTGTCTATAAATCATGCTTATTTTTAAAATGAAATATATTATAACAATATTTTATATGTATAGCTTTGTATTATTGTTTTATATAAACTTATTTTCTGATTTTGTTTTATTAAATCATTTGCTGACAACCTCGACACTGATGATTTGTCTCTAAACAATTATGACTGATGTCTAACAGAATGTTTTTACACACAACATTTGAAAAATAGCTAGAAAGAAAAATGTTGTGGTTAAATTACATTTTAACTGATTGTATTAATACATTAATCATTAAGCAGGGTGGTCAAGCCCAAGCACTTTCCATGTGAATTTCATCATGCACGTCATCATTGTGCATTTAGGCGAAGTGAAGGTCATTTGACAGTTATGATTATGTTTGCTGAGCTCCACTAATTGGTCATGGCTGAAAATCGCAAATAAAGTCCTTTCAAACACTGGAAAACATTCATTGTATGTTGTGCATGTATATATACATATATGTCATGCTGCCATACCTTGCCATGATTGTCTACGCCCACCAGAGCTAGAGACGTCCAAGAGAACTGAAGGGCTTTGAAGTGCAGCGTTGGGCCTCCGGCTCTCTGACGTTTAATGGTAGGTTCTTCTCCAACGCGCTGAGAGGAACCAGAGGAACCATAGAACATTCCCACTGTTTGCAGGGAAAGGCGGTGGAGAATCTGGATACTGCCATCATGGAATGCCAAGGCAAGACCTGAAGACAACAAAAATAATTTTTACCTTAAGCTGAACAAGAGTTACGTTGTTTTAATTATGAGAAAGGTTATTTAGCTCTTTACCAAGGCCTGGGAAGAACTTAGTATCTGAGGCAACTTTGAGATCAGTGTTTGAGATGGAGATGGGAAGTTTAGGGAGAGCAACTGCAGACACTCTGTCCAGATCATTGGTCGTTGAGAGGATTCGCCATTTTAGAGTCATTGGCTGCTTTTCACCTACTAAAGATGGCAAGAAAACAAACAAAAGTTTATATTCCGAAGGCATTTGCAAATAAACTTTCTGTCCTGGGAAATAATGCATCATAATGAAGCTTTGCAAAAGTGTATATAAAAG
>CAIGQZ010010147.1:254334-265095 GCA_903798205.1 Danio tinwini
TATATATATATAAACAATACATTTAAATTAAAGAAACAATATTCAAACTAAATACAAAAGAATTCTCATAAAAATAATTATATAAAATGTAAAATATATAAAAATAATGTAAGAATATAGCAAAGATGTAATTGTTGTATTTACATAAAAAACTGCATTATGGTATTTTACAAGTCAACAATGGGTGTGTTATCGTAAACAAACTCAATTTCATTTATGTAACTTACCCACTGGCGATCGGTGTTGAAAGATATTGTTAACTGGGAGACCCTCCTTGCGTAAGGACCAGCACTCTACAATGCTGCCCATCTGACTAGATGCACAGAGCAGGACCTTCAGAAACAGCAAACACAAAAAATTATGTGTGTGGGTGTTGTGTATAAAAATTATATTAAATCTACACTAGGGATGCAACTTCAACTGGTTTCACTATTAATGTCACTTTAATTTCTCACAGTTAATTAATCATAAAGGCTTCTCAACACTGTTTCTGCACGGAACAAAACTGCAGCAACTAAACAAAGTTATGCCATCTGTGCTCTAGTTTAAAGGGTCATGAAACACCAAAACACATTTTTTGACAGTCATATATGTGTCCCACGCTGCTATAAACACTATTAGGACACATATATTGCACTAAAAAGTGAAAATTGTTTTTTGCGTTATTTTGAGCAAATTCGTTCTTCCGGTTTGAAACTAATTTTTGAAGCTACGCCACGGTCATTAGATACTTGCGTGTATTCCAGAGTGGAGAGTGGATGTCTGTACCTTCAAGAACAATGTGACGTATCTGAGGGTGTGGCATTAATTCATGAGAAAGATTTGGTTAAAACCAATCAGCGAGCTCTATTGTGTGCAACTTCATTAATATGTATGATAGCTTCGAAGACTGTTTTACTAGTGTTCACACAGAGAGACGCCACGTTGTGTTGCCAAAACAAGTGAAAGAGCGAGAATTTGTAGACACTAATCGTCAGTGTTGCGTTTATTATTATGCTGCAACGAAGGTTTTGTTTTCATTTCCCCACTATGAGAGCGCAGTTGGACTCACGGGTGGACTACAGTGCACGCGACAGAAATGTAAGGAACATTTGTACCCGAGAGCTTTTGGATATGATGAAATAATGAAATCCGGATTTACCACTCGTCTCTCTTTAAAAAAGACACGGCTCCAGTTTGATTGTCCTGTCGCTACAGGTTTGGTAAGTGTGAGAACAGTGCCCTTTGTTTGTTCATTCAGCTGGCAAAGTTAGTTCGTATTGTCAGCAGTGCTCTTTCAGTGTTTAAAGACATACCTCAGGCAAAATGTTAATATCACTGCAATATTATAGTACAATATTATAGACTGAAAGATCCTCTGTTAATGCTGCTCTTCGAGTGTAAACATGTATTTTGTGACAGGATAGTCTATGCACACGGCTTTCTGACGCTACCTACAGAGTGCATTTAAGTTACAGAGAATGCGGAGGTTTTTTTCTCTCATTCGCCGTGCGGTATTAAACATTAAAACTCCACTTTCCATCAGTTCCTCTCGTCTGTCACAATGAACATGCAGGAAATGTTCCTGAATAAACAGTGAAAGTGCCAAACTGCAGTTAAGGTCAACAAATTAATAATTTGGCAAATAATTTGATTACTGATGTCCATGTAAGCACAGTCACTGTCTTTCTTCCCTGCGTCTGTGTGTTTGTTTTGCCTATGAAACTCAGCGCGTGCCCAAATGGAAACTCTAAAGCTTTCCCTTTTTTTCCTCCCCCGACCCTCCCACACTCTCAGAGCTGGACACGCCCTCTTTCCTGACTTTTTGCAATCTAGAGGTGTGAAAACACCCTGCTGAGACAGGGGGGTTTCGTGACCCTTTAAAGTTCCGAGCTTGTACACAATATGCACGCAAACTGGAATAAAGGTTGATTTTAACTATGGCTACGGCTATTAACTAAGGGCCGTTCACATATCCCGCAGCATGTGAGCAGCTAGACATAATCTCACTTTCCAGGCGCACCTATTTGAAAAACAGCAGTGAGTTCAGCATGAGTCACGTGACAAGAACTGACTGGTCTGCTTCATACTTTGTATGGAATATATACACATTTCTATTCCAAAGAGGAAAATAAAATACAATAGCAAACAATGTTGTAATATAGTCGATCAAAAGTGCCTTTAAGACAGAGATTCAGCAGCCTTTGATTTGATCTAGGGAAATACTTAGCTAATATGATGTTTAGATTTATATTAGACAAATACAGTTTTTTTATTTATTCCTATTTTTTATTTATTTATTCTTTATTCTGTCATTTATTTTCAGTGTAAAATTATTACTTGTGTTTAAACGGCAAACACTTTTTCCACTTATTTTTAAGTAAATGGATTATTTTAAATTTAGTTTAAATTGACAATTGTTCGTTTTTTTTATTATTATGTGCTGCATTATTTGGTTACTGAGCAACAATAAATATCACTTTAAAATATAAGGCGTTTTCATGTGATTAACTAAACAAGTAGTGTTTTGAAATAATGAATGCAAAAAATTTGTGATAACAGTGAAACTGTATTATCCTCAGATGATAATCGTACAACCAAAATCTATAATAGTTGCATCCCTAATCTACACTAATGCAATATATTGTATACACAAATGTTAAAAAAACTTGATATTTATGATCTTACAAAATGATGACTGCTGTTTTTTTCTCCAAATTTAAAGTTATTAAACAAATTAATAGAAATTGTAAAAATTGATAATTTTACCGTTTTTACTGTGTTCTTAATCAAAAAATGCAGATTAGGGTAGGATAAAAGAGTGAACATGAATATGCAGTATGTGTACAGTGGTGTGAAAATGTGTTTGCTCCTTACTGATTTCTTATTTTATTTGCATGTTTGTCACACTTTGTTTCAGATCATGAAACAAATTTAAATATTAGTCAAAGATAATACAAGTAAAAACATCATGTTTAAAAATGATGATTCATTCATTCATTCATTTTCCTTCAGCTTAAAGGTTTTTATTATTAATAGAAAAAAAAACACTTAGCCATGTGTGAAAAAGTGTTTGACCCCTAAATCTAATAACTGGTTGGGCCACCCTTAGCAACAACAACTGCAATCATTTATTTTCAATAACTTGCATTGAGTCTGTTACAGCGCTGTGGGGGTATTTTGGACCACTCATCTTTGCAGAATTCTTGTAATTCAGTCACATTAAACATTTTTTGCATTTTGTTTTACTTTAGCAATTCACATGTGGACTTGCCGATGTGCTTTGGATCATTGTCCTGCTGCAGAACTCAAGCTCGCTTAAGCTTGAAGTCACTAACAGATGGCTGGATATTCTCCTTAAGGGTATTTTGGTACACTGCAGAATTCAAGTTTCCATTTATCACAGCAATTCTTCCAGGTCCTGAAGCAGCAAAACAGTCACAGACCATCACACTACCACCATCACATTTTACTGTTGGTATGATGTTTTTTTCTAAAATGCGGTGTTACTTTTAGACCACACATAATGGGACAGACACCTTCCAAATTGTTAAACATTTGTTTCATCAGTCCACAGAGTACTTTCCTAAAGGTTTTCTGGCAAAACTGAAACAAGCTTTTGTGTTCTTTTTGCTCAGCAGTAGTTTTCGTCTTGGAAATCTGCCGTGCAAACCCAAATTTTTGCGCATCCTTTCTTATGGATGGAGTCATAAACACTTACCTTACCTAAGGCAAGTGAGGCCTAAAGTTTTTTGGATGTTGTAGTGAGGTCTTTTGTGACCTCTTAAATGAGTTGTTGCTGCGCTATTGGGGTAATTTTGGTCAGCCACTACTGGGAAGGTTCTTCACTGTTCAATGTTTTTGCCATTTGTAGATAATGGCTCTCACTGTGGTTGGCAGCAGTCCCGTTGCTTTAGAAATTGTTTTATAACCATTTCCAGTCTGGTAATTTTTTTTTCTTATTTGTTTTTGAATTTCTTTGGATTTCAGAATTGTGTCTACTTTTGAGGATCATTTGGTCTACTTCACTTTGTCAGGCAGGTCCTATTTAAGTGATTTCTTGATTGCAAACAGATGTAGCAGTAATCAGGGCTGGGTGTGGCTAGAGATATTGAATTCATTCATTAATTCATTTTCCTTTAGTTTAAAGGTTTTTATTATTAATAAAAAACACATAGCCGTGTGTGAAAAATGTTTGCCCCCTAAATGTAATAACTAGTTGGGCCACCATTAGCAGCAACAATTGCAATCATTTATTTTCTATAACTTGCAATGAGTCCGTTACAGCCCTGTGGAGGAATTTTGGCGCACTCATCTTTGCAGAATTCTTGTAATTCAGCAACATTGGAGGGTTTGAGCAAGAACTGCATTTTCAGCAAATTTATTCAGCAAATCAGAAGTGTATTTGCCAATGTGCTTTGAATCATTGTTCTGCTGCAGAACCCAAGACTGCTTCAGCTTGAGGTCACTAACAGATGGCCAGACAATTTCCTTTAGGATATTTTGGTACACTGCAGAATTTAAGTTACCATTTATTACAGCAATTCTTCCAGGTCCTGAAGCAGCAAAACAGCCCCAGACCATAACACTACCACCATCACATTTTACTGTTGGTATGGTGTTTTTTTTTCTGAAATGCGGTATTACTTTTAGACCACGCATAATGGGACACACACCTTGCAAAAGGATAAATGTCTGTCTCATCACTCCACAGCGTATTTTTCTAAAGGTTTTCTGGCAAAACTGAGACAAGCTTTTGTGTTCTTTTTGCTCAGCAGTGGTTTTTGTCTTGGAACTCTGCTGTGCTGCTTGCCTTAACTAAGGCAAGTGAGGCCTGAGGTTCTTTGGATGTTATTGTAGGATCTTTTGTGAACTCTTGGATGAGTTGTCGCTGCACTATTGTGGTAATTTTGGTTGGCCGGCCACTCCTGAGAAGGTTCTTCACCGTTCCATGTTTTTGGCATTTGTAGATAATGGCTCTCACTGTGGTTGGCAGCAGTCCCAATGCTTTAGAAATGGTTTTATAACCTCTACCAGTCTGGTAAACTATTTTCCATTGTTTTGGAATTTCAGCATTGCGTCTAATTTTTGAGGATCATTTGTTCTACTTCATTTTGTCAAGCAGGTCCTATTTAAGTGATTTCTTAATTGCGAACAGGTGTGGCTGTAATCAGGCCTGGTGTGGCTAGAGAAATTGAACTCAGGTGTGATAAATCAGAGTTGAGTTGTTTTAACACTGGGGGAAAAGCAAACACTTTTCACACAGGCCTACGTAGTTTTAGATGTCGTAGATTTCCCTTAATAATAAACACTGCATTATGTATTTAATTGTGTTATCTTTGACTAATGTTTTCATTTGTTCGATGAATTGAAACAGTAACAAACATGCAAAAAAAGCATGAAGAGTTTGGATACAGAACCTCTAAACACCATCTAAAGTTTTCTTTAAAGATTTTTTTTCTCAGGCTCGAGTGTAGGTTTAGTATTTCCCTTATTTAGTGATGAATAGGATTTCATTGCCTTTAAAGTAAAATAAATCAACATTTGAAAAAAATTCGAATGGCATTTAGAGGCTTTTGCATTTATATATAAATGTAATAAAAGATTAATTTATTTTCTAAAATTGTGTCAGATGTTCATTATCTCACCTGTTCCGAGTTCTCTCGTGTGAGGAATTTAAGGTGTGTGACAGCAGGGTACTTGTCCCTCCGCAATGGGTCGGTGGTGCATCGCATGAACAGCGAGGGAAGCAGCTCAGTGTCGATGCGGCACTTCTCATTCACCACACTTACACACACTTTATAGAACTGCACTGGAGAGGAACTGCTGCCATCTGTGGCCGCCACCACTATATTCCCGCCACCAGTAAAGGCGATGTCTGCTAGGGCCACACGACCCCTCAGTCTGCACAGGCTCTCACTGGCCGTCAACAAAGTCCCATTTGGCTTTAATAAGGACACAGTCACCAGGCCGCTCACCGTCACCGCTAACCATCCCTCCATAGGTTTCCCACCAAACAACGTCAGAGAAGGAGAAAACTTAACCCGGGAAAATTTCTCTCCAAAGTTCGTAGAGCCAGACTGAAAAGCATGAAAGAAATGTAGTTAGAATTGTGTCAGTTTGTGTGAAATGGGTTTTCAATCTTTCATAAGTCAAGTCACATTTATTTCTATAGTCGGGGTATATGCAGGAATCCTAAAGATAATTCCAATACCTTTTTAAGACTTTTTAAGGACCTTCTCAGAATATTTTAAGGCCTCATCGCCACTTCAAGTTCTAATCAGTATTAAACCTTTAACCTAATAAACAGTTGTTAATAAACAGTTGTTAATAAAGAGTTTAGTTAAATAAATCAATGAAGTACAACCATGCAACAGAACTCAGATAAGCTCGGAAGAAACAGAGCTTGAAATAATAAATTATGTGGTTGTTTTTAGCGACAGGCTTCAGCCACTGTTTAAACTCCTCTTTCTCCAGCCAGGAGTAGGCAAACTTACATTTTCCCATTTTGCCATCTGATTCGCTCTATGGTTTCGCTACATGTGGAGAACATCACATCACCTTTATGCGTTTGTCGCAAATTACGTGACATCACCTGGACAAAAGAGCTTGTTATATATAATAACTATTATAACTTATTATAAGTTGTTCAAAGTAAATCAAAGATCACAGGACTCAATGACTACAGACCTGTTGCCTTAACATCTGTGGCCATGAAGTCATTCGAAAGACTGGTGCTAGCTTATCTGAAGGACATCACTGGACCTTTGACCTTTGGATAATGCAGTCAACATGGGACTGCATTATATCCTAGAACATCTGGACAAACCAGGGAACTACGCAAAGATACTGTTTGTGGACTTCAGTTCTGCCTTTAACACCATCGTCCCATCACTGCTCGAGAACAAACTGACCCAGCTGTCTGTCCCTAGCTCTGTCTGTCAATGGATCACTAGTTTTCTGACAGATAGACAACAGCTAGTCAGAATGGGTAAAATCACATCCGACAGCCGCACCATCAGCACTGGTGGCCCCCAGGGATGTGTTCTCTCCCCACTGCTCTTCTCCCTGTACACAAACGACTGTACCGAAAAAGACCCCTACATTAAGCTCTTGAAGTTTGCGGATGACACTACTGTTATCGGCCTCATCCGGAACGGTGACAAGTCTGTATACAGACAGGAGGTGGAGCGGCTGGCTTTATGGTGCAGATACAACAACCTGGAGCTGAACACGCTCAAAACAGTGGAGATGATAGTGGACTTTAGGCGAAACCCCCCTGCACAAAAACAGCCAAACACAGGAAAAGTTTCTTTCCACAGGCCATCTACCTCATGAACAGTTAAATATTCCCTAACTGTGCAATAAACGTGCAACACTTTCTCATACGCACTTGTACACAGCACCTTATAACCTTTATATTTACAACATATCATTACATACAACTCAACATCCAGATCTTTTTGACTAACTGCATCTCTGTTTAATGTTTATTGTCTTTTCTTTTCTTGTATTTAATTTTGTGTTGTCACTGGTCACTTTATGTACACTGGAAGCTTCTGTTGCCAAAACAAATTCCTTGTGTGTGTGAAGCACAACTGATTCTGGTTCTTAATGGGAAATTGTTTTTGAGAACTTAAATGCTGAAAAATTATTAAGATTGTTCTTTTATTATTTTTTATTTATATTGTCAGACAGCTAAATTATTTCACAAAATGTGTTAAATCAGCTGCACAAAGGGAATGGCATGCTAAAAAAATTGATGGATATAAAGATTTAACATTTATCATGATAATTAACGATATTGACTAATATGAAAAAAATTATTGTGATAATTTTTTTGCCATATCGCTCAGTCCTAGTTTCTAGTCAATCCACCTATAGCTGGTATGTGGTGAGCGCACTGGCGCCGTTGTCCTGTGGCTGCCGTCACATCATCTGATCATCAGGTGTTGCACACTGGTGGTGGTGTGGACAGAACCTGACCCATACCCCCCCAATATGATTGTGAAGCTCTTTGTGTGTATGGCTATACACGATAAATGTGCTATTTAAAAATATACATTACATCACATAGTTTAATAATTAATTATCAGGCCAAGTTTCCAGAATATTTTTTATTTTTAGTTCACCCGAAAATGACAAAAAAGTTTTTTTTTGGGGTGACTAATCCCTTTCAGTGTGTTCTATACAAGCAAGGTTACAAATGGACATCGCAATGCCATGTGCTTTTCCCAAATTGCACACAAGACCACATTCTTAGTCCTACCTAGGTATAAGCTTATATGGAGTAGTTTAACGCAATAATGATCCTCTCATGTGGATTATCACTTTTAAGCTAATTTATTCCTATTGTTTACTTTTTATCATATTTTAGTTTATTCGTTTGATTTAGATGTGTATTTTTTTGTTTGTTTTCTGTCCTTTTTAATAATTTCATTCATGAAAATTGTCCATAACTCATAACTCTGTCTTCCTACTTTATGTTCCTACATGTTTTGTGAAATAGCTGACAAAAGCCCGAAATCTGAGGCAAATTGGCGCTTGTTCACATAAACAATAATCACACTGTGAATGATCAAAAATGCGATCAGAAAGACCAACTTGTCACCAATGCCTGTGAAAATGTTGGCATGCTTCTGCACTTGTCAATTCAAAATCATGCTGTGTGAATGAGTTCAACACATCAGCAGTGACCAACAGCCAACGAGAGAGCAGGATACAGGTCAGTGGAAAATTTGGAGAGTAGATCATAATATGAAAATAAATAAGCCTTCCAATAACATTAAACACAAACAAAGAAATATTTGCTCGATCAGCCGCAGCACATTGGGAAATTATTTATTGTCCTCCAACTATTTTTCTCTTTGCACAATGCACAATCCTTGTACCCTGCAGCTCCCCAAACATTTCCTCCTCCATAATCTTTTTTTTTTTTTGTAATAGGCTTGGGCGTTATCCAAATTTTGATACCGTCAAACCTCCTTCCTATTTTACCTCGGTATACGGTATTACCGTGCATAATAATAAAATTATGATGTAAGGCTCAGACAGCGTCACCAAACTGGTGGCTTGTGCCTAATAGGGTTGTGCCGATGATAGTATTGTGTATCGATGATAGGCAAAGATATCGTCAAGAGCTGAGACCTATGACAATTTTAAAGATATTTAGCTAATTTCCGTTAATGTAGACCTATAACATGTTTTAATTGCATTATTGAATAAAATGAATAGTATTATTAATTTTAATCATCATCATTATTAATAAAAGAACTAGGCCTACAAATAATTTGACAGCTTCAGCTGTTCACATCAACATCATTTGACCGACACTTTCGGACAAAAATGAATTATTTCGATTGATCTCTTGCGCACGCGCGCTGTCTCTCTCGATCTCTCTTTCAGCAGCAGCAGTTAAAGCGCGAGCTGCACGTGAGGGCACAGCCACATCTCATAGCAAATTAGTTTGCAACTTAATTGCATAAAAATAATAGGCTAAATAACAAAACAGGATTTAATTAACAAACAAGTTAAAGAAAATGATTTTTAAAAATGAAATAACTGAAGAAGAAAATGAAAGAACTCTAAAACCAGCTGTAATGTTCTGGAATAAAATACCGTGTTGCGGTCGTTGGTCAACTATATAACAGCACTCCCGCAAGATTTTCTCTTGCTTTCAAAAAAAAAAAAAAGTTATTTATCTTTTATATCTATTAACCTATTAATTTTATTTAAAACTATGTAAGGCCTATATTTATTTATATAGGCTATTAAAATATATTGTTTTACTTTATTTAAACTAGCCTATATTACATTTAATTACAATCTGTATTTTACCATTCGTTTTGGCATTAAAGAATTATTGAACAGATTATTAATAACTTCTCAAAGAACATTAGTGAGCTCAGTGAAAAGTTTTAGGTGAAATAGGCTATTTAATATTAGAGTAATAGGCTATTGCCGATGTCTAAACTGAAACTCTTATCAGAAAACAATAACCACATATGCCAAGCGCAACATTGTGTAAGATCTTAGCAAACACAAATGTGACACTGTTGATGATTACTTTTGTGTTGATTAGACCTGAAGCTGCTCAACTGAACAAAAACAGAAAACTTCACCGAAACAGTCACGTGCGGGCGGCGAGTCCTGCATCCGCCTCTTGTCTGAAAAGATCTTAATGCATCATTGTTTCGTCCATGCGTAGATAAATATAATTTCATTCGCTTTCATCCATGTATATTATATCCATTTTGCGGCAGTCCCGCAGGCCACGGATAACGGCATGTACCTGAAGTCACAATCAAATCCTGTCCCGCACCGCACTGTTGAATAGAGTTGTTTGAAATTATTTTAGTCTCATCGCATATTTAGCTGTAAGAGCGCGGTGATTTGCATTGGTTTGAATTATCCAAGATCAAAAGTAATGCAAATGCCGTAGGTTATTAAGTAAGTTTTTAAAAAAATCAGCCAAAAGGTTATTAAATATGTTTAGATATAGTTAAATATAGTAGTAAAATATTATATACAAGGGGAAGAGATGATGTGTTCACAAACAGCAAAACCAAACCAAAAACCAGCTAGATGATACAGAGCCCAGACAGCCTATAACAAGCTGTCTGTATAAACAGACACACACATAGACACATCACGCTCTCTCTCTGTCATTCACACTTTCACACACACACACTTTCACACACACACACACTTTCACACACTCTCTCTCTCTCTCTCTCACACACACACACACACACACACACACACACACACACACACACACAC
>CAIGQZ010010147.1:275291-295679 GCA_903798205.1 Danio tinwini
GTATGTATGTATGTATGTATGTATGTATGTATGTATGTATGTATGTAGGCTATTTATTTATTTATTTATTTTTCTCACTTTTTTTATTTAAACGTTTTATTGGTTTTCTTTTTACATTTCTTATAATATACTCCATACGTTTTAGTTAACTTTATTCATGTAGGTTTCCTCTGGTTGCTCCAGTTTCCCCAACAAGTCCAAAGACATGCAGTACAGGTCAATTGGGTAAGCTAAAATTGTCCGTTGCAGCTGGAAGGGTATGCTCTGTTAAAACATATGCTGAATAAGTTGTCAGTTTATTCCGCTGTGGCGACCACTGAGAAATAAAGGGACTAAGCTGAATGAAAATAATGGCTTACAATGGCTGTACTTGGAATTATTTCTACTAAACTCTGGCTACAGAATGAATACATTTATCAAATACTATTCTTTGTAAATTATATATAAGTAAAAAGTCGAACAAAACATTTTCTAAACAAAGTTGAACTCCGCATAATAAATTGGCAGAAACCTAAACAATCCTCATGTATAATACGCTTACTGCGTATTTTGAGGTCATCCTCACCGCAACTAGGCGCTATGCATGTTTATCTTTACTTACTTCTACTGCGTGACCTGCTGTATCGTAGATGCTGTACTGAATAGCCTTTCCACTTTATTATGACGTGACGCAATACATTAATGCTATTTGAAGAAATCATAATCAACACTAAATGCATGTTCTTTATGTTTATATATGTATTCATTTGTTCATTCATTCATTTTGTTGTTGTGGAATCAGTTTGAGTTTTGAATAAAAATAATAATAATTTGGTCAAATCACGTGACTCAACGCGGAAGCGAAACAGAGTGGAAATGCTTCCCTCATTAAAAGCTTCTTAACTGCTGCTCCCAAGTCCGCTCCGCTTCAGAAAATGGTTGTGTAAACAGATGATTCGTCAAACAGCTTACAGTTGCTGCCATCGGATGGTTCTGGTGGGACATCATCAAGTATCTGATGTCTTGTTTTATCGAAGAGTGTCAGCGTTATGTGAGAAGGCGTTTGTCAAAAAGTAAACCGAACATACGGGTTCTTCACTGGAAGCTCGGCTAACTTGTTAGCTTATGACTATTAGCAGACTGCGCTATATGTGCTATTTCAGTTTTCATTCATTTTTTTTTTAAAGTTCAGCTAGACTGTCTAAGTAAGATTTAACTTCCATACCAAATGTTGTTAATTGTTTTGTTGCTTGAGGCAATAATTGAACGAATTTGGTTGGGGTGGCAGTGTATGCTGGAGGCCTGAGTCACAATTGCAAGACAAATTGAGCTTAAAACAATTTAACAGAGTGGCATGCTCCTCTGCTCTGACAATATTTAAGCTGCATGTGTAGCAAGTTTGTAAATGCTCCGAAACTAGAGCAGTCTGTTAGCTCATGAGATTATGACATGGTAGGAGTGGAAGGAGTCTTGCCCACCAACATCCTAACAACATTCAGCGTCTCCTGGGGCTTTTGGTGTCGATACCTAAAGGTCAGTTCACTTTTGGAGAACCAGGCCCATTAATTCGAGCTAATGTTGTGTGCTCGGCCTGTTCATCTGGATCTTATCACATAGCTTTCTCCCTGACCTCAGTTGGTCCTTCTCCTTATCAAGTTACTGAACAATCATCACCATGTCTGACAACCAAGGCAATGTGAACAACAACAACGTCCCACTGAACAACAATAATAATGGTGGGCCAAACCGGATTCGTAACCCGGCCATGAACCAGAACCCCTTGATTAACGTGAGAGACAGACTCTTCCACGCCTTATTCTTTAAGATGGCAGTGACATACGCCAGACTTTTCCCACCATCCTTCAGACGAATATTCGAGTTCCTGGTGTTGTTAAAGGTGAGATTTGACATTTGCATTGAGTGTGTTGATCCTCTTTGAAATTTCTTTCTTTTTTTAATCCTTGTGTGCTCTTGGGGCTGTTTCATCCACTCTGGGTTGATTTTGAGGCTTGATTTGACCACAACTTTGTCTTTGTTTCAACAAATGGAATGTATTTTGGTCATCTTATTTTGAGAAAATGATCTTTATACATTTTTGCCTCTTCCCAACAGAGAAAACAACCAAGAATGCATGATTATATGGGGTCATGGCTTTGCAATCAAAATGTTATTATAATATAGGTCAATGGGGCAAAAGCAGTCTTGAATATAACGAAAGGTTAGTAAATTTAAACAATACACAAGGGTTAAATACGTAGTTGTTTTGAACTAATGAGATGAAGTGACATGCTTAATAAACATCAGGATGAATGCTGGTCATGAGCATGGTTTATTGTTATTAACCCATGGACTGACAGCTACATATTGTACTATATTAATTGTCCTATAACTTTATATACAAACAAAATGAACCAAATTTTTTTTTTTTAAGCTCTGCATACTTCCGCATTCTTTAAATTTTAAAGGTTTGTACTGGCCCAATAACCCCATAAGTGGTTCCGTTCTCAGTTGGAATAGAATAACTTTAGCATAGGTTATGATAGAGTTAATTTTCTTTTTTTCTGATTACTGACATGTGCAGAAACCATCAAAATTATTTACAGCAACCTAGACAATACAGAACCTAAAAGGTACACTTTCAAATTTGAGTGTAAAAAAAAAAAAAAAAGGCTGCCTCTCTTTTTTTTTTTTTTTTGGAGGGGTTTATTATAACACAGACAACATATATACTTATTTTAATCACTTTCAACAGTGTTTTATGAAAATTCAAAGGGTTTTCTTTAAAATTATACCAAACCTTTGCATTTACATCTCTGTGTGGGCTGTGGGGATTTAGGAAGCTGTTGAATTTGGGTAGGTATAATCCAGGCGGAAACCTCAAAATAGCACTTGACTTTAAGAGGTTAAGATATAGTTTGTAGCAAACTAATTAATTTGAATAAATACTTGTAATCTCTGAAATCTTTTGTTTAGTGTCTTGTTACGTTTTAAAATACACCATAATATATGTTAACATAAAAGTAAATTCTTAAACGTATATGAGCAATTTGGCGACGCGGTGGCACAGTAGGTAGTGCTGTCCCCTTACAGCAAGAAGGTAGCTGGTTCAAGCCTTGGCTGAGTCAGTTGGCATTTTCTGTGTGGAGTTTTCATGTTTTCCCCGCATTCGTGTGGGTGCTCCGGTTTCCCCCACAAGTCCAAAGACATGCGGTACAGGTCAAATGGGTAAGCTAAAATTGTCTATAGTGTATGAGTGTGTGAGGATGTTTCCCAGTGATGGGTTGCAGCTTGAAGGGCATTCGCTGCGTAAAGCATTAGCTGGATAAGTTGGTGGTTCATTCTGCTGTGGCTACCCCAGATTAATAAAGGGACTAAGCCGAAAAGAAAATGAATGAATGAATGAATATGAGCAATTCCAATAGGTGATATTTGCAGTAAATTCTTAAAACATGAATTTACTTAGAAAGTATATGCTAACATTATATTGAAACATCTGTTTATATTTTCCTAAACAACTAAACACAGAGTTCTAGGATCAGAAAAATATCAACCTGTCAATTTTTTTTTTTGATTTTAAATGACCAAAAAAGTTAGCTGGTTTGCAGTATATACGACATACTTTGTAGAAATTCTGTGAATTAAACTACACAACCCAAAAGAAACAATGCTAATCAAAAAGATAAGAGTTGGCTCTCTATAGAACAAAAGTGATTGATTTTGTTTTATTTTACATTTTTGCATTTGTGAGGAAAACGTTTTGTTATGGATGTGACACCTCTCTGTTATGGATGTGACAGAAATTGCCTTTTGTGGGACTTAGGTAATCAAATAGAATTGTTTGAAAACACTGACAGAGTCATTGTTGAGTATTATACAGTACTGTAAAATACAAGCCTATACAAAAAAAACCTAGAAAGGGTTTTGCTATTTTGATGAAAATTTTAATTTTTCATGGCAATATTGACATGGAATTGCTCAACTGTAAAGTATATAGGTGGTGATATTGGGGAGAAACGGTTATACCCTTAAAATATATTTTCAGTGAATATTGCAGAAAAAAAAAGCCTGTTGTCAGTGATGAAAACAGCTGTACTGTCATTTTAATTCACTATTATTTATTTATTTTTTTTGGAAACTGAGATTTTAAAAAGAAACATTAATTTTAAATGGAGGTTTTGTAAAAAAATATAATTTCATTGCACAACTTAAGTTGAGCTTTTTTATCATTCAGCCACATGTGTGGATTAAAATAAATGTGTACATAAATTAACAAAATCATAAATATGAAAACAACACTGGGTGTAAGAGCTGTTTTAAACCTACACATAACTAACATATCTACATAACAAAACACATAACCTAAGACAGACTATACAGGTACTTTTACATTAGTCTAGATTTAATGGTCCCAAACCTTTGAACAGTATAAAAAATAAATATGAAATGTAAAATATTTACTCATTTACACATATTTTTTGCTTAAAATATTTAATGTCGGTTAACAAGGCTGAGATCAGACTTTGGAACTGACACAAGGTGCCCCGACAAGGTTAACTTGCCAAATATCATGGTTATCAGCCAATGGTGATAATCTTAAAACTAACAGTTATTAGCTTATTAATCAGCCTGAACTGTCATAAAACTACTGTAACATGTGTGCACAAGAATAAATGCATACAGATGTGTTTGACAATTGACGTGCTTCAAGAAGTACCTGTTAAGTTGGTGAGGCAGCATTTTAATTGTCTCTCGGTTAACCACAGGAATATTGTTGCTGCAATGATCTTGCCATGGAACAATTGCACAAGTTATGGATCTGTCTATCTGTCTGTTTGTTGGGCTGGGGAATAGAATTCAGATCAACAGTGATCCATTTCACCCCTAGTTGACAACTGAAAAAAAATGCTTAAGAGGGCTAATTAGTGATCTTATAACGAAAATAAAACTGCTTTTATTCTAGCCAAAATAAAAGAATTAAAGGGCACCTATGATAAAAATATAAGCTGTTTGAACAGAACTGTGTGTAGGTATAGTGTGTCCACATTCACACACATCATATTGGTCAAATTTTCTGACGTTAAAACAGGATCCAAATTCCTGCAATTCTGAAGCCCACCGCAAAGTTGACGTAAGAGTGTGGTTTTCCCCGCCCACCGAATTGATTGACAGCCGTGTATTAACATGACTCTGTAGTAACGGGTATAATCATGACCACAAGACAGGACGTGCGCAAAGCAACTGGGATTAAAAGGTTTGTTCTGCTCTCTGTGATCATCTGCACCTCAAGGATACATTTTACAAGTTTAAAATTATTTTAAATCCTTTTATGTTTGAAATAAAGAAAAGACCGTAAAATCGCAACATAATTCAACACTACAGCCGCATGTCAGTGCAATTATTGCAATTATAAAAGAAGATGCTTCAATCCTGGTTTGTGGATTTAAATCAGGTTTATTTTGTACATTAACATAATGGATATCCATACAGCAGTGTATTTTAACATGTATCCTCTCACATTTATGTGTGTGCTCGCAAACTTTATAACGACATGGTGTGTGACTCATCCTTGCAGAAAGGCTTGAATTAACTCCACAACAAATACATCAAATAACTGCTGGGAAAGTGCTTCCTGTAGTAAGTGAGACCTGGTTCATTCTTGTCTGTCACTGTGCTGTTTATCTACATGAGATGAAGCAGGTAACGGCTATGCCCATCAGAGCAATCTCTGCAGCTCTGACACGCACGTGGGAACTGTTGGTGGGAAGAACCAGCTCATTTGCATTAAAGTCACAGGGAACAAAACAGCTACGGTCTCCCAAAAGCTCAAATTTCCTAGATTTAGAAAGGTGTATTTAAAATAATCTGATGGGTATTTTGAGCTAAAACTTTACAGACACATACTGGAGACACAAAAGACATATTTTAAATTTGAAAAAAGGGGTCAAACGGGTGCCCTTTGAGACTTTCTGCAGAGGAAAAAATAGTATAGGAAATACGGTGAAACTGTCCTCTGTTTAGCATCGTGTGTAAAAAAGAAAAACACGAGGGTTACAAATTTTAACTTCAAGTGTTTATTTATGTCATGCTGTATACGAATGTTTAAACATTGTTGCCTAAACTGGTTTGTGCACATTTTTGTTCTATATTCACTTTATTTCACGTCTTTTTATAGGCACTTTTTATGCTCTTCATCCTGGCCTACATCCACATTGCCTTCTCGCGGTCTCCAATCAACTGCCTTGAGCATGTGCGAGAAAAATGGCCCCGCGATGGCATCTTGCGTGTGGAGATTCAGCGCAACTCCAGTCGTGCTCCTATCTTTCTGCAGTTTTATGAGACTGAGGGTATTCAGGGACTTGTGAAGGAACCAGAGGAGGATGGACGTGAAAGCAGACAGCCAGTGGTGCCAACAGATGCTGAAGAGGAGGAAGAGATGACCATGGACATGTTTGACAACAGCACAGTACGAGTGAGTTTATCACATGGTTATTTTTTAACTGACTTGAACTCGACCTACATTCTATCACTATACCTCTACTCTAAGCTAGAGCTGCACGATTCTGGCTAAAATGAGAATCCCCCGCCCTCTCTGTGGTAACAACTCTCGGTTAGCTCACGTCACATGTGTTTTCGTAGCTGCAAATACATCATTACATGCAGACAGAAATGACAATTTTTGGGTGAAATATACCTTATAAATACAGTATGTGACTCTTTCAACACCATTTGGAGGTGTACACGTTGCTGTGCAATGTATGTAAAACAACGTAAAGACTTGTGCGGCCGCCTTTATGCTTCTCTCCTGAACTTGAAAATATGATTGGCAGAATTGTATAAATGCTGAATCAAGATCTTCCAGTGGGTCGAATCGAGATCACAATCTTTTTACGGTTAATCGTGCAGCTCTACTTTAAGGGGCTGACCACACCGAATGTGCTTTTGATTTACTAACGGCCAAGAGTGTTTTGTCCGCTGCTTAAAGACTTAAAGGTTTACACTAGACGGGTCCACTAGTTTGCTTGAGTGCGCGTGGCAAATGTGACTTCATCGCTGTGTTTGTGGAGGTTCGTTTTGGATGTGCACGACATGATTTTGGCTGGTGGAGCTCATGATTTTTTTTTGAGAAGACTCGAGCGAACAGTGCACGCGGCACTGCATTTGACTTGAGTTGAATATGAAACACTTTTAAGAGATTTTGTCTGAAACAGGTACGACTGTACAGACATCTTTATGATCCGTGATCATAGAAATACCCAGATGATCTATAATTCTTTGCTAGAAATTACAAATAGGAAAGTTTTTGTTAAGTTCGGAAAAACCTGAGGGATAAGTTTATCAAAGCCAAAAGAGGCCATGGCAATTGTGATAAAGTGATAAAGTATAAAAGCACACCGCACTTCTTTTTTTCTTGTCAACAAAAAAAGGCACTGTGCTACGCCTTGCATTTTTGGAACGTAAAAGCGCGTTCGGTGTGAGCAGCCCCTAATTCATATATGGAATGTTCTAAAATAAAAAATAAAAAAATTCTGACTTATTACTTTAGTTCTTGTAAAGCATCTTTGTCACAGTCTGCATTGTATAAAGTGCGATAGAAATAAAGGAGATTGGACTTGACACAGGAACAGCAAAAATGGATTAAGAGCAACACATTAAATGGATAATTAACTTAAATATTTTACATCACCATATCATTCCAACTATAATTATGTAATTAAACGGTTGGTAATAGAGGCTCAAGGCCTCAAAATAAACTTTTACCTGATAGCATCAATGCTCCCAAGTTTAAAAATGAGAGCAACCACTAAAAATTAATAAGCACCACTATTAAACCATATATTAATGGATTTATTGTACTTGAAAACAACACCATTCAGGATTACAAAAACAGCAACAATTATCAACTAATTAGCATTAACTAATGCTGCAAAGACTTTTTGTTATTAGCATAGTAATTTAAAAATGAATGTCCAATAAGTAATCATGATGATGTATTATAATGTATATGATACTAATACATACAATTTCTCTCCATCTTTTTAAAAAAATAAAATGATATACTAAAAAAATGTAGCATTGCAGTAACAAATATACTTTTGTTAAAGTGACATCACGCCTTCAGTTTTGGTCTATGCTATTATTTTTATAGGCATATCAAGATTGTAAAAAATGTAATTCAAAACTGCAGCAGTTTTGCAGCAGCAAAAGTAGTCAGCAGTAACTAAATGGAAAATCTATATGCATCTTTAGAAAAAAAAAGAGCAAAAGACGGAAAGAAAAACCGTAGCTTCTACATTTTTTTTTTAGAAGTTTTGATTTCGGTTTGTGTCCATGGCAATGACCAGGGCACATGCTACAAGCACTATTGATTTGAGACCACAGTAAGCAAGACCATTCTTTTTCATGTGCTGCAGTATAAGTTTATTTTAGTAAAGGCCAGCTTCTTTGGCACAATGCAGTGCATCAAGATACTTTCAACGGATCCACTATGAGTCTTTCAAGCGCACTGTACACCCTTTCTTCTGATGGATCAACATTCACCATATGATCGCTATCATCAGCACCATTATTTATAACTTTAGGTGGTTTACAAACGTGATCATAGTGCCGTTATTTGTAACTTTTGGTGGTTTACAAACGTGATCGTTTCTTTGCCAACTGAATTGAACAGATTGTGCTAGCCACTGCGCCACCATGCTGCCCCATGGTGTAAATTGTCTTTATATACAGTAAAAACATTTTCTGTTCATGATGATGGATCTATCGTCTGTAAATGGGCTATATGCACAGCAAGTGTTTTTCATCCAACCATAAATGTTCAGGTCAACGGGTTAATGTGACTATTAGGGCTGCACAATATATTATTTGAGCATCGATATCGCAATGTGTGAATACGCAATAGTCATATAGCAGGATGTGCAATGTGGAGTCAGGTTTATAGTTGACCAGGTAAAACAGTTCACAGCACATTGGAGTCATTTTAGTTAAACTACAATTAAGTAAAAGTTTATCAATTGCTTGTGTTTTTAAGACCTGTATTAACATTTTAAACAAGTTTAAAGCAATTGAGAACAAGGAATTATTACGTTTGTAGCTTTAACAAAGATTCATTGTATTGATTTATTTACACAATAAAGAATATAAAGCTTTATTGCACATTTGATTATTTTATTTCTGTACCTGTAAATTGTTAGACTCCTCCATTTGTATATTTGCTCTATTTATCTCTGTTTGTAATTTGTTTACTATATTTTATCCATTCCCCTACAACCTCATCCTAGTCAGATTAATTGAAAAGTAATTGAAATCGACAATCAGAACCTGTAGTCGATCTAATTTTTCCAGATCAATTTTTTCAATTACTTTCCCTACTGTGTGTGGAGTGACTCCGCTCTGTTAAGACTGAGTTACACTTGTACTATTTTGATATTATACTTCTGCCATGGGCACGTGTACAGTCTGACGCAGCCTTCGCACACCCATGCACCAGTCAAAAAATATTACTTATTCATCACAAAAATGAGTAGCGCAAGGTGGGTGGCGCAAAGAGCCACTTATTAGGCAATGTGTTATTTCAGTTGTTCAGCATTGATGTTCAATAAATAATCGTAGATAGTGTGTGCTCATTTCAATTATTTAAAAATCAAGTAATTTACCCTACATTAAAAAAAAAATTCTTATTTGTAATATGTGAGCATAATTACTGTACAAAACTTGTCAGTGAACTATGAAGGCAAAAAAAATAAAAAAATCGTTCAGTTATCGTAATCGAGTTATTGTTAAGTTAATCAAGATTTTGTTTTTAAGCCAAATAGCCCAGCCCTAATCGAAGCTCCATTTGCAGTGCTTTCAGGGCGCTCGCATGTGACGTCAGCACCACCCTGCTACAGACAACATTTCAAGCTTGTTTTTAGAAATATGGTCCATGACAAAGATTTACTCTTTCGGTTTATTATATTATAATCCACTCTATATGT
The DNA here is from genome assembly GCA_903798205.1 of Danio tinwini. NCBI lineage: Eukaryota > Metazoa > Chordata > Actinopteri > Cypriniformes > Danionidae > Danio > Danio tinwini. The sequence goes on from CAIGQZ010010147.1 coordinate 285,245, forward strand.
TATAAACAAATAAATACGCAAAAACACATAGACCTACGTGCCTTTTGGATAGTTTTTTACGTGGGAAATACCTTTTGTTTTGCTTTACGGTTGTTGTAAAAGTTTTAAAACTGTATGTATAAATGTGCCTACATAGTATTATCATAAGATATATTTAAATAAGTGTATCGCTCACGTGCATACAGCCCACTTATCTAAGTAACAGACGACAGAAATGAGGCGTGAGAAACAAGTCTATCAAATGCCTGCAAGTTCCATCATAGATAGAGAATAACATTCAGTATTGTTTTGTGTCACGAAGTACAGCGAAAAGCAGCCCATACAGTCACACATACCATACATTTTAAGGAGGAGTGTAAATATTGCAGTTATGACAGAGTTAAATGTGTTCAGATGAAGTAAAAAGTTTAGCTGGATCACCTATAATGTCTCAGACACTGCCTGTAGTCCCATTTAGCAACTTGATAGCAAGCGTTTTTTTTAAAGACACTTAACTGATTTTAAAAATTAAGAGTGTTATGTAACTGATGTTATGTTATGTCGTAGAATAAAACGTGGAAGTATCTTGAGTTTGTGTTAGCTTCAAACCTTATATAAGCGATTTAACCGAAATCCTATTGAAAAAATCCATTGACTTTGGGACAAGGGAACTTGAACTGCTAAAATGCTAACTCTTTTCCGGGTTTTTGCATACAAATTGACATTATAGATCCTCCAATCTATTGTAAGGGCATGACAGTTTACTGCAAGCGCTTGAGCTGGCTAACTCAAAATTAAAAGTCCCTTTGCATATACCCTATTATTTCATTAAAATAGCTTTGCTCTGTAAATAGACCTTGATCCTTTCTGAGAGACTTTGCCCTCCCTTTTTAACACCTGCAGTTTGAGCTGGACATCGAGCCGCGTCTGAATCCATCGATGAGTGGTGGCGTTCCTGGCTCCAGCCTGAACGAATCCCAGGATCTGTCCTTCAGCCAGACCGCCTCTAAAGGTATGCAGCCGCTGAGGGAGACTGTCTCCGAGATTGAGATGCTAACTCGAGCAGGTAAACATCTCAAATACGCCCCACACCGTAGACATCTGGTGCTCTCCTCCTCTTTCTCCTGTGTAAACTCATTCCCTCTTACCCCTTCATCCAGTGCAGCCCTTCCTTCTTTCCCGGTCAGATTTCCTTTCTGTTCCCACATTTTTTTAAAAATGACCTAAATCTGCTCAGAGGCCACATGTTCTACCTCACATGACTTAAGAAACACAATGGTTGGAAGATTTAATGTGTGTCCTGTATATTTGCTATTGTTTTAAAGGTCCCCTGAAATGCTTCGAAATGCAGGGATTTGTTTGATCGATGATGTAATTTCAACTGAACCAGACAGGGTGTCACATTCAAGTCGCCCTTTCTTTTTTAAAATGTCCAATAGCATTTTGTTTAAATCAGAGCTCTGCTAGTAAAGGCTCATTCACACAGAACACTACTTTTCCATTGTTTTTTAATGTAAACAGGCTTGTTGGAAAAAACAGGAACATTATGCTCATGCCATGCATCTTTTGAAACACTGCGCACATGATCGCATTCTGTGTGAATGAGCCATAGGCTTGTCTCTACTTTAAAATGCAGCATTCAATGAAGAATAAGTAAATTTCTAATTGTCTGTGGATGTTTTCTGTCTATTGGAGCTTCTCTTCATAATTTTATTAATAATAAATGTAGAGAAGTTCAGATCAACACTGTGTCGCTACCAGTGTTTATTTTTTTTTAGATTTGCAGGTATTTAGACCAGGGTCCACCAATTTCACTCCCGGAGAGCTGGTGTCCCTGCAGAGTTTAAAGGGGACCTTTTATGCCCCTTATTACAAGATGTAAAATAAGTCTGATGTCTCTGGAGTGTATATGTGGAGTTTCAGCTCAACATGCACCACAAATAATGTTGTATAACTCTTTATAACTGCCCCTTATAGCCTTTGATCGTAATTGTGCTGTTTTGGTGACTGCCTCGTTTAAATTTAAATGAGATTTTAAATGAGACTTTTTAAAAGAGGGCAGAGCTAAAATTGCCTATGTGTCAGCATAGTGGCAGATTCAAAAACAAGACGAATGTATGAGGAAGAGATTGTCACTCACTAATGGGTTCGACTTTGCCCTTCTGAGGACAGGTACAAAAGGAGATTGTCAATCAAAGTGTTTCTGCTTTATACACACAAATACGTATGTATAAATGTTTATTACTAACCTTTCTCTGAACATAATTTGATTATAGATCTGCAGATCAATGCCTGCAATTACATAAAATAAACAAATAAATGCAACATGTATGAACACATACAGCCCCTTACAGTCTATGATGTTATCAATTAAAGAAAAACTACACACAGCATACATTTAGTCCTTATTTGGGTTTAAAAACAACACCCAACATATAGCCCACAGTCAGTGCAAACCTCTCATCTGTATCTTTAATCTTCACCAGCGCATGTAACCTTTGTTGGAGAGTAATTCCCTCATTCTGAGTTCATAATAGTTCAAAAGCAGATGATAATAGTTTAAGATGGCAGTTTGTTCATGTCTTAGGTTGCTAAACATCATTTGCTTCTTTGTTTTTTTCTGGCTTCTCCTTTGTGTTTTTTGCACTTCACTCTCGTGTTTGTCTGTTTTTGAAAGGATCGGGTGTCAGAAGCACTTCAATAATCACGTGCACGTTATTATCATCAGCTATAAGAAGTCAAATATAGACGCGCGGCGAGTGCACGCAAACTATCTGGAGAAAGTGAAACCGCTCACGTTTTTTGACTACCTCGTAAAACAAAAACAGGGCACAGCATATTTAGTTTATTTTGGCTTTGTTGCTGTTCATCAAGACGACGTTAATGTTTGTTTGAGCTCGAGTCGACCATGACTTTTTATTATATGTATATATTGTTACGATGTAATGTCTCGGCTGTGTATTTAAAAATGGCAGTTCCATTGTTTTCATTCTCCTGGCTTGGGTACACGCTAGTGACGTTTCTCTATAAACTGATAGCATTCATCTGCACGCCTAGCTTCGCCTTTTAGCACACTTTTGTCGTGCTAGGTACCCTTTCAAGAGGGTACCCAAAAAGTGGTATGGTACGGTTCGTTTTTTTGGTACCTTTTGACAGTGGAAACAGTCATGAAAACGTACTGTACCTTACCACTCAGTGGAAATAGGCCATAATAGGTCCCTTTTAACTCCAAATGCAAATGGCCTCAACACACCTGCCTGGAAGTTTTAACTAAAGCCGCAGTCACACTAGAGTTTGAGCATGCAAAATTCTATCATACAGTGCTGCAAAGCACGGGATTAAACAAGTTTATTAGATATTTTTTTTAAAAAAAGCAAGTGATTTATCTATACTTTAAATTTCTGTATAGAGAGGTCATGTTTTGATTTTAGATTAGTCTAACGCAGCCACATGATGCAATTTCGTAGGTCAGAGTTCACCAAGCTTCAACTTTTCAATACAGCAAACTGTGAAACTTGTCGCGCGAGCTTGAGTTTCCAGTCTGTCGCATTCACGTGCATATGAATGGAGATCTATGGGGTGAAAAGTGCAGTGTGACCGTGGCTTAAGACCTTGATTAGCTGGTTCAGTTGTGTTTGATTAGGGTTGGAGTTAAACCCTGCAGGACGGCGGGCCTCTAGGAACACTGATTTAGACCATACTCTTTAGATTTGAATAAATGATTCATTTCAGCTGCTACAATAGTGCATTGTTTGGAGGCTTCAGGGGCACATTTGGCAGATAAAAAAATTTGATGACAAACTGAATTATGTGCTTGTATATAATCTTAAAGGTCCTGTAAATCCTTTGAAATGTGTGTTTTTATTTGATGTTTGACGTTATCTCAACTGAAACAGGAAGGCCAAGCCAGTACATAGAGGTGCTACTCCCCCTTTAAAAAAAACAAAAAGCATTTTGTTTATATCACAACTCTGCCAGCCAGAGCTGTGAGCTCAAGCACATCAGACTCATATGCACAGTTCTTCCTTTTTAAATGACATCATTCTACGTAGTTCAAACTTGTCTTGTACATTTTGTGGTTTGTGCTGACTTGCGCATATGATCCACTCACTGTTGCCATCTCTCTGATGACTTGGTATGGGTGTGTGCAGTGTATTTTCCTCCTTGGGGCTTGCTGTGGAGAGGTGCTCAGTTTGACTAATGCTTATTATTTTCTTATATGTTCTGAGTGTTTAGGTTACAGGTGTCAAACTCAGTTCCTGGAGGGGCCACATCTCTGCATAGTTTAGTTCCAACCCTAATTAAACACATCTGATCAAACCAATTGTGTGCTTTTGGCTTGTTTGATACCTACATGTAGGGCCAGACAGAATCTGAGGATATTTTTTGCAATTTCTGAGGAGAATTTTGGTAAAAATCTCCATATTTCTGCGGAATTATTTTGGGAGTATCATAACTAAAACCTTAATATGTGAAATAAAAAATTGTAATTTTTAAACTTTTTATTTAATGTTTAAAATGTAAATCCAATTATTCACTTTATTTGGTAAACAAAGCAGGTCTCTCATATAATATATCTGCTAAAAGACAGAAAATATGACTTTACAAACTGCATTGTACATAAATCAGATAAACATTTTCATGTTCGTCAATAATATTACTGTAATTTAAAAACTGAATAAATATAGATTTACACATTTATTCAAGTAAATAAACAGAATTAATGATGGGCTTAAAACCTGTGTAAATCTGCGGAATTCTGCGTGCGCAGATACCGTGTGGGCCTACCTACAGGTAGGTGTGTTAAAGCAGGGCTGGAACTAAACTCTGCAGGGCTGCAGCCCTCCAGGAATTGAGTTTAACACTCCTGGTTTAGGCTAACCCTCAGTTTGAATGACTTTTGAGCAATGAGTAATTTCAGTGACAGCAATAGCTCCATGAAGGGGGTGGGACGTACCAAATCTTAGAGAGCATTTGATTGGTCAGAAGATTTGAAATTTGAAGTATAATCAACAAAAAAAAATGGATTCATTTTGCCAAAAGTCACCAACTTAAATCTTCTAAATATGAATTTCCTGAAGCACACAAGAGTAGCATATTTATTGTGACACCTAAAAAAAACTTCAAGGGGACTTGCATATTGTTAAAGCATACTGCCAAAAACAAAAAATTACATTTGTTTCAGCGGACCTTTAATCCAAATTCACACTTTCCAAACCTGACATAATTTCCAGATTCAAAATTTATGAAATGAGCAGCTAATATTAAAGGCTTTTAATCAAGAAACTAAATATTTAATAACTTTTGGTGACATGATGGCTTTTTAGACAAATTTTATAGTTTCAGTGAAGCTTTCAGAATGTTCAATCTTTATGTGTTTGTTTTGTGTGTAGTGTGGCCACAAGAAGAGTATATTGTTGAATATTCTCTGGAATATGGTTTCCTAAGGCTGTCCCAGGCCACACGTCAACGACTCAACATCCCTGTTATGGTGGTGACCCTTGGTAAGTACATGATACCCTTCAGGAAATGAAGGGGTTATTCACCCAAAAATTGATGTTCTGTCATTATTTGCTCACTCTACACTTGTTCCAAACCTGTTTTTTTTTATATATTCTGATGAACACAAAAGCTGTTATTTGGAGAAATGTTGAAAACCAGTATTTAAATTCTGTAGTGTTTTTTCTCTTGCTATGGATGTCACTGGCTACCTGTTTCCAATGTTCTTCAAAATATCTTCTATTGTGTTCAACAATAACAAAAAATAAACATGCAGTTCTAAAATCACTCGAAGGCGAGTAAATAATAAGTAAGTTATAACTTACATATAATTCATATATATTAGTTATAAAAGGATTTTGGGGGGGATTTTTTTGACTATCCCTTTAAGGCTCTGTTTACTCCTGGTATTAAGATGAGTTTTTTTATCTCATTACAATTGGACAAAAAAAAAAAAACATGTGTTAATGATTCTGCATTGATTCTCAGATATTCTGAATGCATTGTCATCCCCTCATGAATCAATACTGAGTTTAATTTTGACCAAGAAATAGCACAGTATGCTTTACACATACCACTTAAACTTAAAGTAATCTTTAGTAAACTTAGGAAAGGTTTAAGCAAATTACAAGAGTGTCCATGTGTTTAAATGAATCTGGTTACATTAAAGTCAATGTGTGAGTACATTTGACCACTTATGTCACTCAGACAAATCCAAAGTGCACTTTTTCATGCACATTTGAGTGTAAGATAATAGCTGCTGCTATTAAATGCTAAGGCCAGAATCAATTCCAGAGAGAATTGTAATGCATTTCAAAAATCTAGGAAACAATACACGAATCACAGTGCAGTAATTTATCACTTTTGACTACTTTTAGAGGTGGTCGACAATGATTAAGATTGAAATGCTATCATGGTGTTGATACTCAAATGCATTCAAAGAAAGAATACCTGTTGTCCACTTATTGACTTGATTCTTAAATATTATTGGTGTTGTTGAAGTGTGAAATTTACCAGTCATGTGTGTAGTTTTATGGCTATATAGGAAAGCGTTTAATTTGATATCATGTGTAAATGCTTTAACTGAGCTTTATAAATACAAGCATAATTATTGCCACTTTAACAAAGTCTCTGAATATCATTTAAGTTGTGGGAGAAAATAAGCAAGATAAATGCTCAATATCCACTAGTTAATTTTGTCTGAAATTATAATTATAATTATCTTGCACATTCTGTATACATTCCTTTGTTGATTTTATGTATAAAAACTATTTTAATAATTTTATTTAATGCAATGCAACATACAGGGGTATGATTTCAGTAGTGATGGTAATAACTGCGCTATAGACCTTTTTCTTGGCTGCTGCATGGAGGGTGCCATAGCGACCAGCGTCTTTTGGTAGAATTTTTAAAACTACAGCTTTTACAACTGGTAATTTGCTCTCCGAAAATGGGTTTCAATAGCATTTTGAATGGATTACAGAGTGTTTTTGTGACACACAACTTTGAAAGATATATATTGAAGCCATTATAATCTTTCAGATGTGGTTTAAGAGCGAAAGAAAAACACTCTCCTAGTTAACATGTCTGCCGTCAGATATATAGTGTGTTTGTTTTGTTTGTTTGTTTGTTTGTTTGTTTCCGACCTGTCAGCTGTTAGCTCAGCGGCTCTTGCACAACACTTCACTGCATTAAAGAGCAAACCAGAATACTGGCATGTAACTTAACTAGTATGTAAGTCATGCAATTACCAAAAATGACCAATAAAAGTCTGTTACTGATACTCTGTCGGGAGCAGTTTGTTTCATTTAGTTAGTGTGTAGTATTTACCATTGTCTGTGTTTTTCTGTCATTTCAAAACGCATCTTTTTTCACTTTGTTTTTCAATCAATGTCAGTGGGACCGGACGTGTGTATGTGTCAAACATTTTGGTAAATTACATTTGTTTAGGTTGGTTATATATTTGAAAAAAGACAGAAACTGTTCACTTTAGTGATGACGAGGCTCCATTTAAACTGCATAAAGATGCAGTCTGACAGTAAGGGTACATACCTTGCAGCAGTTGTTTTTCATTCCCATTAAATCGAAAAAAAATATATATCAGTCCAGGAGGTGGTGCTGATCGACAACAGTATTAGTTCAAAGACGTTAAAAAATAAGTAAAATAGATTAAAACTATCATTTCAAAGCTGTCCGAATGTAACTGTTTACACGCATCAGCTGCCGACCAGAAGTTCTTAGCGTTCTCCTTGCGCGTAAACACAGCGTAATGGGTAATTTTGCGTTCTAAGAAAAAGGTCTATAAACAAATGGTATTACTAACAGCAATAACTTTTCCTTAACAAATAATCAAATGAATTACTTTTCCCCTTTACAACGACTTTGTCGTTACTGACAATAAAATGTGCATTACTATAATTGAGAACACTGAAGCGGTTTCAAGTGAGCAGCGTCTCTCTCAGCCATATGGTCTCTCTTTCTCTAGGGGGTGAGTGTATGTGTGTGTTCGGGGTTGAGGCGGCACACAAAACCAAGCAGTGATGATGATGAAGATGATTGGTGTGTTTGTGAATGTGGTGTAACTGAGAATGTGACGATTGGTTTAGGTAGAGTACCTTTCCATCATTTGCCAATCAGTGGCAGAGTAGTGCAGGTTTTCACACACAAGCTTACAAACAGTCAGTCACACACATTAACGACCAGAAGTCAGAACGATGGCAATTCCATCAAGTTCAAAGCTTTTGCAAACTGGAATTACAAGCCCTTTTCCCTCGTTGAGGTAAAAGGCAAGATGTTTATGTTAATATTTATAATAATATGTTGAATTTGATGGATGTTTCTCACATTGTCCCACAACAACATTAAAATAGTGTAGATTAGTGTACAATGCTTTTTTTTATGGTAGTTTGACAAATTAGATATTTTTTTAATAGTAATGCAATAGTTACTTTCCCTGGTAATTAGTTACTTTTATAATTATTTAACTTGTAATTTTTTTTAACTTAGTTACTAGCTTAGTTACTATTTGTGAGAAGTAACCATAACTAATTACTCTTAAAGGAATGTGCCCAACATTGGATTTCAGTCATCCAAAAGAGTGTGAAGTGATCCGATTTTTAAACAAGTTTATTTGTGAAAACCCTCAATGTTTTGAAATATTTGTTTAAAGACAGTAATCTATATTCGTTAACAGTATAAATGCTGCACTCATTGATTTAACTTCATTTACTCATTTAGTATTATTAGCTGTAATGTTAAATTATAATTTTTTTTCCACATACAATTGCCTATGTAAATCACGCATGCTTATTTTGCAAGAAGTGCAGAAGTGCTTTTTTAAAATGTAATTTGCCCACCCCTGTTTTGTCCCAAACCTGCTTTACTTTTATTGTGAAACATGTATATATATAAATATATATATAAAAAAAAGGATTATACAAACAATCTCTCTCTCCTTGTTTGTAGATCCCATGAAAGATCAGTGCTTTGGAGATGGTTTTAGCCGCTTTCTCCTGGACGAGTGCCTGGGTTATGATGATATCCTGATGTCCAGTGTAAAGGCATTAGCAGAGAATGAGGAAAATAAAGGTAAACCATAACAAAATCTGTCAAAAGAACAGTGCTTGCTAACTTGATTGCATAATTACAATGTCAGAGATTGATTGTGTGTTTTCAGGGTTCCTCAGGAACGTGGTGTCTGGAGAACACTATCGTTTTGTCAGCATGTGGATGGCTCGTACCTCCTACCTGGCAGCTTTTGTAATAATGGTTATCTTTGTGAGTACTTTTGCAATGTAGCTGCACTCGTTTTTAATGATGTTTAGATTATACATGTGATGCCGTTACATAAGTTAGAATAAAGCATTTAGTATATTAAAGCGTTTAGTTACCTCAGGGGTGTCAAACTCAGTTCCTGAAAGCCCGCAGCCCTGCACAGTTTATATGCACGTGAACGTGCTGCATTGCAAAGTTCAAGCTTGGTGAACTCTGACCTGCGAAATCAGATCACGTGACTGCGTGAGTCCAATCGAAGATCAAAACATGACCTCTCTGAACAGAAATTTTAAATATGGACCAATCGCTCGCTTTTTTATTGTCTAATTCTATCCTATTCTATTGTGTATTTAATATTTAATCCCGCCCCTTTTTGCAGTGCCGTATGACAGAATTCGCATGCACAAACTCTAGTGTGACCGCGGCATTACCTGTAGGTTTCAAACAAGCCTAAAGGACTGAATTAGTTTGATCAGATGTGTTTAATTAGAGTTGGAACTAAAGTGTGCAGAGCTGCGGCTCTCCAGGATCTGAGTTTGACACTTGTGTTAAACCTCATCATATCAGTATTTACTATTGTTTGACTTTAATATGTGGAACATGCGGGTATTTTTTTATTATAATAAAATGCTGAATTCTATTTTCCATGTAATTTCAAAGAGTTAATAAGGCTTTCAAGCTTAAAATGGGGTGCAAACGCATTGTAAAAATGTGCTAAAATGGCCCATATTTTTTTATGTGTTGGGTAGCTTTAGCTGTGTATTAGCAAGGACTAAGGCCCAATCCCAATTCTATTTTTGTACCCCTACCCCTTCCCCCTTACACCGAGGGTTAAGGGGAAGGGCTTAAAAATGTACCCCTAAGAATTGGGACAGCACTTCAACACCTGCACACGTCATCATACGTCATCGCGATCTCTTGCTTCATATGAGATCAGACGATCACGACTGCTGTAGTTATTCCAGTTGTGTTATTTTTTTGTGTTTATCTTCAGGAAATCACTGAAAGCATATATTATGTTATCATAACGATCTAATGTGGCAATAAGATTGTAAATGTACTGTGTATTTACACAGTGGCCGTATTTATCTATGTAAACAGTCGAAAACAACATTAACATTATAGCAGACACTGCTATATACATTATCTGTAGATTATTGGTCACACATTACAATAAGGTAAA
>CAIGQZ010010147.1:297497-319468 GCA_903798205.1 Danio tinwini
TGCATTTCTATTCAGCCTCCTTAATATTCCAGCAGGTGGCGCTTATAGAACAGCAGTAATAACTGCATGTCATTACTTGATGCTGGTATTTAATATACATTATCTGTAGATTATTGGTCACACATTACAATAAGGTAAACTAAGATTAAGATTATTATATTTAAGATTAACTAAGACTAACTAACAATAACTAAGCATGAACAACACTGTACAGCATTTATTAATCATAGTTAAACATTTACAAGTTTGTTCTTAATATCCAAAGTTGTTGTTAACATGAACTAACACTGAAGAACTTGATTTCAATTAACTAACTAATGTTAGCAAAGATGAATGAATGCTGCAATTATTGCATTGTTCATTGTTGGTTTAGGTTAGTAAATACTTTAACCAACATATGGAATTATTGGAACCTCATAGTTAAATGTTATCAGATTATCTAAAACAGATCTGTTAATACATCTTTTCTATATGTTGGGCCTCTGTTAGCACTCTGTTGACACATTTTATACTATAAAATCATTGTAAGACTTGCATGCAAGTATGACATGGGTGAATTTCTGATTTCTGGCTAATTGATTGGTGTACCTAATAAATAAATAAATATATATGTGTATATATATAATGTATATATTACAATTCTAAAGTCATTTTACTTTTCCACTTTCAGTAAAAAAAACTATGTACATGAGTAAAATATTTAGGCGAACTATTTTTTGATTCACTTGGACCATGGAGATGTTAATACATTATACATGAAACTTCCATCAATTAAAATGTTTTCTTGATTTTTTCCAGACTCTCTCTGTGTCTATGCTGTTGCGATACTCGCACCACCAAATTTTTGTCTTTATAGGTGAGTTCCCATCAGCCTAGCAAGTCATTGCCATTGCATCAGCTTCTATGATTGTTACGTAATAAAAAAAAATTCATTTCTTTTTTTTCTCAGTGGACCTTCTTCAGATGTTAGAGATGAATATGACCATTGCCTTCCCTGCCGCCCCTCTGCTCACTGTCATCCTGGCTCTTGTGGGTAGGTTTGAGGTTCAAAACAGATGTTCCTATCAACTTGTATTATCTGTTATTTAGTTGACTTCATTGCACATCTCTAATAATAATGTTGAAAGTAAGATGTGAGATATATTTGATCCTGCCTGTAGGGATGGAGGCCATCATGTCAGAATTTTTCAATGACACAACCACTGCCTTCTACATCATCCTCATTGTTTGGTTGGCAGACCAATACGATGCCATCTGCTGCCACACCAATACAAGCAAGCGCCACTGGCTCAGGTATGTAAACTCATCAGTACAAGTAAATTGCAATGGCTGAGACTCTTGTGCTGTTTTACATTTGTTTTTCATTTGCGTTAATGCATTTGGCAGAGGGAGTTTATGCAAAGTAACTTACGTTGCATATAAAATACAAATACAATTTTCATTCTAGTGAACGTATCTGCTGTTTGAGCTACAGAACACAAGTTTGTTCCAAATTTTTTGAATCATTTAATTTCGACTAATTTCATTAAAATTTAATTGATTATTTTCTGGAAATTGACAACTTGGAATTAAGCTTTCAATGTCCAAAATTAAAAATTTGCCAAAATTTGCTGCATGTCACCTCCTCTGGTGGTGATTGATATGAAATTTATAAGAATTATTCAGTAAAGCAGCCATTAGCTCAGTTTTAGTTAGCTTAGTTTTACCATGGTAAAATATACTATATATAAACATTGAAAATATGTATGGTTGGTATTATGGTGGAAAGAAAATAACTATAATTGTCAAGTAATTATTTAACAGCTATAATGCAATCATTTCTGATATAATTGTTCATAAAATGAAATATCATTATTTTATTAAAATACCATTGAATGCATTTTAATTTTTTTCTTTTCCTTGCTCTTATAATTTTGATATATTTATATCAAGTTGGTGTTATGTTATTTAGCCATTTAAAGTGATAAAACATTCATAGCTAAAAGTAAATCTAAAAACTGCAAACTCATTTGATTGAAACTCCACACTGCTTATTTTCTATTATCCATGGGAAATGATTGTCAGAGTTTGAGAAATATACAGCAGTCAACAAGGTCCAAACTTTACATTTTATTTTGAACCACTTCAAATGTTGGCTACTGTACTTGGATCAGCCTATTGAAAAACTAGATGAACAAACGAAAGGGGTATACAGTAGTCAACATCTGAAGTGGATCAAAACCTTCATCAAAGTCCTCTTAAAACTATTGAAAAACCATTTCTAAACCACTTTAAATATTGACTACTGCATATTAGTTATGTTCTCTGTTGTTTTGTATCCTGTGAATGCTTTCTGGTGAATTTGTTATTTATGAGTAGGCCCACACAGAATCTTCACATCTAAAAATCTAATTTCTGCTGATCTTTAGCCCATCTTTGAGTCTAATTATTTACTTGTGTTAATTAAATTCAATTCATCTTTATTTGTATAGCGCTTTTACAATGTGGAAAGCAGCTTCACATAGAAGATTATAGTGAATTGAAAGTGTCAGTTCAGTTTTTAGTGTTGAAGTTTAGTTCAGTTCATTTCAGGTCAGTGTGGTTTAATATTCATTGTTGAGAGTCTAAACACTGAAGAGTAATCCATCGATGCGCAGCTCTACAAGTCCCGAACCATGCAAGCTGGAGGTGACTGCTGCGAGGAAAAAAACTTTACCAATTGGCGTAAGTGAAGGATAAAAACTTAGAGAGAAACCAGGCTCAGTTGGGCACGACCATTTCTCCTATGGCCAAACGTCTTGTGCAGAGCTGCAGCTAAATGTGTGTAAATTTATATTTCTTCAGTTATTTAAAGGGCACCTATGATGAAAATCAACTTTTGTAAGCTGTTTGGCCAGAACTGTGTGTAGGTATAGTGTGTCCACTGTCACATTGGAGTGATAAAAACATGGCAAGTATCTTTTTTAAAATTTACTGACATTAAAAGAGGGTCCAAATCCCAGTGACGCCGCAACGTTATGTAGGAGTGTGGTTTTCCCTGCCCACTGAATTTATTGACATGTGCCGTGTCTCGATAATAACATGTATACACATGTCCACAGAACATTATTTTCAAATACACTGGGATTAAAACATGTTACAAGTTTCTGTGATCAGCTGCTCCTCAGCAATTTGTTTTGTAAGTTTCAAACATTTTTAGAACAGTGCATGTTTGTAATAAAGACAGTAAAATTGCTTTGTAATTCTAAACCCATATAATCACCACGGCTGCATGGTGTCAGTAAACGTTTGTATGTCTGTGTACTGCAAACGGCACTTGTGTGAGATTCATCATTTGGCTTGAATAAACTCCACCACACCACAAATACATCAAGTAAACTTATTTGGTACGTTTGACTAGTGACCTTTTTTCAGCTCCATCCATGTCTGTCTCTATCACTGACTGCTGTTTATCTGACCTAATGCATGAGAAGCAGACACGCACATCGCAACAGTGGGCATGGAGAAGCAGATCATTTGGATTTAAAGCCATAGGCTACAAAAACAGCTACATTGTCATCAGAAACCAAAATGGGCAGATACTACATTATATAATGAATAATCTGATGAGTATATTGAGCTGAAACTTTACAGACACATTCTGGAGACACCAAAGTCTTATCTTACATCTTGTAATTAATTTCAGTAATATTATTGAATGTGAAAATGTTCATATGATTCGATACTGTTTGTAAAGTAATATTTCTGGTCTTTTACTAGATGTATTATATAAAAGACTTGATTTGTTTATCAAATAAGTGGATCTAATTGGATTTGCATTGTAAACATTAAATAAAAGTTTTTTTTTTTCATATATTATGTTTTTAGTTACAGTACTCCCAAAATCATTCCGCATAAATCCACAATTTATTTGACAAAATTCTTCGCAAAAATAGCAAAAGATGTCCGCAGATTGTGTCTGGCCCTACTTATGAGCGTGTATGTTAATTCCATCTTCAAAGTTTACTCTATATCCAAGCATAAAACCTCATTTGGTTGTTTAGGTGATTGGTGCCACAAGAGCCATGCCCAAACTTTGAGGATATTGCATCTAATAGATCTTGTGTATTGTTTTTCAGATTCTTTTATCTTTATCACTTTGCCTTCTATGCATATCATTACCGCTTTAACGGCCAGTACAGCAGCCTGGCTCTTGTCACATCCTGGCTCTTTATTCAGGTATGTTATGTAACTTATGGAAATATATATATATATATATATATATATATGGAATTATATATATATATATATGGAATTATATATATATATAATCCATAAAGTTTTATGGAATTATTTGTTCCTCACACCTTTCATTTTCGTCTTCTACAGCACTCAATGATCTATTTTTTCCATCACTATGAGCTACCGGCTATCCTGCAGCAAATCCGAATCCAGGAGATGCTGCTTCAGAACCAGCAGGTTGGTCAAGGAAACCAGACTGCATTGCAGGACAATCTCAACAACAACACTAGCAATGCTGCACCAGCCGGCCAGGCTAACGCAGCTGCCAATGTGAACGCTAATGGCCAGGACCAGCAAGCCGCTCAGGACCAACCTCTGCTTGAAGCCCACAGTGGCTTGGTGGTGAATCCTAGTCCATCCATTGATCCATCTGGCTCTGACCTCGACTGGATGGCTGAGATCGCCATCGGCCCAGACGTTCTGTCAGTTCCAAACCTAGGCGACCCGCTTTTGGAGCCAGGTGGGATCCAGGAAGCAACGTCATCCGGCGCAGCTGTAACAGAGCTTTGTGGTCCCAGCACTGCAGGAGAGAACCAAAATGGGAACATAAGCACAGCCAGCGTTTCTACGGTCAACGCAAAGGGGCGGAGTTGCGCTCAGGGTCTGGGGCCCCCTGGTGGTGGAGGAGGGCAGAGGGAATCTGAAACTAACTCCAGTTCCTCCTCCGTGACCTCACACACAGACTGCAGAGTAGCAGAGTCACGCAGAGGTGCAACAGACTGCGACGACAAAGTGGAGAATAAAAGCGAAAATTCAGACTCTCACTCCACCCCAGCTTGAGTCACGCAATGCTTCCATTTGGAATCGGCACTCTGCAATCGCCACCCCCTCTCTGTAAATAAATCCAGAAGGCATCAAGAGGAGAAGCCACGATGGAGCTTTATGTAATTACATCTGCGAGACCTCCAATGTGAACATGAAGAGGGCCGAAGTAGATTTCTGCCATCTTGTCATGTTCTTAAGTGTAAATTCGTAATGAATTGTCAAAAATTATGCCATGTGTGAGGGTGTGGAGTCTTTAGATGTGATTTTTTTTTTTTTTTTTTTTTTTAAATCATTGAAAGTTTTAATACGGGAAGTATTCAGCTTGAAATGTGATGTATTGTTCAGTTATGGTACTTTTGGTGGCTCCTGATAACGGAGCTGCAGGTATCAGCAGGCCGCACTGGTGGCAATCTTACTTAAATCCAAATCCTTGTTGCAAGTTCACACATTGTTGTGTGAGAATTGTTTTGACTTTCTTTTCATTCCTCTAAAGGTAACATTAACGCTGCCTACTTACAGCATAAACAAATTATTAAATGATTATCAAAATGAGGTTTTGTTTCTGACTACCTTCGTTCACTACAGCAAGGCGCCATATTTTTGCTTACTTGATTTGGAATTCAGATCCCAACCTTCCATTAGCTGTGTATTTGTCATATGTATGGAGCAGTTTGACCCCTGAAAGGTGTTATTGGTGGTCAGAGTGCTCTGATTCTACAATAAAAATACATGGACGGATGATAATAATCATTCAAGTCCTCCTTTAACATAATCCTCAGTGAAAACTCTCGGGGTCACTAATGTTCTAATCCTCATCAAGAGGCTTGTGTCCTTGTGGTTAGTTTAGACAGATCTATTTTGTCTTTTGCACGAACTGATCTTTGATTTTACTTTAGGTCTGGCTTCGAGAAAGAGCAGGTTTATAGATTATTGCCTTATGCTCCTAAAACCGAATATTTAACCTTGTATTTCCATCTTTGGGAAGTGCGGTGAGGTTGATAGCCTTAACAGAGGCTTCAAAGCCAGTGGAGAAAATAGACAACTGATGAAAGGGTAAACGTGTTGTTACATTAACAGATATCATTTAGAACCAGACATAAGCGGTCACTGTTTAACACCACATCAGCTAAAGTTGTCGATCCAGATGTCCGTTATTTTTTTTCGTTTTCCGATTTTATTTTTGATTTGGGAGGATTTGTGGCTGTCCAAAGAGTGGGCAGATTTATCGATCTTAATGAATGTGTGTAAAACGTAATGAAACACACTGCAAACTAAGAGAACAAATAAAGGAATCTGTCATGACATATGACTGTGGATGGGAGAGGGTCGCTTAGGCTATGCAACAATATGGCAAGTTTAAGGAACGCTCCACTTTTTTTTTTTAAATAGCCATAATTTACAACTCCCCCAGAGTTAAACAGTTGAGTTTTACCATTTTTGAATTCATTTAGACGAATTGTGCACACTTTTAGCTTAGCGTAGCATAGATAATTTAATCGGATTAGACCATTAGCATCTCACTTTAAAAATGACCAAAAAGAATAGATAAATGTACTATTTATCTGTAGGTAAGCAATTATATTAAACAGATTATGGTGATGCAAGTGTAGAGCTTGATGCTGGGGACTATTTTCAAGTGCTGTGATGTATATTGTGCCTGCTGTAGCCATGGTATGGCAACAAAGTTCCTTGATTATTACACCAAAATGAGAGTATAGTTCCTATCGGCCTAGAAAATAGCAACTTTTCATTTTATATCAGTCTTAGACGATGATGATTATGTAACTAAAAAAGTCGAGCTTTAAAAATAGAAAAAAAGCATTGAAACTCTTCGTCATTTTCAGACGAAATGCTAATGGTCTAATCCGATTCAATGGTCTATGCTAAGCTAAATTAAAAATGCTCCTGCCAGAACCGGAGATTAGCTGAATGGATTCAAAAACAGTAAAACTCAACTGTTAAACTCTAGGGCATTTGTAAAATGAGCCCCTTTTTTTATTATTATAATTATTTTAAGTGGAATGTTCCTTTAAAGCCAGGCTCTGGAATATATAATTTTTTTTATTCAAATTGTGCAATATCTTTTGAGGCTCAGATCCATAAAGAATTCCAGGTCTAAAAAAAGTGATTTATGGTTTTATGATCAGTTTCTCATTATTATATTTTTCTGTGCCTATTTGCCATTTTCAAAGGAAGCAGATGATTGTAGTGTTTAGATGCATTGTGTAGGATGTCTAGACAGAAACGAAAGGAGAAATTGTCAGTTATGTGATAAACTCAATTCCTTGTCATTGAAATGTATTTAACTGTAATGTTTAAAAACTGCATAAAGATATGAAATTAATTTCCACTTAGAACTAATTGTGTTTATTTTATCTTTTAGGCATTTTCTATGAATATAGTGCATATTTTATTTATACCTGCTGGAGTAAAATGTATTTATTTGATAAAATTTTAATCATAATAATCTTTTTTTTTATACAATAATATTACAGCAGAAGCACCATCTAAAGTAGACCACTCAATATAAGGAGAAAGCACCACTTTAGAACAGCAATATTCAACCACAATCCTGGAGGACCACCAGCTTTACACAATTTTCATGTCTCCTTAATCAAACACACCTAATTCAGATCAGAGACTGAAAAACCTATAACGGGTGGGATAAACAAAGGAGACATCCAAAACTTGCAGTGTTGGTGGTCCTCCAGAAACATGTTTGAGAAACACTGCTTTATAAAACCCCAATTTCACCGAAATAGGGACATTTTGTAAAAATTCAATAAAATAAAGAATCTGTTTTATTAAATTATAAGTTCTTCAAGTTCTATTTTCATTTGACCACAACTTCACCCCACACCCACCCAATTATTATTAATTTTTGTTTGATCAAATACACACAAATTAAAATTTATAAACAGCTCAAATTTTGATGGCTAGAACACACTCCAAGAAAAGTTGGGACAGAGGCAAAATTAAAATGTTAATTGAATAATAATAAATAAAAGTTATATAATATTCAGATTAAACCGCTTTAAACACGTTGATCCAAAAATGTTGTTCTTTTCGTTCATTTCAGAACACAATTTACAGTATTTTAGATGAAATCTGTCTCGTTCATGTCCTCCATGTTTGATGTGAACCCAATCATGTTGTCTAATTAGAAAGAAGATGGCGCTAAAGTCATGAGATGAAAACTCTGGTTGTAACGACCACACTGTACCAAGAGTTTCGGTTTTCAAAAAGTTTTGGTTTCAGTCACCCAAAACATTGTTTTGTCTTAAACAGGGTCTTACATGGTTCAACTATAATCATACAAAAATCCAAGAACAACTTTTTTGCAGCAAAAAAATGCACCAAAAAATGAGTATTTATTATGGGCAATACGATATATTGCTATTAGAGTCAGCTGCGCAACACGCAAAGTGTATTGCCTGTAGTAGACACACCCTAAGGAGTTGATGAGAATGAGAAGACATTGTCAAACATTTTTTACATTGTCTTTTTTACTGTTTTTTTTATTTGTTTGTTGTTTGTTTTGGCATACAAAAGTGTTCTTGGAGCTTCATTACAGCTGAACCACTAAAATCAGAGGGAATGTTTTTGGCTCCTTTGAACATCTCAGGACCATTGCAGTCTATGGAGGATGAAGTAGCTTTCAGATTTTATTTAAACTATCTTCATTTGTGTTCTGAAGATGAACCAAGGTATCAGGGGATTGAAACAACATGAGTGAGTATTTATTAACAGAATTTAATGTTAATAATTTGCTTAATGAATGTGCTTAACCTCATACATTGCATGAATAAAGTCATATAAATACGGGCTCAGGCCAGGGGTACTTTAAACAACCATTGTCTGCTGCGGCGTCAAGAAATGCAAATTAAGTAAAAAAAAATCTAAACTTTGTTTCTCAAGAAAAAAGGAGTGTTAGATCTTCGCAGTAATTCTACCACCTCACTGCAAGTAGGTTGCTGGTTCAAGTCCTGGACCAGGAGGCCATTCTGTGTGGAGTTTGCATCTTTTGTTTGTGTGGGTTTCCTTAGAGTGCTTCACTTTCCCCTGTAGTCGTGGTATTGATGAACTGAATAAAATCTAACAACAACAAACCAACAAACACTTTTCATGGCTTACACGTTATGCTGCAGGTGTAACAAATATGATAATTTTGCTAATGTTCAATTCAAATGGTCTCATTTAATAGATTTTCCTCATATGCTTATTAAGATTTGCATAAAAACTATGCACAATCTATGTACAAAACAATTGGTTAGGACAAAATAATAATTATTATGCCCATTTGTAGTATTTTATAGCAATTTAAACTACCCCTTCAATATGTACAACAAGAAACAAAAAGCTAGAGTTTTGACTGCATATACTCTGTGAAAGAATGACTGTGTGTCTAACTCTTGGCCATACACACAACAACCACAGATATATTTTAGCAGCTGATGTGTGACACAATGAAAGTGCTGATTTGCATTATCACTGGTGACAGATAATGCTTCAAATATAAGCAGTGGAGTTTGGTGACG
The DNA here is from genome assembly GCA_903798205.1 of Danio tinwini. Taxonomy (NCBI): domain Eukaryota; kingdom Metazoa; phylum Chordata; class Actinopteri; order Cypriniformes; family Danionidae; genus Danio; species Danio tinwini. The sequence continues at coordinate 307,061 of CAIGQZ010010147.1, forward strand.
GTGACGCCCAGGTCAGGTCTTTTTATCATGGCCAAGTGTGCAGCATCCCGACTGTCTAGCACATCCACCAGCCTGACCTCATCATAGATTTTATGAAGCACTGCTCTGGAGAGTTCTGAAACATGGGGGCCAATCAAGGCACTAGTTTCCTTGATGTGTTGTGGTTCCTCAAAGACTTGCCAAGTACCATTGCTTGTCAGTTGTAGCAAGGGTGACAAAAGCCTGGTCTGCCATGGCTCACGTAAACCGTCAAACCGAACCGAATGTTGTCTTGAGATCAATTATGTGTGGTTTCTTTTTTTCTAGTACTTTAATGTTAAAACAGCCCTCATATGAATTGTCAGTCACTGAAATGCCCCCCTGCGTTAATCCATTAGGATAAGGTCTTTCATAGTTATTGGATCAAGTTTCATTCTGTATGGGTTTTGTAGGCACAGAGTCAAAGTTTTTGACAGGCTTGCCTACAGACAATGACAATCAGACAATGAGACATGATGACCACAGACTGTTGAGCAGCCAAAGTCTTGTATCAAGCCAGACTGAGCAAACATTTTGCTTGTAAAAACTTGAGTATACTCAATTCCTAAATTATTGTATTGTACTGTATTTAAACAAAGTTGATGTAACAAGTGTTAAATATGCCAAAATTTTAGAGTTGGGGCCATCAGAATCCTAGTTTTGTATATACACAGAAAACAGTTTAACAACAAAATCTAAAAAAACATATTTTGAATTATCTACGCAACTCTCTGAGGTTGTCTTTCCAAGCAAGGAATCAAAGTTATGACAAGATCACGTTTATTTCTTTAACATCAAACTTGATTCAAACAGGCATCCTGGCCATTCATATGCCCATATTATTTCATGGAAGATAAAAGATCAATAACAATAGCAATTTTTTTTGATCAGACAAAAACAAGCTATAAAACCATTGCTAAAGCAGCAAAATCAATGTTCTGTTCTACCTCTGACTCCGCGATGAGGCTCTGGGTGCAACAGGGGTTTATTTTGATCCATATCCACAGCTGGCCAAGGGGAAACGTCCTTCTGGGATGTGAATAAATAAAACTCTGAGAGTATAGCATGGACTTTCGTGGTGCTTTCAACTTTCTAGCATTTGTTCTTCAGGTTTCCACCTGCAAATGTCTTAATGATTTGAAAATAGCCCAAGCAACCAGCGCCTGTTTGAACGAATAGTTCACTCAAAAATTTGCATTCTGCCATCATTTACTGTTCCTGTCTGAGTTTCTTTCTTCTTTTAAACACAAGGGGATATTTTTTGAAGAAATCTGGTAACCTGTAACCATTGAATTCTATAGCAGGGGTTTTCAAACTGTGGGACGCAAGAATTTGAGGTGTGCACTCGAGTAAATTATGATGACGATTTTTTTCATTCACTTGAGGGAGTATGATTAAAGGTGCAGTAGGTGACTGTCTTCAGAAACATTTTTTTGTTGTGCTGGTTGAAAGTCTCTTCACATTCCAATAGTACTGATTAAAATAAATGATCTAAATGTGTTTATATGTCTTTTTATGTTCTGGATAAGCAGGGCTGGAGCAAGCCGAACTGCCGCTCTAGGCAATGAACTAGCACGCCGCCCTTAACCCGAAAGTGAAAACGAACCTGACCAGTTCATAAAGTGAGGACGGGGGGTTGATGTTGCAGATGAGTCAGTACGTTGGGTTGGGCGGCGGGGAGCGTTTGCCGCCCTCACTATTATGCCAGACCCTTATTATGCAAGTGTTCTGACTTCTGTTGATGTTGTGGATGAAAGTCAGTACGTTGGGTTGGGCGGCGGGGCGCGTTTGCCGCCCTCATTATTATGCCGCTCTAGGCGCCCGCCTAGGTCGCCTCTATGGACGCGCCGGCCCTGTGGGTAAGGCATAAGACGCTCAAAAATGTTCATCCAATCAAAATATTGTCGGGCGGACATCTCCCATAATTCCAATGAATATTCAATTAAATTCATCTTTATTTGTATAGCGCTTTTACAATGTGGATTGTGTCAAAGCAGCTTCACACAATAGCCCAAACTGTCTGTTAGCAAATGCAGATTTGAGCTAGTGTGCGCCTCTGTTCACACAGATCCGTCATTTGTGCATACACATGCTGCGCAGTCATGAGAAAGAGAGAGAGAGAGAGAGAGAGAGAGAGAGGAGCGGTAAAAATATGCTGAATCAAAATCCCGAATCAATATTGGAGTTACTTTTGCACGATAGAAGAAGGATGACACCATGGCTGAAGGATTTCTGTTAGACATATAATGTGTTTTTGTCACGCAAAGCTGATGTAGATGTTGTTACAAATGGGTTATATCTGCACAGAAGTGTTGTTCAGTGTTCACTGAAATCTTCCGGCGATAAATTGATGTTACTATTTTTGGTTTCATAAGGTGTGTTTTACAGCATCGATAATGTAGATTTTATTTCGTTTAACAACAAAACATTATAAATAGCGCTATTCCGCCTAGCCTGCTTTACTGAGCTGAAGTTGGTTTTATATTCACATTCGTTCATTTTTGAACAATGACGACCAATGACACGCTCCCGATATTGTTTACCATGCTACTCTGAATATTCGGTCAGAAATAGCGTGTAAGTATGGCTTTGTAATGAGTGTAATTCCTGCACGCCGCCTGCCAAGCTTTAGCTCAACACATGAGAGAGGGTTCTGCTGTCATCTTTAGTGTGCATGTTCGTGTTTTCAGGAGGCGTGGCTTTGGACAGCAGGGGAGGGACTGTGTTTCAGAGATTTATGCTAACCATGCTAACAGGTTAGCATTGTGGCAGATCACCTACTGCACCTTTAACGTCAGCTCAACATCTAACTATCAGGCACCTGTAGAGTAAATGCGTTCCAGTAAAATATAAATAATTAAAATGGACCAGCTGCTCTTTTTAAAATGAATGACGGTGAATGAATGAAAGTAAAACCAGTAAGCGTCTGACCAAAAAGGGCCCTTCTGAATCAAACCAACAGGATGCCCTTCTGGATCTTTCACTTCCTTTGAAGACATACAGACTACCCTTACATGGGCATCAGTAATAGTTATTTGCCTTAATCTGAATAAGACAATAATATAATTAAGGTGTTATGTGAAGTGCTTTTTAAATTCACCAGGTTATCCACGTTTCCTGCAGAGTCTCATGTAATTTTGTGTTTCATCTTTAATATTTCCACTTTAACTGCAGTTCAGCAGTTTCACTTTCACTCATGAACATTTCATTCATGCCCCCATGACAAACTGGGCTATTTGACACGAATATGAAGTAGGAACTAGTGAAAGAGTGTTGTTTTAATGGAATTTCATACCGCACGCCAAATGGAAAAAAAAAAATACTGTGTGTGTGCAGTCTTTTACTGACAGCAGTGTGTGTGGATCTTGTCACAAAATGCGGCAAAACGTCCTAAATGACAGTAATAGTTTGATTGCGGTGTTTACTTCAATAATGCCACTAATATATGCATACTCCATGTCTTAATTCTATTTCTGTTTAGTTCAATTATAATTTTAGTTGGATTAGGGTAATCAAAAATCGCTTTTTACATGGTAGACTCTTAATCAGAGTATTGTCTTAATCGTATTAAAGTATTGTTGCCCATGTAAACATAGTCAATGTTTAACTCAACCACACCGTCAGGGCTCTGCGAACTTGGATTTGCGAAGCAGCATTTTCTGTAGGTACATCAGAGGCAAGTAGACTATGGCTCAGCCTTATTGACAGTGAAAGATGATTTACGGTTAGTCCATAGACTGTAAAAGATATGGACGTAGTATCCATGACGTCACCCATAGGTTTATGAAGAACCCAAAAGAAGCTACCAGTAGGCGTGGCCAACCGTTGCATTTTGTTACCGTGTCATCGCACCAACCGGGGCATACCATACAAGGGCAAAGAGGCGGAGCGTGAGCGGAGCTACAGACGCATAAGAAACTCTTAATACTTCATTACCTGCGACTCGTTTGTGTTCTGACCACATGTGCTTGGTTGTATACTATATCAATAAAGTGTTTAGACTTTTAAAAACACTGTTTCATAAGCAACGTCATGAGCACAATGCTTATTGGCTCAATGTATTACACATTGAGCCACTATAAGCATCGTTCTTATGACGTTTTTTAACAGGAGGAAAGTGCGAATTACTTCCAAACACTTCGGATATAGTCTAGTAAATGCAGGGATATTGATAAAATCCAGGCAGAATTGTATGACAACGCTTCAGACTACTGTTCTAGAGCCTACAGCTAATCAATCTGTCAGATTCTGGAGTGCATTACAGGTCTAAAGAACATAAATGATAAATGATCTTAAATAAAACAAATACATTTACAGAGATGGTATAAGTATATAATTTCACTCACCTGGGAAACGGAGGCCATGTGAATGGTTTGTGAGCACAATTAAGTGCACACAGCATGCCATATCATCTGATAATTGTAAGAAATAATTCCAAAAAGCAACTGACTGTGTAAAGCCCACATAAAACAACACAAAAATACGATGTATACGCTGAGATCAGCGGCTAATCAGCTGAGGTGACGTGACGGCGACCAGCAAGAGCTAGCTGTCACTCAAGTGACCACGCCCTTAATTATGCAAAAATAATATAACCTAATATAAAGGAAATGGATGAGTAATAAAAAAATTCACCCCCATTACATTCGTCACGAAGGGTATTATTAGCTATATGAACCAAAATCATTCTTTTTAACACCTTTTTTTTTCTGCTGTAAAGTTGGCCATTTTAACAGTGGGCTCAATAGAAATTTGCTCTGTTATGGAGCCAGGACTAGCGGAATTTCGATGAATTGCAGTTTCAGTTACTTCCATATGGGCTTCCAGAGGGAGAGCGGGAGGTTGCAGCTTGGGTTAGTCGCGTCAGTAATCCAACCACAGATTAGCATGTTGTCCTAACAGAAACAGGCTCAGCCATCACACTGAATCAGGTAAGCTGTATATTTGTGTTTCAATGTAATTAATTCTACGCACTTTAAACACAGCAAGCAATGCATTTTAATTTTGGCTCGATTGAGGGGTGCCTGCGGGGGCGCAAGTGAAATTGGACAAAGTTGGGTGGGGGGTGTGTGTCCTAAAAGTTAGAAAACCCCTGTTCTATAGTATTTGTTTTTTTATTGTTATTCACATTAATGCTTACAGGTTTTAAGCCTTCTACCTGCGTTCAACATGGTTTATAACCACCTGAAGGTGAGTAAATAGTGAGTAAATAAAAATCTTTGGGTGAACTATCTCTTTAACAGGAGTTGGGGAGATGCTTCAGAAGATGTCACATGAGGCTCTATTAGCATGACAACTGTACCAAGGATCAAAGCTGCCTTAGCATGATATTTTAAAAGAGTCCCGGCGTTTTTATTATCTTTTTTAAAGGCAAACGCTAGAAAAACATGTCCATTGTAACAATGTTGATAACGCTCGTAATGTGAGCATCACCTTTTTAAATCTGTCGGCTCTTTGGTGAGGGCGGGGCAAATGGTCGCTGTGACTGTGGGCGGAGCAGTCGTTGCTGCCGTGGTGAGAGCAGCGGCCGCTCTTTCTTTAGCCAGTGTTGTCTGAAGTTCAGCCCTACGAGCCAGAGCAGCTTTCAAATGCCCGCGGATTTCCTCAATCTTCGTCTGGAGCTCCTCCAGCTCGTCCTGTCCGGAGGGGCTCGAGGATCTTACTGACGAGGTGGCCTGCTGAACAGGCCCCCCATTTTCACACACTCTCGCCAATAAACTCCCAGCCCCAGAGCTCAATGTGGAGGTGGAGCTGGTCTGGCCCCCGTCTGACACAACTCGGGGGAGGAGTCGGCGAGTGTTGAGGGTCTCCAGGTTGAAATGGACCCTCTTGTTGTCTTTAGGCTCCTGTGCTGCCTTGGCACTCTCGTTGTTCCACCTGGCAAACGATCCAAGTGGAGCAGGTGGAGGTGGAGGATGTGGCTGGGCTTTCTGAATGTTACAGCTGGGAAGAAAAGTGATTTAGATAGAAATTAGTTCAGTTGTTTTTTTATGATACTCTTTTTCACATGATAGGGTTTCCACTTTAAATCAAATATCCCATTTCCATAAGATTAGATTTAAATTAGATTAAACTCAACTTTTTTGTCATTACACATGTACAAGTACAAGGCAACGAAATGCAGTTTAGGTCGAACCAGGAGTGCAATAGCAGCTATGGTGATATTTACAGATGGATGTACTATGGACATTATATACAGGTTGTAATAATTATGAACAAAGATTTACAATAGATGAATATATGTACGGGTTGCTATTAATAATCAGAGGTTTGCAGATAGATATGAACAGTGGTGTACAGTAACAAATTACAAATACTCAAACTAATGTAATTGAGTAGTTTTTCTCAGGAATTGTAATTTACTAAGTACTTTTAAAAAATGTGTACTTTTATTTTGCCTTGAGTACATTTTTTTTGTGCTGTATCAGTACTTTTACTCCACTCCTTTCCTTTAACCTGCAGTCACTACTTTATATTTTCTTGTCTATTGGGATTAGAAAAATCAGTCTTGTGATTCCTGTCCAATTAAATCGCACATAGAAGGTAATTAGCTTTATGGTGAACTACCTCAAGATATGGGCGATTTATAATTGCAGCAAACTGTTTTAAAGCATAAAAGTGTCCAAGAAGATGTCCAAAATCTTTACATGCATTGACCCAGAGACTGTGTATGATGACTGAAATGGCCTTAAACGTCCAGCAGACACAAGATGTCAACATGACATCAGATTGACATTGTACCCCAACGTCATGGCGAGGTTACATTTTGTTTGCAAATGAAAATTGGGTTCATGTCAGAACTCAACGTCAGGCCAATGTCAATGTCCAACCAACCTACAATCAACCAAATATCAGTGTCTAATGATGTTAAAGTTTGATGTTTTATGTTGTGTGGATGTTATCAAATGTCTATCAGATGTTGTATTTTGGTTGTCATACCTGATGAATAAATGTCAGTATTTTACGTCAATATGGTAATGGTTTAAGATGTTAGCTCGACATTGGATTTTGGTCACTTTCTAACACAACCTAAAATTAACCAAACATCAACCTCATTTGAGGTCATTATAGGAAATTTAAATAACTTTGTCCTTAGACGCTTGCTAGACCAGGGGCATTGCTAGACCCCCTTTACTGGGGCACTGGGCCCCAGAACCAACGCTGATGAAAGCAATGTAGTTTAATCAAAAAGCAAACTGAGCATGTGCGAAAAAAACATTCGCCTCAGGCACCGCTCCTTCTTGACGCTGACGTGCTGCTCTGCTCCCGCTCAGGTTGTGAACATGCACGGCAGAAAAATAGCTACGCCACTTATGCGTTGTGAAACCAGCGTAACAGTCTTTTGTGCGTAGGTGTCAGCATGCAGTGAGTTTTGCAAGTCAACAAAACAAAGTTTAAATAGTATGATGGTGATCTTATTTAGACTACGTGTCACATCCCCGGCTCGTTCCTGCTCACCCAATCTGGTTTCACCACCTCATACCAGTACTATCCAATCACGAGAACCTTCCCCTGAGTATTAACCATCCGCACCTGTTCATTATCAGCCTGAACACTATTTATACTCACCTCCTCCGTTCACTCATCGACCGGTATTGAAGTTGAATGGTTGTCTTCACCCAAGCTCCTTCGTCTACTCTTCTTCCATGGATATTCCTTCTGAGTCTTCGTACCCATCGCACTGATAAAGGGAAGTGTCTTTACAATCTGACTTTATCTGAAGATCTGTATTCACCCTCATGCACTTTCTGCCTGTTACCACCAATGGAGGTTTTGGATGTTAAACCATGCTTATCTCTCAACGTGTTTACAAGGCAAAGACTTGTGTGGTGTTCCTCGTGTGATCTTCCATGGTCGTTTACGATGACAATGCTAACCTTGAAACCTTCATCAAGAAGTCCATTAGTGTTTGTCAACACTTATCTGCTTGTTCTTCTCTGTCTGATAACCCTCCATTGCCGTCCAAGTCTCCCACGATTATGCAGGACCCTGAAGAGCCCATGATAACTGACTCCTACTGGCTAGACACCTCTGAACGCCAGTGGCGTATACGTCATCAGCTCTGCCTCTACTGTGGTGAATCTACTTACCTGATAGCCACCTGTCCCATCCGTCCACCTCGGCTCTTGGTGAGTAAAGTCATTCTCACACCCACAGTTTCCACCATACCTCATATTAAAGCAGAGTTAATAATACAATCTCAAACTTTCCCTGTACATGTTCTGCTGTACTCTGGAGCTGCCAGGAACTTCATACCATCAAACTTCGTCTCCCAGTACAACATTCCATCCGTAAGAAATGACGTTCAATATCACATCACTACAATCCAGAGTTCGCCGCTAGGAGATGGTAAAATGAATCGTGTACCAGACCAGTCACCCTTCGTCTTGATCAAATGCATCAGGAAAAAATTACTTTTCTTATCCTTTTCTTATCGTGCTAACGTTGATGTCATCTTGGGATGACCATGACTAATCCAACAACAACCTTGCATTGACTGGGAGACTGGATTAATCCTCGAATGGGGATCCAAATGCAGAGCCAATGGTCATATTACCCCCTTTACTGGTCATTCCTCCTCATTGCCTCTTCAGAACACCACCGTACAAGTCACTCATCCTTCCAGCCTTCCCATTCTATCTGTATATCAGGAATTCTCTGTCGTCTTTAGCAAGGAATGAGCCAACCAATTACCCCCTCATCAGTCCTGGGATTGCTGCATCAACCTGCTGCCCGATGGCAAGTTACCACACGGAAGGATTTACCCATTATCCCGTCCTGAGCACGAGGCGATGTCCGATTACATCAGTGAAGCTCTCCAGCACGGGTTCATCAGAACATCTACATCTCTTGTAGCATCCAGTTTCTTTTTTGTTTCTAAAAAGGATGGAGGACTAAGACCATGCATAGATTACAGAGTACTGAATGCCGCCACTATCAAGTTTGCTTACCCTTTACCTCTAGTCCCAGCTGCCCTGGAAGAACTGAGAGAAGCCAAAGTGTTTAGCAACTAGATCTTCGTAGCGCTTACAATTTCATCCGCATCCGTCAGAGGGACGAGTGGAAAACGGCCTTTGTTACACCCTCCGGCCACTATGAGTATCTCGTTATGCGCTGCAGACTGGCAAATAGTCCATTCATCTTTCAAAACTTCATGAACGAGATCTTCAGAGATATTCTTCATCGTTTCACCATTGTCTATACTGATGATATCCTCATTTACTCCCGCAATCTAGAAGTGCATCAGGGCCATGTGAAACAAGTACTCCAACGTTTACGAGATAATCATTTATTCCTCAAGTCAGAAAAGGGTGAGTTCCATCTAACCACTATATCCTTCCTGGGATATGTCATCACCCCACAAGGAGTGAGTATGGAGCAGTGCAAAGTGGATGCTGTGTCAAAGTGGGAATACCCGAAGACCATTAAAAAACTCCAGCGTTTTCTGAGATTTGCCATCTTCTATCGGCGGTTCATTAAGAACTACAGTATCCTCTTATCTCCACTCACTTCCCTGCTCAAAGGAGGTAGACGAGTACTAACATGGACCCCTGAGACGTACCGTGCCTTTGACCAGCTCAAGTCGAAGTTCACCACAGCACCCATCTTACGTCATCCTAATCCTAATCTCCCGTTCATCGTTGAGGTAGACGCCGCACACACTAGAGTAGGCGCTATACTTTCCCAATGGTCTGGTGAACCCAAAGCCATCCATCCTTGTGCGTACTATTCCAGGAAGTTAACATCAGCAGAACAAAATTACGGAATCGGTAACCGTGAGTTGTTAGCCATCAAGCTAGCACTTGAAAAGTGGCATCACTGGCTGGAAGGAGCCCAACATCCCTTCACAGTCATCATGACCCCAAAAATCTCCAGTACATACGAGATGTTAAACGCCTGAATGCTCGCCAAGCTCGCTGTTCTCTCTTCTTCGCCCGGTTCCATTTCAACATCACCTACCAACCTGGTCACAAAAACATCAAAGCAGATGCTATATCAAGAATGCACTCACCTGATCCTCGTAACGATTCCCCGGAATCCATTCTTCCTCCTTCGATCTTCGTGGCTCCGATTCTGTGGCAAAAAGATGAAGACATTCGTTTGGCCACTTTAGAAGAACCAGCTCCCCCCGGCCTTCCTCCAGGCCTGTGCTATGTACCCACAAGATATCGCATACCGCTCCTGGATAGTACGCACACATTCCTCTGCTCAGAACACCCGGGCAGCAGTCGAACCCTCTCGCTCCTCAAGGAAAGGTATTGGTGGCCTAAAATGGCCCACGATGTCACCCAGTACATTAAGGGTTGCTCGGTCTGTGCCATCACTACCACTCCACGCCAGCTGCCAGAGGGAAAGCTACTGCCATTACCCATTCCCCGCCGACCCTGGACACACCTTGGTGTTGATTTCGCCACCGATCTACCCCCCTCTCAAGGATACACCACTATTCTAGTGGTTGTAGATCGGTTTTCCATATCCTGCAAATAATACCTCTCAAAGGTCTTCCCACAGCCCTTGAAACAGCCGAGGCCCTGTTCCAGCATGTCTTCAGGAACTATGGTCTTCCCGAAGATATTGTGCCGGACAGGGGCCCACAATTCATCTCCAGGGTCTGGCGGGTGTTCTTCCACCTTCTGGGTACCACTATCAGTCTGTCTTCCGGCTATCTTCGCAAACCAACGGTCAGGCCGAGCGTAAAATCCAAGAGATTTCCCGGTTCTTACTGCAACAGCCACCAAAACACCTGGAGCCAGTATCTTCCGTGGGCAGAGTATGCACAAAATTCTCTTCACCAATCCTCAACCAGTCTAACCCCTTTTCAATGTGTCCTAGGCTACCAACCATCCTTGTTTCCCTGGAATGGGGAAGCATCAGAAGTGCCCGCGGTTGATCACTGGTTTCAGGAGAGCGAGAGGGTCTGGGACTCAGCTCACGTCCATCTTCAGCGGGCAGTCCGGAGGTACCCCAACCAAGCCAATCGTCACCGGCTACCTAATCCCATATACCAACCAGGAGATACCCGAGACATCCGCTTCTAGCTGCCCTGCAAAAAGCTGAGTCCCCGCTACCTGGGACCGTTCACCATCCCCTCTCAGATCAGTCCTGTCACCTACCGTCTCAACCTTCCACCACAGTACCGCATCTCATCATTAGGCCCACACGGAATCTGCACGCTCAGAATTCCGCAGATTTTTCGCAGAATTCCGCAGATTTTTAGCCCATCATTAATTTTGTTTATTTACTTGAGTAAATGTGTGTAAATCTGAATTTAATCATTTTTTAAATTACACATATTTCACATATTAAGGTTTTAGTTATGACTCCCAAAATAATTCAGCAGAAATCCGCAGATCTTTACAAAAATTCTCTGCAGAAATTGCAAAAAATTTCAGCAGATTCCATCTGGCCCTGCTCATCATCCTTTTACGTCTCCCTCCTCACACCCTACACTAATCCTGTTTCTCCTCCTTCCGCAGAACCAGAACCACCCCCCCCCCCCCCCCCCCCCTGCTGACCAAATGGAAGTCATCAGCGACAACATCTATCAGGTCAAGAAAATCCTCAACTCCCGGTGGCAGGACGGCCGGCTCCAGTACCTCGTAGACTGGGAGTGCTTTGGCCCCGAGGAGAGATCCTGGATACCTCGTGATGACATCTTAGATCCATATCTCCTCGAAGAATTCCACCAGGGACATCCCAATTGCCCAGCTTCACGAGGACGTGGCCATCCCCGCCGTCTATCTAGGGTGCCAGGAGTCACTGTGTTTACAAGGCGAAGACTTGTGTGGTGTTCCTCGTGTGATCTTCCATTTCCCCCCTGATCTGTGTGACCGTGTTCCCCTGCTGTGTATACAGTGAAAAGCACTAGCGAGCGATAACACCAGCTCTGTTCCAGCAGTGCTGAGAGCGTGATTGCCAGCACATGACATCTGCCTCTCATACAGCCTGTGTGATATCTATATTGATTACCTTGAATAAACCTTGTGAAAAGATAACAATCTCTGTCTTCCTTGTCTTCCAGCGTGACACTAAGCATGGCTCCTGATTTTTTTATTTATTTTTTGGTATGAAGCAGAAATAAGGGATGAAGTAATGGAGGTTGGACATAATAAAACTAATTCTCGGCCATGAGTCAGGTCTAAGACAACAGACAACAGATAATTCAATAAAACTTTTTTTTTTGTATTTTATTGAATTGTCTATAGAATTGAATTCTAATGAAATTAATATTCATATAAAAGATTTTTAAATGATTAAATTATCTTAGCATCCCTCTAGTTGTCTTTAGATTGTTTTCCAGATTACATTTAGGATTTCTGTTACTTATTTAGAATAATAATTGTATAATAACAATAATACTGTTATTTATTTATAATTATATATATATAT
>CAIGQZ010010147.1:337127-387597 GCA_903798205.1 Danio tinwini
ACACACACACACACACACACACACACACACACACACACACACACACAACAGAAACACACAGCACGCAGCAAATGTGACAGGATACAAGTAAATATACACTGTTGTGTGGATATCTGTTATGTTAATGTACAAAATAAACCTGATTTAACATCCACAAACCAGGATCGAAGCATCTTCTTTTGTAATGGCCTGTTTCCACTAAGTGGTACGGTTCGATACGCTTTTATGGCCGTTTCCATTGTCAAAAGGTACCAAAAAGCGAACCGTGTGCAACTGTACCACTTTTAGGTACCCCTTTTAAAGGGTACCTAGCACGATAAAAGAGTACCAAAAGATGGAGCGAGACACGCAGCTGAATGCTATTGGTTTACAGAGATATGCCACTAGCGCACAAGCAGGAGAATAAAAACAAAGGAACTAGAGGTGTGAACCTACACTGGTCTCACGGTTCGGTTCGGTTACGATTATCATGGCATCGATTCGGTTCAATTCGATATCTCGGTGCAAACAATTTTGTCCTTTAATACGAACAGTCAGATATATAAACTGTACCTTTAAACAACACAAGCATTTATAGCAAATAAACAAATATAAATATCCCACTCACTTTCTGAGCCTTGTCTACCAAGTTCTCTTACACTCCTTTGATTGGTCAAGCGCTCAACAGAAAGGGCTGCGATTGGTTCTTACACGCTGGCGCTCTTCACAGATGCACTCATGGGCCACAGTGAGAGAGAGAGAAATGAAGATTACTTTCATTCTTTTAATCACCGTGAAATAGGGGCTTTTGCTGTAAGTGTCAGTGAAACAGTGTTCAGCAAACACACACGCAGTGAAATTGTGCACAGTTTCTGAGATTTTACGTAGTAAGAGCATTGTAAATACTCGCGCTCTGGCTCGCCTCCCTCGCTATAGTAAGCTACGGCGACATAGCGCATGTGAGATAAATGACGTCAGTACATAATAACCGGTTATGATTATTAGTGAACCGATACCGAATTGTCCGCGTCTGCATCGCGGTGCACCGAAGAAACTATTAATTTTTACACCCCTAAAAGGAACCGTCATTTTTAAATACACAGCCGAGACATTACATTGTGATACTATATACATATAATAATGAGCCATGGTTGACGCGAGCTCAAACAAACATTGTAGTTGTCTTGATGAACAGCCACAAAGCCAAGAAGAAAAAATTTTGCTGTGTCCTGTTTTTGTTTTACGAGACCGTTTAAAGTGCGAGCGGTTTCCCTTTCTCCAGGGAGCAGTCTATATTTGAAATAACAAACTTTTTGAGCTGACGATAATAACGTGCACATGATTATTGAAGTGCTTCTGACATCTAATCCTTTCAGAATCGGAAAAACGCAAGAGTGAAGCATGAAAAAACAAAGAAGCTGGAAAAAAGAAAGAAGCAAATGATTCTTTCAGCAACCTAAAACATGAACAAACTGCCATGTTTATCTATTATCATCAACTTTTGGACTATTTTGAACTCAGAATGACAGAATTACTTTCTAACAAGAGGTTACATGTGCTGGTAAAGATTAAAGATACAGATGAGAGGTTTGCACTGACTGTGAGCTCTATATGTTGTGTTGTTTTTGAACCCAAATAAGAACTAAATGTATGTGTGTAGTTTTTCTGTAATTGGTAACATACCAGAGACTGTAAGGGTCTGTATGTGTTCATATATGTTGCATTTATTTATTTATTTTATATAATTGCAGATGTTACAGTAGGCTATTTTGCACTGTCATTGATCTGCAGTTATAATCAAATTATGTTCATAATAAAGTTAGTAATGAACATTTATACACAAGTATTTATGTGTATAAAGCATCCGTTTTGTTAGAAGCTCTTCTCGTATGATATGTAAATGACCCATACAGCTTTACTTTGACATTTCCTTGAGCGAGAATGATGTTGACTGAAACTGAAACCGAAACTACCATTGGTACCCATTTGGCAGTACAAAGGCAAGCCTAATAAAGGTGACCTGTACCGAACCGTACTGTACCAGTCAGTGGAAACGGGCCATAATTGTACTGACATGCGACTGTTGTGATGAATTACAGCTGTCTTTATTTTATTACAAACATGCACTGTTTTGAACATGAACTTGTTTTTGAACAATTTTTTTTTACTTTTAAAACTGATTATGGATCACATTTGATGATGATTAATGATCACAGTGAGCTAAACTAATATTGTAATCCCAGTTGCTTTGCACAGGTCCTGTCTTGTTGATATGATTATACGCGTTACTATGGAGACATGTTATTACATGGCTGTCAATCAATTCGATGAACGGGGAACATTGCTGTGGGCCTCAAAATGAGAGGGATTTGGATTCTATTTTAATGTCAGGAAATTTTTAAAAAAGAGATTATTGTCTTTATTTCACTTATATAATATGAATGTGGACGCACTATACCTACACACAGTACTGTCCAAACAGCTTACAAATAATTATTTTCATCATAGGTGCCCTTTAAATAACTTTTCCACTGAACACGTAAAGTCTGGCGCCCCAGCAGCAGCAAGACCTATATGAGACGGACCGAGAGAAAAGGAGATGGAGAAAAGAGGAGGAAAGACAGAGTAGACAGAGAGGGGAGAGAGGGGAAAAAAAAAATTGGGGTTCGGTTCTCCAGACACGCTGCCACTCGGTCCTCAACCAACTGAGAGAAGTGACGACATGCTGGGAGCCCTGTGGAGGAATCTATCCACCCGTCCGTCTTCTGGTGTCCGGCGGCGGTTCTCCTGGCTGGCTGGCGGCATTTCTGGTCTCCTGCTCCGCTCCCGCTTCGGACGCAGGCTTCGGCGTCATGGCGGATCGCGGCGACTGCCCCCGGGCTCTCTGGGATGGCTCCCTTCAGCTCTTTCCCATCCGGTGGGGAGCCCCGCGTCCCCTGCTCCTCCCCATGCTGGTAGACGGCAGCAGGCAGATCCTTACTCGCCAGCCTCAGGCCGCCCCTTCACTTTGGCAGACGAACAGGTTTCTCCCCCACTTGGATTAACTCCCAAACACTTGCCCTGCTCCTCAGCGGCGAGGGCAACTGGACGACGTGTCCCTCCTTCTCCTGGGTTTTCGGCACCACTGTAATGAAGTTTACGGCCACCTGGCCGTCGGGAAGAAGGAGGCGGAGAACCGATGAACTTTTATATAAATATTTATTAATAAAAGGGACGGCAGCTCCTTACGGAGACTGCCGTCTAAATCAAAACAAACGGACGGCAGCTGCTCACGGAGACTGCCGTCAAACTGAAAGCAAAAGTAAAACAACATGTCCGGGCCTGGTCCTCTCTCTCTCTCCTCTGCCATCGTTCCTCATCTTATAGTCCAGAGCTCCTTCCGTGGGATTGAAGGTAGGTGCGCGCCACAGGTGTATCTCATCTGTGGCGGGCCTCGAGTCGCTCCCACTGCTCTCGGCCACGCC
Organism: Danio tinwini; assembly: GCA_903798205.1. Lineage (NCBI taxonomy): Eukaryota > Metazoa > Chordata > Actinopteri > Cypriniformes > Danionidae > Danio > Danio tinwini. Next base: position 340,571 of record CAIGQZ010010147.1, read on the forward strand.
CCCTCGCCACACATATTAAATGTCTTATCATTGTTTATCTTAAGTGGAGTTTCTCTAAATGATCATGTGAAAAAAAAAACATTCACATGGAAATTTAAATAATGGCATGAACAGAAAGAAAGGTGTTTATTTGCTGAAATTCATATTAAAATCAGTTTTATTTGTATTCTAGAAAAGGTGTGCAAGTTATAATGAAGCACACGCATACGAGCAAACACACACACACACGTGCTCATGGTTGTGGATCTATCTGTTCTTCTTGCATGTCTGTGTGTGGGAAGTGGGTGTGTTTGTTTGGGTTTATCTTCACCGCGTGGTGTGTGTGTGTGTTTACTTTCATCAGCTGGGTTGTCACGTGTCTTGTTACCACTCGTCTCACTCAGCTGTTTTCTATCAGTCACAGCTGTTCTGCATTACCGCGCGCCTTTATATGTTCAGTGTTTGCAGATAGCGTTGGTCAGTCCGTTCTGTCACAATGACTGACCAACGCTATCTGCAAACACTGAACATAAAAAGACGCGCGGTAATGCGCAACAGCTGTGACTGATAGAAAACAGCTGAGTGAGATGAGTGGTAACAAGACACGTGACAACCCAGCTGATGAATGTAAACACACACACACACACACCATGCGGTGAAGATAAACCCAAACAAACACACCTACTTTCCACACACAGACATGCAAGAAGAACAGATAGATCCACAACCGTGACACAAGATTCCAGCATCCATTTCTCCCAGTACATATTCTGTGTTCTCACAGTCTTCCTGGGTTATTTTTGAAGGTACCTTAGTAAGATTGGTGTCTATGCGAGTCCGCTCTCTGCTTTCTTGGTAATGCGAAACACGCAAAGTCAGGTGAACAAAGGTTTTTTTACAGTTTTTTTGGTGCACAAAGTGGACTTGGAGCTTTTTATGAATTAATAATGCTTCAGAGCTGCATTTAATCACTAAAGTCACTTGACAATGCATTTGGTACCTTTTCTAGAGTTGAACGTCAAGCCAAGTCAAGTTTTATTGTCATTCCACTAAATGCGTGGACAGGACATACAATGGAATTAAATATTTTAACTCACACGACCACGGAGCTACATAAATAATCATAATCATAAAATCACAATCAAAAATATGAACACAACACTGCCAGCAGCTATCTTTCTGCAACTCTCACATGGTCACTCACTGAAGCCAAGCAGAGCTGCGCCTGGTCAGTGTCTGGATGGGAGACCACATTGGAAAGCTAGATTGCAGTGAGACCAGCAGAGGGTGCTCAACCTGTGGTCTGTGTGGGTTCCGGTATATTGATGGAGATTCGATACTGCTCAGTGAGCACTATTTCTCGGATGAGACGTTAAACCGAGGTCTTGACTCTCTGTGGTCATTAAAAATCCCAGGATGTCCTTCGAAAAAAAGTAGATGTTTAGCCTTGACATTCTAGCCCCTGGCCTCTGCCATCATAGCGTCCTAGCCATCCCCATATCGTAATTGGCTTCATCACTCTGTCTCCTCTCCACCAATCAGCTGGTGTGAGGTTTGGTGCAATATGGCTCCCATCACGTCATCCAGGTGGATGCTGTACATTGGTGGTGGATGAGATTCCCCCCAAAAATGTGTAAAGAGATTTGAGTGTCCAAAAAGCGCTAAATAAATTAATATTATTAAAGGGTCACGAAACACCAAAACACATTTTTTGAGCTGTTGACAGTCATACATGTGTCCCACGCTGCTACAGACACTATTAGGACACCTATATATAACTAAAAAGTGAAAATTGGTTGTTTTTGCATTATTGGGAGCAAATTCGTTCTTCCGGTTAGAAACAAATTTTTGAAGCTGCGTCACGAAGATTAGATATTTGCGTGTAGTCCAGCGTGGAGAGTGGATGTCTGTACCTGTGAGTACATCATGACGTCTCTGAGTGTGCGCCATTAATTTATGAGAAAGACTTTGTTCAAACCAATCAGCGTGCTCTATTGTGTATGCGGTGCAACTTCATTAAAATGCATGATAGCTTTGAAGACTGTTTACCTGTTACAGTGTTCAGACAACAGAGAGACGCCACGTTGTGTTGCCAAAACAAGTGAAAGAACGAGAATTTGGAGACATGGGTCGTCAGTGTTGCATTTATTATTGTGCTGCAACGAAGGTTTTGTTTTCATTTCCCCACTATGAGAACTCAGCTGGACTCACATGTGGATTACAGTGCATGCGGCACGCGACAGAAATGCATTTGTAAGGAACATTTTTACCCAAGAGCTTTTCACATCTGGAAATGATGAAATCCGGATTTGCGGCTCGTCTCCTTTTAAAAAAGACACAGCTCCAGTTTTTTGTCCTGTGTCTACAGATTTGGTAAGTGTGTGTGAGATCAGTTCCATTTGTTTGTTCATTTAGATGGCAAAGTTAGTTCGTATCGTCAGCAGTGCTCTTTCAGTTTTTAAAGATATACCATTGTCAAAATGATTAAGTTACTAATTTACAGTATGTTAAAATCACTTCATTATTATAGCACAATATTATAAACTGAAAGATCCGCTGTTATTGCTGCTCTCCGAATGTAAACATGTAAACACTATACACTATACAATATACAGTAACACTATTACTGTCATGTAGAATTTTCGCCACATTTTGTGACAGGATAGTCTATACACACACGACTTTCTGACACTACCTACCGAGTGCATCTAGTTACTGAAAAATGCGGGGGATTTTTTTTTACGCCGTGCGGTATCAAACATTTTATTAAAACTCTACTCTCCAGCAGTTCCTCTCACGGGGGACATGCAGGAAATATTCCTGAATGAAAGTGAAAGTGCCAAACTGCAGTTAAAGTCAACAAATTAATAATTTGGCAAATAATTTGATTACTGATGTCCATGTAAACACAGTCACTGTCTATCTCCCCTGCGTCTGTGTGTTTATTTTACCAGCGTGTGAAAAAATCTTAATTTGTCTTCTGAAGCTAAACAAAGGGAGCATCATGAGGGTGCGCAATTAATAACAGAATTTTCATTTTGGGTGAAATAACTCTTTTTACTAAAATTCTCTTCACTCACCTTCAATTGCAAAAGGTTTACCAACTGTCAGCAACTTGCAGTCAGCATCAATGGACACCTCATAGTCCAGCAGGGCTTTGTCCATGATAAACGCATCAAGTTGAGGCGGATCTGTCCTTCACAACATAAAAAAGAGGTGGGCTACAAAACTACTACACACAGGCATCCAAGTACCGCACTCTCATTAAACATGCACAGTATGATTTTCATAAGTCAGATCTGCATCTCATTCTGGTGCAAATGGAACACAGACATCATTTGTCTGAGCTAAATGTTCATAAACTGCAGATGCGGCCATAAATCAGCAGCTACGCTATACTAGATGCAAGCTGAATAGAGCCTGAAAAGGAGTTTTAATGGATAGAGACACCTTAAGGGCAGTGGCCCACCCTTACTTAATTTAATGCTAATAAAAGATGTCATTAATCAAAAAGTTCAGCCAGCAGCAAATCCGAAGTCAAGCAAATTCAGTAGTACAACTTGTTTCTTTTTTTGTATATTGTGTTATTTGCTATTTCTGTTATCTGGCTAAACTAATATGATCAATCCAAATGCTTATTGTCAAGTGAAACCTACAAAAATGTTACCGCCAGTCGTTTCATTGACATCTGAGTACAAACACAAGTGCATATAAATCATCAAAATGCATGACATCAAAAGGCAGAAACAGAGAGGCTGAAAATCAAATGTTGGAGAAATGATTTGCTTTGCTGCTTCATTGCGATACAAATGGTCACTGATACCTCTGATCCTCTTCTCAAAATTAAAAAAAGGATTAAAGTGTTTTCAGCCAATTCAAATACTTCATGGATCTTTGACTCTTTTGAAGACGTTTGCCTCTTTTAAGTTTTTCTCCCAATTACATTCTGAATGATACTTCCAAAAAATTAAATGAAGTAACTTCTATGCCATAATTCCAGTTAATTCTACCATCTGTCACACAGACTAAAACCTTTACTAAGGAATTAATGAGAAAAGAAAGACGTGACAACTCTCAGAATATTCATATGTTTTGCTGTTTCTTTTAAACTAATCTCTGGTTTTAGGTGCAAACTTACAGTGACCGAGTAGCAAACATAATCTCACAAACACAAAGACATAAACTAACAGAATAACATCAATAAACCAAACTTAAGCTCACAACACAACATTAATAAAGCAAGCAATAGCTCACAACACAATGGCATTAAAGGGATAGTTCACACTAAAATAAAAATGTACTCTATTTTGTCACCCTCAAGAGGTTCCAACCCTTTATGAGTTTCTATCTTCAATTTAAAGCAAAAGATGACCGCTTCCAGCTTTCTTAAAAATATCTTCTTTTGGGTTGGAACCACTTGAGGATAAAAAAATAATGAGTATTTTTTTTTGTGTGAACTATCCCTTTAATATCACTGTTGTGAGCTTTATTAATTTTATTTTATTTTTTTATTTTATTGTATGCTTGCTTTATTAATGTTTTGAAACAAGTACAAGGTGAGTAAATGATGACAGAATATTTATTTTTGGGTAAACTATCCTTTTAAACCACAACAAAACAGAAATGCTACCAACCAGGGGAGCAGTTTCTCTCTAATGAAATCATAAAGGACATAATATAAAATCTATTCAATAATAACATATATTTATAAAACAGTCCTGTCTGGTTCTTGAATCTGATTGGCTGATAGCCGTACAATATTCTGCAATAACAGCACTCCTACAGCCTCTTCACCCTCGTGTATAACTTCGCCCACATAAAACGACAGCAGATCATCAATAAACTCACTACAGTTTGACAAATATTGCAGCTGTTGCACAACATAATGTACTTTTGAGGCATTTTTAGGCAAGATTCAGCGAGCCAGCAGCCGTCAACCTGTCATACTGAGCAGAGCAAAGACAATATGCGTTCTGCCACAAGATGGCGACCAAGACTCCATAATAAGTCCTTAGGGGAGAAAAACAGCCTAAACTTCAAACTAAAGCTGATCAAATCATTGTAAAACAGGTAAGTGACAATAAATCTCTCTCTTTTGTATGTTGTAGTGCTGTATATATACCATAGAAATCTAGTAGTGTTTGCTTTGCTTTGGCTTTTTTAGGCTTCTCAGATTGTGTGTATAGAAGTCCCTTTGGGAACAGCATCTCTTTAAAGGCACAATGGATACAGGAGAAATATGGGAAAAGATTGTTTACCAAATCGATTACAAATATTAGGATTAATCACTTAATTTGAGAATTCCTTATTGCGTCTCTAGGTAATTAAGATTTCACTGTCTACACTGTCAGTGGTTGGGAGCATTTCCGTTGTGTTGTGACCAAGCGGCAACCTCCCGCTGTCCCTCGTAAAGCAAATATGGAAGTAACTGAAACTGCAATTCATCGATATTCCGCTAGTCCTGGCTCCATAATAGAGCAAATTTCTATTGACCCCACTGTCAAAATGGCCACTTTACAGCAGAAAAAAAAGGTGTTTACAGCCTGGTACAAAGAACAATTTTGGTTCATATAGCTAATATTACCCTTCATGACAACTGTGAGGGGGGTGATTTTTTTTTATAACTCATCCATTTCCCTTATATTATGTTATATTAAGTCTGCATAATTAAGGGTGTGACCACTTGAGTGACAGCTAAGTCTCTCTGGTCACCGTCACTTATTAGCCGCTGGGCTCAGCATATACATAGTATTTTTATTTAGTTTTATGTGGCTTTACACAGTCAATTGCTTTTTGGAATTATTTCTTACAATTATCAAATAATATGGCATGCTCTGGCATTCAAGTGGCCTTCATTTCCCAGGTGAGTGAAATTATATACTTATATACCATATATATAAATGTATTTGTTTTATTTAAAGGTGCAGTATGTAAGTTTGACACCCAATAGTTGAACTAGGTATTGCACTCCTGGATCAAAATAAACGCAAGCGCGGGTTGCTAGATTGAGTACAGAAACCAGTGATTTAAACTGTGTTCTAAATAAAAGCAACGCCGCGATAGAGGGAATATTTCCCATATTAAAAGGAGTTTTGGTTCTAACCAACACCTCGAATTGATATATTAGAAACGGCTTCGATTTCTCACAGGTGAACAACAGAAACCTATGACAGTGATCACCTCAGGTAAACCTTGTGTGCTTTATTCAGTAATAAATACTAACAATGTGAGTTTGAATGCCAATTTATATGACATTTATTGCCATATACTGAAAGCAGCAGCAGATAGTTCACCTCAGATCTTGAAAATACAATAAACCGATTGAAACTGAACTTTAGAACTAAACACATATGAGTGATTTAGCATCTACATTTAATGATGTTAAAGAGGGTTAACATGTAATAAATAGATTCTAAACCCTACCATTTAGTGAGTGAGTGCATATTCTGTGCTTCTGAAAGGCTGTATTTAAATTTCTGTCATGTTTCCTGCTCACCTAATGTTTACGTTTGTAATATTTATATCATTTGCTAATTAATAACCTCATGTGGAACTGAATCTATCTCATTTTGACATCTGCTATGTCGCATTTTCGGTCACGGACGCATGCTTTCAGAGCATTTCTGAATGAATGAATAAATGAATGAAATATGTTGTTTTCCAACAAGGCAACTCAGGGTGCTGAATTATATTTGGCTAAACTGGCATTGTGCAGGTTAAAAATAGCGATGGTTGGCCACGCCTACTGGTAGTTACTTTTGCGTTCTTCAGAAACCTATGGGTGACTTCACTGATACTACGTCCATATCTTTTACAGTTTATGGTTGTGGCTTAATGTCATTGTGTTGTGGCTCAATGTTGTTTATATACTGTCTGTAAATAAAAATGTACACTTATATTTGCTTTTTAATGTTATTGTATTGTGGGCTTATGTTGTTGATCTTAAATCATTGTGTTATGAATTTACGTTTTTTGTGTTGTAACCCATTCTGTTGTGTTGTGCTACTGGGTCAACATATGGTTAGTAGAGGAAAATCCATGTATTCCAAATTATAGTTTACTTTAACTGAATTAAGCTTTAACTATTCTCCCTTTTCTCCTTTATTAAATACAGTCAGAAATAATTTAATATTTAAATATACAAATAATAACAACAACACACTATTGATATATGCGTGACAGACTGTGGCACTACAGCTGGCAGGAAACAACAAACAACTCGCCTGGTGAACAGCAGTGAGAGGGAATCTCAAATCTTTGACTCAAATATGCTGAGAGACAAAAACAATGCTTCAGGCAAATACCTCATTTTAAAAATATATATATTTTTTTTATTATTTAGGCAAAATGTTGATGGCTGTTGTACTGTTAACCAGTGTGTCGCTAGAAAGACTGTTTTGGAGATTCACCATAAATTTGCATTGTAATGAAGAAGTTGTAGCTGCTGTTTGAATGGCCATGCAGTTTATTTTTTGGTAAATTTCAGTTTGCGGTAATAGTGTTTGCTTCTGCAACTATACCAGGAGCACTTACTGCAATCTGCTAGCTGTGTGCATGCTTTTAGGTGAATTGTCTCTTACTTGAGAGTGGCGACTCCATCAGGTGTGGTTGGCTCGTTGAATTTCCGCATATATTCGTGCATCTCAGGAAAACTCTTTTTCATGTAATCCTCTGCACTGCTTTCTCGAACTGTGCCAAATCGGAATCCCTGAGAGGGGTGATGGAGCTGAGGCCAAGAGCAGGAAAAACAGATACAGACTTTATTGTACATTATAGTGAAACACACAACAATGGTTTTAGGTTTTCGCAATGTCATTCATTCATTTTCTTTTCCCTTTATTAATCTAGGTTCACCACAGCGGAATGAACCGCCAACTTGAAATGTATACATAAAAAAAATAAAAAATTGGGGGCAAGATTTGATCAGTTCGAGTTCAGAATTCAAACCACTAGGAATTGACAAGCTGTTCTACAGAGAGCTATACAGTCATCTAGTGGCATCTAGATATTACTAATCTACCTCCTCAAAATTTTATTTTAATGGGAGAGTCTCACTACTACTGACTATTTACCATTACTACACAGATTAAAAAACAGTAATAATAATTTAAAAATCCAATTGTTTTAATAATAAAAAATTAAATTCAATTACTGCATGAATATTATTATTTTTTTTTACTAAATCCTTTCAAAATGCTAAATCAAAAAGAAAAATATATTATAAAAAATTCACACTTTCTGTTTCTGGAGACCCAGAGGGTTAAAGTGCATACCGTGCATTTTTCATTGGAATTCACAAGTTTGCCTAAACATTCAGTCAGAATAGATGATGCTAAATGAACTGAATGATGAAGCTTCCCCCAAACCTATGTTGTGAACTTCATCATATTGAATCATTAACCTTTCTGGTAACACTTTGTAATAACTACACACTGTGAATCATATATTAAGCATTAGCAAACAGCAAATTCATTATTTGTTAAGCACTAACTCTACATTAATAGATGTTAGCAAGCAGTTTATAACTGCAAATACAAATGCTCTACTCTTGACTTATAAGCACATCTATAATGTGCTTAAACATTGTAAGGCTCAGTATCAAATGAACAATAAATCTTTACAATCTTATCTAAAAGTAAATTTACTGTAAAGTTTAAACATTGCTGAATAACAGAAGTGTCAAAATATAACAAAATTGGATAAAACAACAACAATATAATAATTTAACAATATATTATGATACATCGTTTCTAAGTTATTTGGTGAAGTTTAAACTGCACATTAATTGTATTTTAGATAAGGTTGCAAAGATTTGTTTTTAATTTGTTACAGTTTCATTTGTGTATCTTCAAATGAATAGAAATAATAAAGTTTACCCCCCCCCTTGGTTTAGAATAAAACTGAGCATTTTATTGTCATTTATAAGTGATTTTTAAAGCATAAATAGTCCTCACTTTATATTAGCTCACAAAACGGGATGAAGTTTAGCTAATAAAGCATTTATAACAAGTTAACTATTAGTATATGCCTAAATAATAAGATATACAAATGTTAATTTAAATAGTTTATTAATCATTTACTTAAATGCATTCCGAATAATCTTTAAAAATCAGCAACTACTCTCAAATACCTGGTTTGATAGAATTGCAATACTTAATATAGTAATGAAAAAATAATAATGAACAAAGTATGAAAATACAATCAATTAAGCACATTATACATTATGCTTGTATGTCAAGAATACAGCTTTCTAGCATCTGTTCATGTAGCGTTAATGCTTAACAGATAATGAATCAACTATTTACTAATGCTTAATAAATGATTCATAGTGTGTAGTTATTATAACGTTACCAAATATCTTAGTAAGTATCAGTACTCTGTCAACTTATTTTATAACAGTGTTATTTGTATTTAATGACATTTAATGACATTTTAATGGCAAATTCAATTTGTACCACTGTAGTTCATTCATTCATTCATTTTCTAGCGCCACAGTGGAATGAATGGCCAACTATTCTGGCATATGTTTGACATACACAGCAGATGCCCTTCCAGCCACAAACCAGTATTGGGAAACACCCATACACTCTCGCATTCACACACGCACTCACACACTACGGCAAATTTAGTTCATCTAATTCACTTATAGCGCTCTGTGAGGGAAACTGGAGCACCCTGAGGAAACCCACGCGGACACAGGGAGAACATGCAAACTCCACAGGGAAGCTACTGTAGTTAATGCCAAGAAATATATTAATGACGATACTATAAAATTCTATGCCACAAATTTAATGGCAAGTTGCTTTTAAAACAGTGTCATAAGCATTCTTAAATTCTCATACATATTCATGACATGTGTTATGTTAAGATAATAAAGCTTTCAATATTGTCTTATGAACATCATTTTTTAAGTAAAGAGCTACCGATATTATTACTGTATGCACTAAAGTGTCTCAAAAAAAATCTCACCTTGGCATCATGTATTCCAGACACTTCTTCAAAGGTCTTTTCCCCAACCATCACTGCAGCTAGGTTTGCTGTGTAACTGGACAAAACCAACAGGCAAAATATAGCCCATAGATTCATCAGGAAACGTCCAGTCCAACACTTTGGTGTCTTACTAGAGACTGTGCGGCCAAAGAGAATGGCGTAGCAGAGGTTGAGGGCTGAAGAATAAGAAAAGACCTTTACGCGGTTTCGTCCATGAGGCGTCATGCCGAAGGGACTCTTCCACTCGTATAGGGTGAGGAACAGCGCTGTAATGTGCAGCGCCACAAAAATTCCCATCCACATGGACCAGTGTAACGGCCACATGAATGCTCCAATGGGTGCTGCTGTGTCTTTACTGCGCACCAGTATTCCCAAACTTGTTGAAAAGAATGGACTAGTGAAATCAATCACTTTACTGCGAGCCGAGTTGATGCTAAAGCTTGTAACGGCCATATCAGCTACTCCACTCAAGAGGTCACCCACCAAACCTGTCCACTGCCCTCCCTTGACAGCCCCATATTTCCCATCTCCAACTATGTACAGGTCAAACTCAAAGTTCATGTCTTCTGACAGCTTCTCCAATAAATCAATACAGTATCCATAGCAACACTTGCTGTAATCCGGTGGCAAGAAGCTTTTGTTGCCTTGAGCCCGCTCAGCATACAAGTGATCTAGGGTTTCTGAACTGTTCGTCCCTGCATCCAGACAATATTGACCAGCAGGACAGTTCCCATCCTCATCTACCTCTCGAGTGAACACGAACGGGTGCTCCACCAGAGTGACTACACGTAGACGACTCCCAGACACGGGAAAGCCAGCTCGCCATCTACGTCCTTCCCTGCCCATCTGGCCCTCCGTGCGCTGTCGAGGTGATGAGCCTTGCCACAATCCTGGCTCCTCCACATTCAACCTACCACTTTCCCAGCTGCCTACAGTCACCCACGTAGGCTGACCGACGGCATCCCGTCGAAGACTCCAAATGTGGACCCTATGAGACGTGTGTACACGGGAAAGGTTGCGTTGAACGTTGACAGGGCCCGTCAACCCTATAAAGGATGTATTAGAGAGAAACCTGTGGGTGAAAAAATACAATAGTCAGATTATTTGTGAGCTGATTTGTTACAGTACAGAATGTTGTCAAGATTGTTGTTCTGCTGTTTTGACTTAATGTTCACTAGATGTTGTTCAGTGTAACAATAGCTTTTATACAAAATAAATCTTGTCAGGCATATTTACAAGCATTTTATGCTTTATGGACTTGAGCTGTGCATCGATGGATTTGCTCTTCAGTATTTGGACTTTCAGCAGTGATATTTAAACCACCCTGAACTGAAATAAACTGAACTTTAACTCTGAAAACTGGACTGACACAGTTCCAATTTATTAGAACTTCTATGCTAAGCTGCTGTTCCGTACCAGAACGTATTGGTTATTTATGTTTGTATTATGTGTCTCATTATGTTTTTCTTTCTATCACCCTAAATCACTTCGTTTTTGCCTATTGCTGTTCCTGATTGGCTGGTTCACCTCCACTTGATGCAACCAATCCTGACACTGCCTTATGCTGATTGGTTTCTCAGTAACAACTTGGTCCTGGTCTCAGCCAATCAGATCACTCCAGCTCACTATATATTTTTTGTCCGCTAGCGGTTTGGCAGTCTTTGGTGGCTTAATTTGTTCTTAGTGCTTGTTTGCTTGCTTGCTTGCTTGCTTGCTTGCTTGCTTGCTTGCTTGCTTGCTTGCTTGCTTGCTTGCTTGAAACTGTGTTATATCCTTGTTTTGTTGTGATATATTGTCTGTCTTTGCCTTTATTTACACTGTCTTGTCACTTTGGTTTAGTCACTGTCTGTTCTTACCTGTGGTCTCATTCATTCCCTTTCCTGATGTTTCCTTACAGAGGTTTGGTAGAAAGACTGGTAGGTAAGTAGGTCATGTGATATACATTTCAACACACAGAAGTTCAACTGTCTAGAGATGCACTAGGGAAGAGGGTGAGCATCAATCTGTGTATTTTTGATAAAGTGCATAGTTAGTGTGTTTTTTTTTTTTTTTTTTTTTGCACGTTGAATATTTATTTTTCACCATTTTGTTTATTAGATTAGAGTGAATTTGATATTAGTAAGACTGTTTGGGTGTAATTTTTTTTTCTATCCTTTAGCGCCTCTCATAGCTAGTCTTTCTAATTTGTTTTGGTTCTGATTTGTAAATGGCTCACTCACTTTCACTTCTCACTACCTGTAATGAATCACTTTATTTGTACAGCAATTTTTGTTTGCGGTTGTTACTTTGAGTATAATTTTAATTGAGAGTTTGTTGGAACCAGGTCCTTGGTCAAGTATGCAACCCCGCTCCTCTAGACTGCCCAGAGGTTGTAACACTTGCTTAGACACGATCTACATTATAAAAGTGCTATAAAAATAAAGATGAATCGAATAAAGATTGGAAGAGGTCTATATGATCTATAATAAATAGATTATTATATTGTTAGCATTCCTTTGTCATCTTTGCTCATGAGAACTGAATGATTTGTGAATTCCATGTGTTTCAGAAAAGGTGCTTTTATATTCATTCACTTATTGGCGATGGAGTGGCGCAGTAGGTAGTGCTGTCGCTTCACAGCAAGAAGGTTGCTGGTTCGAGTCAGTTGTTGTTTCTGTGTGGAGTTTGCATGTTCTCCCTGATTTCGCGTGGGTTTCCTCTGGGTGCTCCGGTTTCCCCCACAGTCCAAAGACATGCGGTACAGGTGAACTGGTTAGGCTAAATTGTCCGTGGTGTAGGAGTGTTTGTGGATGTTTCCTAGAGATGGGTTGTGGCTGGAAGGGCATCCGCTGCGTAAAATCGTGCTGATTCAGACTAAACCTAAAAGAAAATGACTGAATGAATGAATACTCATTTATTATCCATTACCTTATTTATTCATATAATCAATAGTCATTTATGTACAGTAATTATAATTTGCTTATTTTCATGGTTAATTCATTAGTTAAAGATTTAAGTATTCTTGTTTTTATTGTATTTCTATATTTTACTCTTTTTCTATTATTATTATTATTATTATTATTATTATTATTATTATTATTATTATTATTATATAGCCATATCACCCTGCAGCCCAAGACCGGTTAGTATCTTGATGAGAACCACATGGGGAAAACTAGGTTGCTGTTGGAAGGGGAGTTAGTGAGACCAGCAGGGGTGCTCAACCTGTGCTCTGTGTGAGTACATATGTCACAGTACTGTGAAGGGGACACTATACTGTCAGTGAGCCACGTCTTTCAGATGAGACGTTAAACCGAGGTCCTGACTCTATGTGGTTGTTAAAAAAAATCCCATGGCACTTCTCGTAAAGAGTAGAGGTGCAACCCTGGCAACCCATATTTCCTCCATCGGCCATTACCTATCATGGCCTCCCAATCCTCCCCATCTACTGAATTGGCTCTATGACAAGCTACGTTTCCATCTATGTATGTTTATGCGCATGTTCAAAATGCTTGTAAAAAAATCAGTTGATAGAAACGTCAACTGCGCATAAATTTAGAAAATGAGGATAAAAAAAATAATGTGCATAACTGAGTGGGATAAACTTTTTTTTTTATTTGACGAGAAAAGATGTGCCTAAACTGTGATGGAAACACTTTTGCTGAACAAATTCCAGTATGCGCAAATTAAAAAAATGTCATGGGATTTTTGTTACAAGAGATAAAAATGTGTGTGAACGGACAAACGAGCAGGCTTAGCACATTGTAAAACATCTGAATTGTTATTTTGGTCATTGTTAAGCTTCTTAACCATTCCAGTATTAGTGTAATTATATTATTAATTACCTCCAGAATCAGGAGCATCTGTGCTCCGTGTCTCACGCCTTCAAACATTCTGCAAGTTCACTGCGTGTCAGGATTGCATTCTGAGGCGAAGGTTATTTATTAAATGAAGAAAAGGTTCACACAGCTTCTATCACAACAAATTTTGTTCTATATCAAATTCTATACTGCTGATGTTTGGCGCCAGTTATTTAGGAAGTGAAAATTTTGTTCTCTTTGACTCGTTGGGTGGAAAAGCTGCTTTATTTGCACATCTCTTATGCGATAAACCAGTTTTGCACAAAGTTAATTAGCATTTTTGTATGAAAACATACACTTAGTAATAAAGTTACGCAAGCTGTCACTAGGGTGGTACCTTTTCAAAAGGTACAAATTTGTACCTAAAAGGTCCATATTAATACGTCAAGGGTACATATTAGTACCTAAAAAGTACAAAAGTGTTCCTCTTAAAATTTGTAGGTACTAATCTATACTTTTGAGGTACCAATATGGACCCTTCAAGTACAAATGTGTACCTTTTGAAAAGGTACCACCCCAGTGACAGCTCACGTACCTTTATTTCTGAGAGTGTAGCTTCTGTCTCTCCACTCAGCCAATAGCTAGTGTGTGGTGAGCACACTGGTGCTGTTGTCCTGTGGCTTCCATCGCATCAACCAAGTGTATGTTGCACACTGATGGTGGTGTGGAGAGACCTTGGGTATATGGCCATACACGATAAATGCGCTATATTTCTTATTGGTATAATATTATGATTGTGGTTTCCAGGGATACAAGTTTTCATAAAAGCATGTCTCCAATTTAAGCTTAATGTAAGTGCATTATATTTTAAAGCAGTATTTTCCCCCATTGCCATTACTTGTGGTATAATATAGCCTTTTGAATTTGTGTTGCTCAAACTATTTTTGAGCATTGAAACATATGCATTTAAGATGATTAAATCTCATCTTTATTATCTCGTCCTCTGTTTCTGCTCTTCTCAGTCAGCTTCCTGGCTGATAGAACATTCAGTTCTGTTTAACAGGTTTGGGTATGTAACAGTTCTGCAGGCTCATTGTTCGGAGACCCATCAAACTAATGTTTGCTGACAAGATTTGGCATTAGGGGCTACATCTGAATTATCTCGCATGAAGATTCTAACAGAATCTTTTGAGCCTGATTTGTAATTCTGGATGGTTATGTTCTGGATAGATCTAGCATATACCTAAATCTATGCTATAGGAACCATGCTAAACAGGCCTGCAAATATTTTTTCCCACAGAAAACTAGACAAAACTTGCATCCCAAATGACACACGATACACTTATACACTATGCACTTGTACACTCAAGCATAGCATATGTAAATTCAAACAGTTTCCCAGAAGACATAAAATGGTTGCCAAATTAGTGTTATTAGTGACCAATCTACCAAATACCATCTGTAATTTCTGTGCGAATTCACTATTTTTACTAAGTATACTACAAAATGGTCTAGAATTGTGCATAATTATGTGATTTGGGATGCACCTAAAGACTAATATATTAGAGTAGACATGTAGGAGTTAGTAACATGATTGAACGCAGGAAAAGTTTTTGCTCTATCCTCTCCAGCAGCAAAGCAGATATTAAATATGCTGTAACTGTAGCAAAGGGGAATGGCCTGGGAGAGGGATTGCCTAGCTGGATGAGTGACACGGTCTGGCATCCATCACATCATAAACTACAGATGCTGCTTTCACAGAGCAATATATCTGATTGTGAACCACCCTCCCACTCTTTAGAATTACAGCCACTCATTTGGCAGGGCCGTGTTTTTAGTACGCAGCTCAGGTCACTTAAGGAAACGTTTTGACATTGAGCTAGAAGACTAATGTCTGGAGTCATAAATGATATATATGACTTTTTGACTAATGCCATGCTACTTAATGAAAAGCTGAGTGTAAAAGCTTAACATGTACAGTAATTTGGCTTCAAACCTTAATTATAGTTTCACCTGTCACAGGAGGCAAAATGGTCACTATAGCCTACCAATAACTGACATGAAATGGAAAGTGTGCAGCTCAATTAAAATGACTTGTAGTTATAATATAATCAAACATATTTAAAAGTCCTATATGGCTTCCACTTTCTGATCTTTCACTTATTGAGAAGAGAGCCAACAGAACTGCAAACAAAGGGAAAATGAAAAAAAAACAACTGGTAAAACATTTCCAGAAATAAAATTTGCATGTACAGGATGATGCCTAAAAATAATTATAATAATTAATAATTATAATTCTTAATAATTATAGTTGATAGCATTAGGTTGATAGTTTCGTAGCAATTTTTTTTTTGTAAAAAAATTTAAATTATGGATCTCAAACCATTGTCATAATCTTAAAACAGTGGTGGTTGGGGGCTCATAGTTTTTAAATAGTATTTACAGTGTTAAAGAGGTGAATTCTCATGCAAATCATAGACCAAGTGCTAAAATCTATTTGTAAAAACACATTTAAATGCTTCACTAAAGACTGCACATGACTTGGCTCCAAAGAAGTGTGTTTTTGGTTGTAAATGGAAGATTTATATTGACTCATTCACTCATAATTTAACCCTTTCACAAAGGTTTTATATACTTCAACTGACCGCCCCCTGCATATTATTTAATGTGACCATTGATTAGAATGCATAACTTCAGTGTTGGGCAAGCTACTCGAAAAATGTAGTGAGCTAAGCTATTAGCTAATCTACTTAAAATGTAGCTTAACTACACTAAAAGCTACCCTCTGGGAAATGTAGCAAGCTAAGCTAAAAGCTACTTAGCAAAAGTAGCTTAGCTACAGTTCATCTAAGCTTTTTTTGCAAACTTCATTTTTAAATCGAAGCAACCTAAATCCAAGTCAATCATATCTTAGTGATCAATAAAACTGTCATTGAACCATATGAGAGGCATAACTGTTCAGTTTAATTATTTACTGGAAATAATATGATGTACTAAACAGAAAGAAATTATAGTATATAACAGAAAAAAAAGAAAAATCCAATAAAACCAGATGTTACACATTTTAAAATACTAAAGTATTTTTTCGTAAATGGAAATATTAAGGAATAAGCATTATATTGTATATATATTTAAAACTCTTTATTAATAAATTACACTTTATAATGTAGTATCATTAGTAACTATCATGAACTAATAGTAATTACCATAGTATACTTTAACTTTTACTACAGTAAACTATATTTATAACTCTGGTTAACGGACCGCAAAGCGTTCCTGAGACGGGCCATATGGAGAAGAAAGAACTTGCGCTTTCCCCGGTGGGGGGCTGGGCTCTTCATCCAATGACGTTTAAGAACGCCATCAAACACTTAAAGAAAGAGCATTTTTCCCTTCCCTGGAAGTGACAGCCTGAACACTGCCAGTCTGGGATGCTATGCCTTCCAGCTCACAGGATCGGTGTACTTCACCAGTGGCTCGCGAGGTGTGGGAGAACAGTCTCCCTTCTCTTACACTTCTGGCCCTGTCTTGCGAGAAGAGATTGACAATTATCTTGACTGGCTGATTTAGCGGTCACAGGATCAATTGATTATGCACAGACAGGGTGCTTCAGCACCTTGACCTATTGGGGCTTCAGGTCAACTGAGAAAAGCAAGCACGCCCTTGTGCAAAGCATCTCTTTTCTTGGGTTGGAGCTGGACTCAATCACCATGATGGCACGCCTCCCCTGTGAGTGCACCCAGCTGATGCTGACCTGTCTGAGAGAGTTCGACAGAGAAACTGTGGTCCCACTGATATTATTTCAGAGGTTCCTGGAGCATATGGCACCTGCAGCTGCTGTCTCGCCGCTTGGGTGCTCCATATAAGACCGCTTTAGCATTGGCTTCAAGATTGGGTCTCAAGACGCGCATGGCTTGCGAGCGCGCACCGCGTGACTGTCTCTCTGCTGTGTCGCCACGCCCTCAACCTCTGAACAGACCCTACGCTTTTACAGGCCTGTGTGCCTCTAGAACAAGTGTCCAGGCATATCATCGTTTCTACGGATGCTTCCAGTTGCGATGAGGGGCCATGTGGTGCGAACATGCAGCTGTGGGTCAGTGGTAGGAACCTGTTTGCATTGACATTTTAATCGCCTGCAGTTGTTGGCACTGTATCTCGTGCTGCGTTGGCGTATATATCAACCGCATGGGAGGTATCCGCTTTCGCCACATGTCTCAGCTCGCTCGCCATGTGCTCCCCTGGAGTAGTACGTGGCAGAATCGCTGCATCCTATTTTTCCCCACCGAGCTCGATGTGCTCTCACGGCTTGAAAATAGAGACTCCACCCCTGACTGTCCAGCTGTTATAGGCTGCGCCTTTCTCTCTAACACAGAGATACGTGCGCTCTCTTGGTTTGTCAGTTGAGTTCCCCACATGACGAACCCTGCAGAGCTCTGTTGGCTAAACACCTGGCACATCCTCTGGAAAAAGCTTCTTCTCTGGGACAGGCACCATTTGGCACCCGCACCCAGATCTATGGAATCTCAAGTATGGTCTATAGATGAAGTGCGGAGGACTTAGGTGACCTACTGGTTAGGTGGTTAACGCCGTCACTCAGGCTACAGCACCCTCTACAAGGCATGTTTATGCCCTGAAGTGGAGTCTATTCGCTGTGTGGTATACTTTTTCCTGGAGAAGGAACCTGAACATGTCAGATCAGTGTGATGCTATCCTCCTTTATTTGGTTGGAGCTAATGCTGTCCCTGACACAGCGATGGCGGCACGCTGGGAAAGCATCGCCTCATCATCCAGTTCCCAGAGGCGCTAGACATGTATATTAATTCTATCCTGTTCCCCTCTCATACCTACTTGGAGATCTCTCTTAGGAGCGGTCTGCTCGATCCACTCGACTCAGTATCTTTAAGGTTTCTGTCCAGGTAGACAGCTCTGCTGGTCGCGTTGGCATCGGTCAAATGGGCGGGTATCTGGAGCCATTTTTGGTCAGCGAAATGTGCCAGCATTTTGGGCCGGCCCACTCTCACGTTTTCCTTAAACCCCGGCCCACCTAAGTGCCCTAGGTTCCTAAAACGTACTTTTTTGACTATGTAGTAAACCTGCAAGCGCTGCCCATGGAGGAGGCAGACCCAGCCCCTTTATTGCAGTGTCCTATTCGCGCTTTGCATTGAGCAGCTCTTTACTGCTCTTTACTTTTCTTTATCTGTTACGGGGCTCGGCACAAGGGATGTGCCGTATCTAAACAGAGGTTGGAACAAACCTACTGATCAGTAGATGCCATCTCTCTCGCTTATCAGAACCAGGGCGAGCCGTGTCCCCCAGGAGTTAGAGTGCACTCCACCTGGAGCGACACCTAATACATTTGCAAGATTTTTTTATCTTTGAGGGGAGCTGATTTCCTCATGTGTGCTGGGAAACCCTGGTGAATGAGGAAATTCGGTTCCACTTCGGGAGAGAACTTCAATGTTTTGTGGAAACTTCCACTATGGGGATTTTGTCAGAATCCAATCATCTGAAAGAGTAAAAAAATGGGCAAATGAAATGCCAATGAGTTGGCGGAGTCAGCGTGCACAGCTGTCTTGAATGACAATCAGCCTGGCATAAAAGGCCAGCATGTGCTCAGCAACAACATCCTTTTTGCTTTCAGAGCCTTTCACATGCACTGAAAGAGTACTGAGGGTTCTTCATCCTGTTTATCAGAGAGAGAGAGATTGAGAAGCTGTTCTCCCGGTCCAGAGTGCATTCACGCTGCGGCAGACGGTCGAACTGAGTTCTTCTCGCCCTTGCCTGGCGTCCTTTGGGTCCGGTCCTCAAACTGAGTGGTTTGTATAGGAAGCAAGCTTCCCTAAAAGAGCAACACGTTCGTGCTGCGCGTCTTTTTCAAGATGTCGTTTCGACCGTGCGTTTTTGGATGTGGTGGTTCCCTGTCCCCGGATGATGGGCACAAGCACTGCGTGGCATGTCTGGGGGTTAATGCGGTGCTCGCGGGCAGTTCATGCCGTCATTGTGACGTCATGTCTGTTGAGCAGCTAAGATCGCGGCTCGCTCTTGCAAAAAAGCAACCCACCCCTGTTGTCCCCTGCTTTGCGGCTGGCACTCGGGCAGATCTGAGGTTTACAGTGGGAGTAAATCCGCCTCCTTCAAGCTCGCGGACCTCTCACTCCTCAGCGCGCTCCATCCAAGCTTCAAATGAGAGAAGCGATCCATCCTGCCGGATGGTCGCCCTTTCACTTGATGACACAGAGGACCAGATGTCCATCATTGCATCGGAGGGTGGGCTATCATTATCCGATGAAGATCCAAACCCGCTCCCTCCCTCCGAAGTTGTGAGCGCGGCGTCAGATCCAGAAGTGGATATGCTGGCCGTGCTTTCCCGGGCTGCTTCGGCCATGGGTCTGGAGATGGTTTATCCCCCAGCCCCGCTGCCGGACCGACTACATTGTGTGCTATGTAAAGGAAAAAAAGGCAAAGCCTTCTAAGCCTCCTGTCCCCTTCTTCCCGGAGGTCCACAGTAGGCTCATGCAGTCCTGGAGGGCACCTTTTTCTGCCCGATCTGCGTGCGCCTCCGCCCTCACCACCCTTGATGGTGGAGCAGCCAGGGGTACGAGACTATTGCCCAGGTTGAGCGTGCCATTGCGGTCAACTTATGTCCGCGTAGCGCCTCTTCCTGGAGGGGTCAGCCTCGTCTTCCGTCCAAAGCGTGTAGGCTATCTGCCTTCCTCGGAGCCAGACCCAACTCAGCTGCGGGTCAGGTTGCCTCCGCCTTGCACGCTATGGCCACCTACCAGCGATACCAAGCGCAGTCGCTGGCTCAGCTGCACGAGGGTGGTTCTGACCCAGGCCTGCTCCATGAGCTCTGCACCGCAACCGACTATGCTCTGCATACCACCAAGTCGGCTGTGTGTGCCCTGGGGAGGACGATGGCCACACTAGTGGTCCAGGAATGCCACCTCTGGCTAAACCTGGCAGATATGCGCGATGTTGACCAAGCTCGCTTTCTTAACTCGCTCATATCCCAGGCTGGCCTGTTCGACGACACCGTCGGTGAATTTACCCAGGAGTTCACGGCGGTGAAGGAGCAGTCGGATGCGATGGGCAAAGTCATCTATCAGCGGGACCGTAAGACCGCTCCCCCTGCCGAGCCATCCACCTCCACTGCTCCTCGCCGAGGGTGCCCGCCTGCGGCTTCACGACCTGCTCCGACGCCCCCGCCTGTGCCCCCGACCAAGCGGCAGCGTCGAGCACCCCGCAGGCAGCCAGCTCCCCCGCCCCAGGGCGCCGCTAAGTCCGGTAAACGGACCGCGAAGTGTCCCTGAGACGGGCCATCCAGAGAAGGGAACTTGTTCTTTCCCCGGTGGAAAGCCGGGCTCACCAAATAACACCAACGGCGTTTTTCAACGCCACTCAAATTTCAAAGAAAGAGCATTTTTCCACTTCCCCAGATGTGACAGCCCGAACACTGCCAGCTTGGGACGCTATGCCTTCCAGCTCGCAGGATCGGTGCCTATCGCCAGTGGCTCAGAGCGCAAGAGAACTGTCTCCGTTCTCTTCCCCTCCCGGCCACCTCTCCAGAGTATGGGTGTGAGATGAGAGCAAACCTCTCATCTCCTGCTCTCCTGCGGGACCCCAGTGCTTCCCAGTTGAGCCCGCCTACTCTGCGCTGCCACACCGCTGGTACGTCAGCGTTCGTGTGGATGAAGCCTCTAGCAAGAGCTCTGCCTGCCTGGTTAGCGCGGGCCGGCCCTTCGCGGTGGCTCATCCGCTTGATCAGACTCGGCTACGCGATTCCATTCGCGAAACAGCCTCCCAGGTTCACGGGTGTGTATTTCACCAGAGTCAGCCCTGCATCCGCCCCTGTCTTGCGAGAGAAGATTGCTGTCCTCCTGGTGGAGGATGCAATCGAGCCGGTCCCTCCAGCCGAGATGAGGAGCGGGTTTTACAGCCCGTACTTCATTGTACCCAAAAAGAGCGGTGGGCTACGGCCAATCCTAGATCTGCGCGTTTTGAACCGCTGTCTTCACAAACATCGGTTCAGAATGCTCACGCAGATGTGTTCGTCCTCAGGATTGGTTTGCAGCAATAGACCTGAAGGACGCGTATTTCCATGTCTTCATACTTCCACACCACCGGCAGTTCCTGCGGTTTGTCAAAGGTCGAGCATGGCAGTACAAAGTCCTCCCCTTCGGGCTTTCTCTATCTCCACGGGTTTTCACCAAGCTTGCGGAGGGTGCCTTAGCGCCCCTTCGACTTGCAGGCATACGCATACTCAATTATCTCGACGACTGGCTGATTTTAGCCACCTCGCGGGATCAATTGATTATGCACAGAGACAAGGTGCTCTGGCACCTCGACCTGATGGGGTTTCAGGTCAACCGAGAAAAGAGCAAGCTCGCCCCCGTGCAGAGCATCTCAGGTTGGAGCCAGACTCGGTCACCATGACGGCGCGCCTCTCATGAGAATCTGATGGAGCTCGACAGGAAAATCTTTTCAGAGGCTCCTGGGGCATATGGCATCCGCGGCCACGCCGCTCGGATTGCTCCTTATGAGACCACTTCAGCACTGGCTTCGCGTTCCGGTCCCCAGATGTGCATGGCATGCGGGCACACACCGGGTGACTGTCACTGCGCTGCGTCGCCGCACCCTCACCCGCTGGAGGGACCCCTTTTTCCTATGGACCGGAGTGCCCCTAGGACAGGCGTCCAGACATATTGTCATCTCGATGGGTGCTTCCCGTACAAGTTTTTTTTCCCTGACTGAGAGCTCCCTCGGCATGGATGCACTGGCCCACAGCTGGCCTCGGGGTATGCGCAAATATGCGTTTCCCCCAGTGAGCCTACTCGCGCAGCTACTGTGCAAGGTCAGGGAGGACGAGAAGCAGGTCTTGCTAGTTGCGCTTCTCTGGCCCAACCAGACCTGGATTTCAGAGCTCTCCCTCCTCGCGATAGCCCCCCCCTGGCAGATCCCTTTGAGAGAGGACTTCCTCTCTCAGGGACAGGGCACCATCTGGCACCCTCGCCCAGATCTGTGGAACATCCATGTGTGGTCCATAGATGCATCGAGGAAGACTTTGGTAACCTACCGATGGCGGTGGTTAATACCATCACTCAGGCTAGAGCAGCCTCTACGAGGCATGCCTACGCCCTGAAGTAGAGTCTATTCACTGAGTGGTGTGCTTCTCGCAGAGAAGACCCCTGATCTTGCCAGATCAGCGTTGTGCTTTCTGTCCTTCAGGATAGGTTGGAGCGGAGGCTGTCGCCCTCCACACTGAAGGTTTACGTGGCCGCCATTTCCGCTCATCATGACGCGGAAGGAAGGCATATGACCGTGGGAAGGCATAACCTCATCATCTGGTTCCTCAGAGGTGCGAGGCGAATATATCCTCCCCGCCCCCCTCTCATGCCCTCTTGGGATTTCGCGGTAGTGCTTGCGAGCCTACGTGGAGATCCCTTCGAACCACTCGACTCAGTATCCTTGAGATTTCTGTCCCTGAAGACAGCTCTGCTGGTCGCGTTGGCATCAATTAAGAGGGTAGGGGATCTGGAGGCATTTTCAGTCAGTGACTCATGCCTGGAATTCGGGCCGGCCTATTCTCACGTCGTCCTGAGAGCCCGGACTGGGTATGTGCCCAAGGTTCCTACCACACTGTTTAAGGACCAGGTAGTGAGCCTGCAAGCGCTGCCTATGGAGGAGGCAGACCCAGCCCTTTCATTGCTGTGTCCTGTCCGCGCTTTGCGGATTTACGTGGACCGTAGTCAGAGCTTTAGATCCTCTGAGCAGCTCTTTGTTATGGTGGTCGGCAGAAGGAAAGTGCTGTATCTAAATAGAGGTTGGCCCACTGGATAGTGGATGCCATCTCCCTCGCTTATCTGAGCCAGGGCGAGCCGTGTCCCCCAGGAGTCAGAGGGCACTCCACTCGGAGCATTGCCTCCTCTTGCGCGTTAGCATGCGGCGCCTCTCTAATGGAAATCTGTAGAGCTGCGGGCTGGGGACACCTAATACATTTGCTAGATTTTACAATCTGCGAGTGGAACCAGTTTCCTCAAGGGTGTTGGGAAACCCGGCTACATGAGGAGACTCAGGTGGGTGTTGTAAACGATTGCTGCACCTCTCTCTCTAACACAGAGGTACGTGCGCTTTTTGCACTTTTTGCCAGTTGAGTTCCCCGCTTGGTGAACCCTGCAGAGTTCCTCAGAGGCCCCCACCACCTGACTTAGCGGAGCAGTCAGGCTATGGCCCGTTACGTTGTAGGTATGCCCGCTGGTCATCCCGCGTTCTGAGTATAGGTGCCTGCTATGTGTGATCCCCGCTGGCGATCTTATACGCTTACTTAGCCATGATGTAGTCCCCCCTCCTAGGCGAGCTCGTGTCTTCCCTCCCTGCTAACCACCCTCTCATATGCGTACTCCCCCCTTCTCAGGGCTAGTCCATATGCTATACTATCACCAGGTCTCCCCCATCCGGGCAGCAGGTGACCTCCGCAGCATCCTCCCTATCGGGACTGAACGCTTTTCCAACGTACTGTCGTATTTAAAATTCCTAGAAACTAACTAGGTGTAATTTTACGACTCCCTGAAAAATATAACTAACCAGAAAGGTAAGTAAAGTAAGTAAGACCTAGGGGACACGTTGGAAGGCTGCGCCCCCGGTGATGTAGGTGCATGCTGATGCATGGCGCGCCCCTCAACTGAGATGTGGTAAGGTTCTTTCATTGTGGCGCTTTCCATAAATTTGCCCATAGTGGAAGTTTCCACATAGCATTGAAGTTCCTTCCCGAAGGGGAACGCTCTGGTTACTGAAGTAACCCTCAAGTTACTTCAGTGGAAGTTTCCACATAGCATTTCCATTCCCCCCTCGAGGAACGAGGGTTACTTCAGTAACCAGAGCGTTTGTTAGGTTTTGTAAAATGCTTGCTGCACTGTTCTCTCTAACACAGGGATACGTGCGCTTTATCGCTTTGCTAGTTGAGTTCCCCACTTGGCGAACCCTGCAGAGTTCCTCCGAGGCCCCCAGCATCTGACTCAGCGGAGAAGTCAGGTGTTGGCCCGTTACTTTGTTGGCATGCCCGCTGGTCAGCCCGCGTTCTGGGTATAGGTGCCTGCTATATGCGATCCCCACTGGCGATCCCATATGCTCACTCAGCCACGATGTAGTCCCCCTCTTAGGTGGGCTTGTGTCTTCCTTCCCCAACAACCATCTCTTTTTCATATGAAGTACTCCCTCTTCTCAGGGCTAGTCCATATGTCTTCTTGCCACCAAGTCTCCCCACTTGGGCAGCAGGTGGCCTCCACAGCGTCCTCTCTATCGAGACTGCATGCTTTTCCAACGTATTGTCATATTAATCCCTAGAATTATCTAGATGCATTTACGACTCCCAAAAAATATATCCATATCTGTAAAATGTCTTTAAAAGTAAGATAAGTGAGGGCCAGGGAACACATTAGAAGACTGCGCCCTTGGTGATGCATGTGAGCTCACGCTCTCGGCTTGGCACAACCTCTCATCAGGGGCGAGGTAAGGTTCAATCATCATGGCGTTTTCCATAGATTTTTCCCCATAGTGGAAGTTTTCACATAGCATTGAAGTTCCCCTCCTGAAGGGGAACGCTCCGGTTACTAAGTTAACCCTCATTTCTCGAGGGGGGGAACAGAAATGCTATATTCCTTCGCCACAATAATTGCCCCTTAGCTGTTGGGCGTGAAAGTCTCTTTAGCTAGAAAAGGATGCCTCAGCTTGGCACGCGCTGCGCTTATATTCTAAATTAATTATAATTAAATTAAATATATATAATTATATATTATAATTAATTTAAAAAGCTGTGCATGCTGACGCTGCCAACTCATTGGCATTTCATTCGCCTGTTTATATACTCTTTCAGATGATTGGATTCTGACCAAATCCCATAGTGGAAGTTTCCACATAGCATTTCCGTCCCCTCTTAGGGAACGAGGGTTACCCTAGTAACTACTTGTAGCAACGCTACTGCCCAACACTGCATAACTTTTATTTTTCATGGAGAGCAATCTAGTTTATCATGACACACCACAGCCCCATGCACTGAAGAGCTGCTGATTTTACAACATGTCAATTCATCAACTTCTCCCTTAGTACGAAAGTAAGTAGCCATTTACCTAGAAGAAGAACAAACTACTGTAAATGTCCTGTTTATCTAAACAGGGTGTGTCTGTTGTGAATAACACATTTTCAGATTACGTGTAAAATGATTATCATTGTTGTTTTTTATAAACATTAATGTGTATTTTACAAACCAATAGTAAATATTAGAGTTGTGCTATTAATCAAAGGAGCGTTTCATGGATATGTTGTCAGATATTTATGGTTCTAGTATAACTACAGGATGCGCTTTCAGCTGGACATTTATAACGAAGAGTTGTAGTTTGTGGAAATATAAATTTATTTAATCTAGTTTATTAAAAAAATAACTGTGATATTTATATAACTGAAAAGTTATATTCTTTGGTTTTTTAATTATATTATTTCATTCAAAACTATAGCAGGCCAAGTGTTATAGTCACTTTATTCTATTGTCTTTATGCACTTCCTGACTACCTGGCAAAGACTCAAATGGCTGATTGAATTCACACCTATGCATCTGAATGGGCACTGTTATGTTGATGAGATCAGGGCTCGGAAATGTCGTTTATCTTGCTGACTCCACTTTATTTTTATGGTTTGTTCAGCCATCTCCACCTAGCTATTCCCCTCCTCCAAACATATTATAGACAGGGCATCTTTGTCTCAAATCAGACTTGTTTCAAACTTGTTAAACTTGCAGACTACTCTTGTCACAGTAAGAGACTCCTGTAGGCTCTTGCAGACCCGTGGACTTCTTGAAGACGCTGTTTGACTGCAGACTAACCAACAAGTCTCAATGAAGAAATTCTGCTTCTTTGAGTCTCTTGGACTGGATTTATCATTTATTTCCAACAAGTTCACTAACAGACTATGCAAAAATGTTTTTAAAATCGATTCAAAATCGATTGAATTGCATGATAATGAAATCAATATTGTTTGCATCACTTCTCCATGAACTAGGTCTGTGTGTGGTAAATGCTGCACATGAAAATGCCACATTTTTACTCCCAACTCATTCATAGCTTCAGTCGAGTGTTTGAAATAAATACTTCTGTGAGATGATTTCATAGTCGTGTAATTATTAGTCATGATAAATCACTGTAAGCAGTTACATTTTCCGTTTATAATGCAATGGTATGGGAATTTCCTTGGTTTCTTCATGTTTAGAGTTTCTTAGTTTCTTGTTGGAAATTTATGACTAAACATGCAACCATGCTTCCCTGACAAGATGTCCATGACAACTGCAGCTATGATTCATCATGTTTACAACCCAAATATCTATCTGCAACCCAAAACAATCATTATTTTATTGAAAAAAACAGATATTTTGATCTTTGACAAGCAATGTCAGTGCCAGCCGGGAAAGCAGATTTGAATTTAGCAGCTAAACCTATACTGGTGTTATAGTACACGTCTAAGGGCTCACATTACAACGTTTTCCACCTGTTTTATTTACAGCATTATCACAGGTTGTAGTCAGCTGCTAAGCAGAAGCTGAGCCATGCTTGTTACACTGCATGCCTCAAGTGACCCAATTCAGATTTTTATCTTCCATGTGGCATAGATTTTATATGTGATTTTTATAAAAATCACATGGATTCATATTTACTCACATTATTTTACATCACATTCAGGCCTCGTTCATATGTGGAAATGTATCTTTCTTATGGATGAGACGTTAAACTGAGGTCCTGACTCCCTGTGGTCATTAAAGATCCCAGGATGTCCTTCGAAAAAAAGTAGGGGTTTAACCCTGGCATCCTGGCCAAATTTGCCACTGGTCAATGTCCATCATGGCCTCCTAACCATCCCCATATTATAATTGGCTTCATCACTCTTCACCAATCAGCTGGTGTGTGGTGTGCGGTCTGGCGCAATATGAATGCTGCACACTGTTGGTGGATGAGGAGATTCCCCCCCAAAATGAGTAAAGTGCTTTGAGTGTCTAGAAAATTATATCTGATATACATCGAATACATATCATCATGTCTGCAGTGTAAGCAGGTAAATTGGATGTTTACCTGTTAATGCTAGTCGCACATCATTAAAATGCACGTCATGATTTTGCCAAGTATGATGCAATCCTGGATTAACATCTATGTTGATTCTGGAACATCATTTTTGTCTGAAAATGTAATCCATACCTATTCTCTACCTCAAAACCCAATCATAACTTTAGATTATTCCCAAAATTAAAGGTGATTAATAGTTGAATAACACTCATGTAGAAGTGCATAAACCTAACTGTAAGTCTAAACTTAACATGAACTGTAAACAAATCCCTTTATTCTGATTGGCTGATTACAATGTTCTTTCAGGATAAACATAAATGTTGATAAACATAAATGATGAATGTAGTACTGCTTTACACTTATTGGCCACTTTATTAGGGAAACCTTACTACTACCGGGTTGGACCCCCTTTTGCCTTCAGAACTGCCTTTATCCTTCGAGGCATTGATTCAACATGGTGCTGGAAATATTCCTCAGAGATTTTGGTCCATATTGACATGATAGCATCATGCAGTTGCTGCAGATTTATTGGCTACACATCCACAATGTCAATCTCCCATTTTACCACATTCCAAAGGTGCTCTATTGGATTGAGATCTGGTGACTGTGGAGGCCATTTGAATACAGTGAACTCATTGTCAAGAAACCAGTCTGAGATGATTCACGGTTCATGACATGGCGCGTTATCTTGCTGGAAGTAGTCATCAAAAGATGGGTACATTGTGGTAATAAAGGGATGGACATGGTCAGCAACAATACTCAGGCAGGCAGAAATCAAGACTCATCAGACCAGGCAACGTTTTCCAATCTTCTATTGTCCAATTTTGGTGAGCTCTGTAAACCCTAGATATAGCTGTGCGTGAAAAGCCCAGTAGATCAGCAGTTTATGAAATTCTCAGACCAGCCTGTCTGGCACCAATAACCATACCACATTCAAAGTCACTTAAAATGACCTTACTTCCCCATTTTGATGCTCGGTTTGAACTGCAGCAGATTGTCTTGACCATGTCTACATGTCGTAATGCATTGAGTTGCTGCCATGTGATTGGCGGATTAGAAATTTGCATAAACGAGCAGTTAAACAATTTTTACCTAATAAAGTGGGTGTAAAGGTACTCATGATTAATGAGAATAGATATTATGACAATAACAAAATCAAAACATTTTGAATTACAATTCAAGTTTTAATTACACATGCAGTCAACTAACCCTAAAATTATTGATAAAAGAATAAAGTTATTCACTTTTATAACATTACAATTGCATGAACTGCTGAGCTATGTATCATGCTCCTGCAGCTATGCCCTCGCAAAGGTCCGGCATTATGCAGTACGGCTTGGTCCGGTTGGCAGATTTTCAGCCTTATCCTGTTGTGATGAGAGGCCCAGGCTTCCCACACAGCCACATTTCACTTCTGTTTGTTGTGAGAGATATAGTGGTGTGTGGCAGAGTGCTGGCATGATCCACACAAAATGACGGGCCTGCATGGTAGGCGGGTGCCAGAGCTTTTGATAAGAGTGATCCCTCCTCAGGGAAAGGCAACTGAGGGGAAGTCATAAATAAAGCTTAAAGCTCTAAAGCATGTCTGCATTCCAGCTGAGTGTCTGGGCAAACACCAGTAATTTGCTGCAGCATGAGAAAGTGGACATGCTCCTGTCCTGAAGCATAACACTATAGCTGTCCGGGGCGACTCATCCAGATGGTAGGATGATCTACTGATAACTATTTAGAATAATACATAATATCAATTTAGTTTTTTTTTTTAAATATCTGATGTATAATAAAGTGAATGAGACATTTATTCCTCCTTTAAACGCGTCCACAGTGTATTTTTAAGGTTTGGTTGTGTTTAAGCAATGTGTGCTCATACTTTACTTGAGGAAATCACATACTTTTTTTTTTTAGATATCTTTGATTATATACTGTTAATCAGCTAACATAAAAGTGACTGTCACATTTCCTAGTTCCTCAGAAAGTCCTACCCTCAATCAAAGGGATTGGTCAGCTAACATAATGTCCTGTGATTCACAGATTGGCTCCACATCACCACTTCACGCCCCTACAAGTACGGACTTTTGCGTCTTGTAAACAGTCCAGTCAGAGCAGTTGTTAGCAGCGTTAGCTGACTGAATCAGACAGAAAAATTTAGAGCACACAGCTAAACCTCAGACATGCTCTCTAAAATAAAATCTGACAAGGATCTTTCACATATATTCAGAATAAGCATGTGTAAGTAATATAAACATTCTCATATCTTTTACGAGTTTTGTTATTTTTGATGTATGATGCAAGGAAAGCAGCCGCATAGAGAGACACTGTTTACAACGGTTTGACTGATAAATATGAATTTGCAGCTAAATTGTTAATGGTGCCAAATAGCATTTCCTGTTGTTTACATCTTTGCTACAACATACTGTTAACGCTAGAAACTGTGCATGTAGTTAATTACTTTGAACAAATAAAAATACAGGTTGTGGCTCACAATCCACAGCTTCGTCGGTTGGAGGAGTTTTAACCGAATCCAGCTCTGAACTGGGGGAGATTCTGGAAGATGTCCTTTTTCAAATGCTAGCTATGTATTTTTTATAATTCTCTGTATTATAATTAAAATGTGTAAGCACTTCTCTCTCTGTGTCAAGTCCTTTGAAAGCTCAAGTACAGAAACAGAACAAGCTATGTGGAAATAGCAGCGTTTGTACAGCATTTTAGCTTTCTTTGCTATAACATTACAGCGCCTCTGGCCACGCCCCTTCCTGCGCAGGCTGTGTGCGAGTGGTGAATGTGCGTAACCGGAAACCTTTGTGATCTCACTAGCCGGGATGTATTTTTTTGTAGTCCCCAAACTTTAATTGTTCGCTGTAGGCTTTGGTAAGCTACTGTAATTCATTGAACTGCATTGAACTTTGAGAATATCACATTCAGAGATGTTGTTTATGTTCACACAGATACATTACACATCAGCTAAGGATTAAAATATGATATCGTAGTGGACCACCCCTTTAAACATCTAATTTGTCTATCCAATTATACTTTTGTCTAAAAAGAAATAGTATGTTTGCACATCCAGTCTCATAATGCAAATTCTGGGGTGTACAGTACTATATGTAAAACATGAAATGGAGCTCTGCCCATAATTGTGTCATCATGCTTGTAGTTAATGTGTGTGTGTGTTGTAGTAGTTTTGACCCCATTGTAAAAACACTTATTGAACAAAATGGAATCGAAACTGAATTGACTAAGAATGAATAATGACTCTATTGTCCTCTGTAGAACTGCTTACAATTTCAGTGAACTCATTTAATTCTTTAGACAGTTTGAGCTGAATAATGAGCAAAATTATGGCAGTATTGTCTTGTATTGTTTGCAATACTATTGAACTGTATTTGTCTGATAATTCAAGTCTGCTTCATTGACTATTTGTTTCTGTTTGTTTAAACAAAAGCAGTTATAAATTTCTATATAAAAAAGGTGATCCATTATATTTGACTTTTTTTCCAGTTTTAAAACATCACTTGCAGTTCCATTAGAACACATTCAGTATGATTAAAGAAATCGTGCTGGTGGAATGGATTTAATGACTCAACAAAAAAAGGAACAACAAAGTTAGTTTAGTACAAAATGACAAGCCTAATTGTTTCTGTAATTATTTTTCAGAATTAAAGGTTGTTTTTATATTTGCATATTTATATTATTATATTCACTGCTTTGATGTGGCTGCTTTGAAGAATAAAAATCACTTCTTATTTCATTTATAATAATAACTGTAAGAAGGCACCCTGCATTGCGGTTGTGGTGTATACACTGATGCATATAGCCTTTTCTGACTAGAAAGCCTACCTAAATATAAACTTAAACAGACTGCGTGTTGGTACATATTGTTTCACAAAATATAATTCATTTTCTAGTCTGGGCTTGAACGTGTTCTTTTGGAAGAAACAGAAAAGCTTGCTGTCTTTACTGTCCAGGGTACACACAATATTGCTGTTGACCAGTACACTTGACAAGTATGTTTTAGAAACATTCTGCAATGGATGAATAAAGCATGTGACACTAGACTTTAACTAGAAGGTATAGCACAGGAAGAAACTTTTTCAAGCAACGTTCTCAAGCAACAACATCAAAACAGCTGAGGTGCATTTCATTTCACATATTTATGCACTCAATGGCATTAGTATGTTCTGAGTATCAGAATAAGTACCTGTATATATTTAACTAAAACAACGCAGAGTAAAATAATTTATGAATGACACTTTGTACTGCCGGTTATTATTATTATTTATTTGTACTGTAAAGGGCATAGTAAAATAATAACATAGTAAAATGATGCATAAATATACAGTAAATACAGTTGAAGTCAGAATTAATAGCCCCCCTGAATTATTAGCCCCCTCTTTATTTTTTCCCCAATTTCTGTTTAACGGAGAGAGCACATTTGTAAACATAATAGTTTTAATAACTAATTTCTAATAACTGATTTATTTTATCTTTGCCATGATGACAGTAAATAATATTTTACTACATATTTTTCAAGACACTTCTATAGAGCTTAAAGTGACATTTAAAGGTCTAATTAGGTTATTAGGTTAACTAGGCAGGGATGTGTTTCCCAAACAACGGTGTAATTAGCAGCTATAGTACGGTATGGACTGGGACAAGAGCGATGTAGTGACGCGTGTTTCCCAAAACTTGTAGTTTCTCTGTCGCAGATCCATCATTTGAACCACATTAGTTATAACGTAAAACGCCCATAAAACGTGGTGGAGTAACTACTTAGAGAATAATTTATTTGTGCAAATTATATTGTTTTACATGCACACACATTTAAAATGAAATCCAATATTAGTTTTGGGAAAAACATGCACTCGCTTTCTATATTGATTGAAATATATGTAAATGGAACATATAGAGCCTGTGTTTCCTACTAATATTATTGAGAATATTACATATTCTATTTTAAAACATAAAAACACTTACAAAAGCTAACATGTATTTTAATATCATATATAAATCATATAAATAAATACATAAATAATGAGGCAATTTTTTAAGAAATTAAATTTAATATGTAATATTTATTAGAAAATGAAAATAAATCCTATTTTAATAATACTATTAATAATGATGATGATTATTATTATTAAGTAGGAATTTATTTATTTTTTGAAAAGTCTGCTTTTACAATTTTATCATGTGCAAACCACTGCAGATATGCTCTAACCAGCAGGCCCATGTCATATACAGTACAGATAATTAATAAATAACCCGCTATTAATTAAAAGCATTAATGTATGCTATATTTTTGTTTTCACAAGCTTTGGAGACGTAACATAAGTTCCGCTTTTAAAAAATAGTCACCTATAGCTTTTGTCATGAGGCTGTGTTCAAAATGACATCAAAGATTTCAAAGTGCACTGCGAAGGGAGCACAGTTGTAAAAATGAATATCGCTAAAACTTAACTGTAAAAATACTTTGAAAGCAAATTACACCTAAGAGAGATGAACTTAATGCTTTTTTTATTTTTAATAATTCCAACTTTGCATGTTAGAATGTTCTAAATGAATAGGGCATAGGGGGGATAAGTGGGAATAGAACACAGCCAGGAACTATGTTTCTAACTACAGCTCC
This sequence comes from Danio tinwini, assembly GCA_903798205.1. Classification (NCBI taxonomy): domain Eukaryota; kingdom Metazoa; phylum Chordata; class Actinopteri; order Cypriniformes; family Danionidae; genus Danio; species Danio tinwini. The sequence goes on from CAIGQZ010010147.1 coordinate 374,044, forward strand.
AGAGGTGTAGTTTCAAGTGCTCAAGTTTGCGACTCAGTTTGCGAATGTTCATAGAAATTATGGATTTGGGAAAAGACAAATCAAGAAACTATCTTTGTAACGATGGAACGTGCGACCTTAGTTGGCTTACGATGGTTTTGGGAAATGCACCTCAGATTAAGGTAATTAGGCAAGTTATTGTATAATGATGGTTTGTTATGTAGACTATCAAAAAATATATAGCTTAAAGGGGCTAATAATTTTGATCTTAAAATGGTGTTTACATTTTTTAACTGCTTTTATTCTAGCCAAAATAAAACAAATGAAACTTTCTCCAGAAGACAAAATATTATTAACAATTTCCTTGCTCTGTTTAACATCACTTGGAAAATATAAAAAAATAAACAAATTCAAAGGGGGGCTAATAATACTGACTTCAACTGTATAATTAGTATATAGTAATAAATTATATATAAATAGTATAAATACACTCTATAACATTTATATATAGGGTAAAACTTTATTTTACTGTAGTACAGTAAGGATCAAAACACTAAAATGACTAATAGGCTAAACTTCCAACCGCACCATGTTGGTGTTTTGCAACATCTAATTTTTACGAGGTGGGTCATTAGCCCAAAGCTCAACCCCCAACCTAGAGGACCAGGGCATATACACATACACTACGGACAATTTAGTTTACCCAATTTACCTATAGAGCATGTCTTTGGACTGTGGGGGAAACCGAAGCATTTTCCGAAATGTTTTTTTTTCAGCAACCAATCATTTAAAACAGACACATGGTGAATCATTTAAGTAAATTAAAATGTTAAGTTCAGAGAACTTAAAATAGTAATTAAATGTTTTTTAATGCCTAATGAGTAAGTTAAACACACCTGTTTATGTTTTGATGCCAAAACTTGGTATTTTAAGTATTGTCAAGTTATATTAACTTAATATCTTTAGCAATGACAACAGCAGGGTTTACAGTGTACTGGGAAGCACCCATACACTCATGCACTACGGCCAATTTAGTTAATCCAATTCACCTATAGCACATGTCTTTGGACTGTGGGGGAAACTGGAGCACCTGGAGGAAACCCACGGGAACATGAGTAAACCACTTTTCAAAATACAAATTTCAAAATAAATTTAGACTTCTAAAATGAGAAAATACAAATTTACCTGGCAATGTACTGTCCTGATGAGGGGAGCTCATGTTTGTTGGGTTTGTCAAAACAGTTGACCATATTTTGGATAAGAGCTAGATCAGGCCGCACAACAGTTGCAGCGGTAACAGCTCGGTTGATCAACTGCAGGGCATCACTAATGTAGAAATCCAGCGGTTTGTGGTCGACCTCTCCATAGGCCAGCAGTCCTAAAGGCAGGCCAATAGAATGAAGAGCATCTGGGCTTAAAGGATGTCCCATAATCCAATGTACAGTGGGCAATGTCAACCCCAGGTCATGTGCGCTGCGCAGAACTGACGAGGCACACTCCGGGTCAGCCCCAAAAAGCAGGACCGAGGCGGGTGGAGAATGGTCCAGATTAAAGTGCTCAGACAGGAATTCAGAAATGTTAGCCATGCGAGGTGTGCTGTGAGAGAGATTAAGAGCAGCCCGCAGGTGCCATTGTGAGGGTCCCCAGCCAAAGCGGCCTTGGAGTTTTAGGAGATCCAGAAGACCAGCATCCTCCCAACCATGGCAAAGAACTGCCATGCTCTCTTCCCAACCACTGCGCTGCAAAACAGCCAGAAGTAGCTCCACTAATCCCGAAGGAGGAATATGAGTTGTCATCTGCAAGTGGAAACGATTCTGAAGGCAGAAAAAACAACAACATGGTGATCAAAGTAGTAATCTTTGTGGGCAAAATGTGACTTCATACTTAAAAAATTCACTTCATACTTTAGATCTTTATTTCTCATAACTACTTGTTTAGATGTTACAGTTGTGACTTTTACATTACCACAATTGCATCTATTAACACGTAGGCTCATTTTTAAAGTTTAGGCCCCATATCTGCATTTGTCATAGCCAGTGGTGGAAAGAGTACTGATTAATCATACTCAAGTAAAAATACCATGACTCAGCCAAAAATGTAGTGCAAGTACAACAAAAGTATCTGTTGTAAATATTAATCAAACTATGAGTAAAAAGTAGCCCTTCAAAAAATACTCAAGATTAATGAGAAGTGAGTATTACGCTGTGAATAGCGGATGTGTTTACATGCAATTTGTGTGTGTGTGTGAAAACGTAACATTCTGTAGTGCATTTGGTGATTGTTTAAGACCATTTGGGCAGTCTCTGGGTCATTGCATATAAAGATTTTGGACATCTTCTTGGACACGTTTAATGCTTCAAAATGGTTTGCTGCCTTTATAAAGCTCAGTGTCCTAAGGTTGTTGATGTGATTTACGTAATATGTGCAATTTGACTGGACTGGAATCACAGGACTGATTTTTCTTCTCAGCCAATTTCCATAGACAAGAACAAATAGAGTAATGATGCAATTTGAACAACAATAATGGAGTAAAAGTACTGATACATCACTAAAAATGTACTCAAGGGTACACATTTTTAAAGCTAATTAATAAATTACAATTTCTGAGAAAAACTATTCAATGACTATTCAATGACTATTACTGACATCTTTATTCCTTTACTTTTTTACTTTACTTATTATTTTTTATCATGGTTATTTTTTTGTATCTATATTTCTTATAATGGATCGTTTTCACAAGACTGTTATGACATGTTTAGCGGTCATCATCATCTTAAATTCTAGGTACATTTAATATCTAGATTTTTTTATTATTATGCAATATAAAAATATTATGCAAGGCGTTTCTAATGCAGTGTCTATTGACAGGGCAGTAAATTTTGACGTTTTTCTCTCTTCTGGTTGACATTATCATTCACACACAATTTTTGCCCTTTTTCTGACCATCGTTGAGTTTTTCTTTTATTATTTCAGCAAATAGGATTGTAAAAACATTATTTGTTGTACTTTCCATTCACTGCACGCTATATGTTTACCCAACTATGATGACTTCCACTGCTGAGAAACCCGAAAATGTGAAAATAGTCCATAGGGTATATGCACAGATACCAATAAACTTCTGGTGAACGTTTAATGGGACTTTTTTTTTTTTTTTTCAAATTTATACAGTTCCTTTTACAGCATCAATGTTGTAATGTATTTAAAATATAAACAGTTAAATGGACTTCAGCATTCATTTAGTTGTTCAAGCGTAAAACAAGATGAAAAGCCATTTACATGCACGCACCCATCAGGATCAGCAGGCTAGTGCAGAAACCCCATTGAAAATACTGGGGTAAAATAAATGTTCATATTTTAAAGGCATGGTGCAGACAAATGTAAATGTGCACCGCTTTACCCCAGAGTCCAAAGACATGGGGTAGAGGTGAATTGAATAAGCTAAATTGTCCGTTGTGTATGTGTATGAATGCAAGAGTGTATGGTTGTTTCCCAGTGATGGGTTGCAGCTGGAAGGGCATCTGCTGCGTAAAACATATGCTGGCTAAGTTGGCGGTTCATTCCGCTGTGTGACCTCTGATTAATAATGGACTAAGCTGAAAAGACAATGAAGGAATGAATTGGCTTCTTGTACATTCTGAGACCCACTTTATATCGTATATCAATCAGGCAGTGAAGATAGAGGATTTTTAAAGAAAACAGACCTTATACGGGCCAATTTTGTAACAGCATGCTGTTCACAGGATGCGTTAGACCCAGGTTACTGAAAAATTAAAAGTCCTTCAGCATACTGCTGCATATACCCCATTGCAAGTCTGTTTCTCATAACTGTAACTTGAGGTATGACAATTGTGACCCCGGCAACAAAACCTTATGTTGCATGTTACGTGTATGGGTCAAAATTATTTATTTATTTTATACCTCAGAGTCCAAAGACATGGGGTACAGGTGAATTGAATAAGCTAAATTGTCCGTTGTGTATGTGTATGAATGCAAAACATATGCATTTTCAGAAATAATGGTTTCTGAAAATGAAATTATTTTCATTTCATTGAAATGAAACACCGTTTCATTATGGCGTTTCATATTTTTTTAGAAATAATGGTAGTGTTGTACCAATGAAGGTACAAACCCTTGTCACTGGGGCAGTACCTTTTTATAGAACATAATTGTACCTTAAAACAAAGAAACAAATTTATACCATATTGCAGTTTGTACTTTTAAGGACATGATTTGTTCCATGGGAAATGTACTTTTGAATTTTAAAACCTGCAGATACAATATTATACCTTCCTCAAAGCTACAAATCTGATCCATGAAGGTACCACTACAGTGACAAGACACTTTGTACCTTAACCAAATGTGTTCCTTCAGGAACTATTTATTAACTATTTGCTATCTCCAAAATGGGTCAATTTATTTTCAGTAAATATAAAACATCAAATACATTTTTTAACAATATTTTAAAAACAGTTTATTTTAGTGTAAATGCACCTTTTCCATTTACAATAAAGAATAAAAAATACTTAAACATAAATTAAAATATCTATTTATTGCTAAACATTTCACATTTTTTCACAAAAATGTTACAGCAGTACATTCTCCCATGTACAATATAAAACATTTATTTTCTCCAATTTTCACACAATACCTTTGTAATCACTTAAAAGTTTATTTAATTGTCTTATTTTAAAATAAAAATATATTTATGCAAAAGTATTGTAATGAGATATGCACAATGTTTGATTAGTTTTACAGTGCTAAAATGTCTGCATGAACACTTTGCATATGAAGGACTTTTGCCAGCTCAAGCGCGTATTGTAAAGCAAACGCCATAAGGTGCGGACATCAATAATGAAAATGTATCTATGAGAAAATGCTTACCAAATGTTTAATAAAATGCCTTAAATGTTTAGTTTAGAATACCTATATTTTTATGTTTTACCAGTTGTTTTGTATTATAGAACTTAATAATGAATGTTTATAAGTTTCTTTAAACATAAGCTTTTAAATGATGATTCATATTTTAATATGGAAATTATTCTTAAAATCACTTAGACTTTCCAGTAATAATTTTTTTTCATAGATAATTTAATAAAGGAGTTGTCCAACACTTTTTTATAAGAAACAGTTGTGTACCTTAATTTCAATTGTACCATAAAATGTACAGAACAGTCTCATAAGAGGTCATTTTTGTACTATATAAAGTACAACTTTACAAAGGTACAAAACTGTTCCTTAAGGAACACTATTTGTACCAGCGTATACCTTTTTTTGAGAGTGTAAATATATCAAAACTTAATTTTTGATAAGACCAATATACATGACCAAATATTGTCCTATCCTAACAAACCACACATCAATAAAAGCTATTCACTCAACTTTCAAATTATGCATGCATCTCAATTTTCAAAAATGTACACTTATGATAGGTTTTGTGGTTCAAGGTCACTATTGTATTTTTTTCTTTATTTTTCTTAAATGTGACTTTATTGTAATTGTGACATTTTGTTTATATTGCTTAGTTATGAATTTATAGAACCTAAATGTAACACAGTAAACAGTATATTTAGCCACCATCTTTTAAAACAGCAACTTATTTTGTAAGCAACCAAGGTCAGAAGTTAAATGGCATTAAATAACAATTTACCTTGGGACATTAAGTCCTTCTTAAGGTCAAAAAATAATATTTGCTTTGCTTTATCAAAGTCTACATCCTTTCAGCTTCACTCTCTCTTAAAATCCCTCGTCAGTATGCCACTCACATGTAATAAGGCTACGATTCCCGCAATCTTGCATTCTTGGCCACAGTTCTGCATGTCCTTCTACAATATGGGTAGTTGAGCAATTGATTTTGTACTGTAAAACCAAAGGCCATGATAAATTTCCTCTCTCCAGCATGATCTTGACAGACAGTGCTACACCAGCAGTTTTAATGCCATACAGAAAACCCTTCACCAAATGTATACACAGTATATCATTAAACAGACCACCACAGGCTCAGAATGTGCATTTTAGGATTGACTCATCTAGAGATCGACAGTCTTATTCAAAAGGCCATCGTTTATTCTTTGACCTGTCTGACGAGTTAATCTGGCGCTCCAGACTGCAGTGACAACAGAGAGAGTTATTCATGCTGCTGTTCACAGTGCTATTCGTGGAGTGTCTAAATCATGAATCTCGATTCTATCCGAAGTTTCTCAATACAACTGGAGAAAACCAGGGGTCTGGTATCAGTGCCATGGATGATGCAACACATTTCAACAAGTTTTATTGAACCAAAGATCAGATTCAAGGCCAGGAGGACTTCCATGAAGAGTTTACAGGGTATACTGAGAATGGTAAAACTGTGAGATGTATGATGAAAACCTACCCTGAGAATGAAGACAAACTGAGGAAGTACAAGGCTTTGGAAAATTGGATGTGGAGAGTGGAGTGCCAGTGAGAAAGTTATATTGCTCCTTTAATCTGGAATGCAATATTTATGTCATATGACTTTACATTACATAAAAGCATTCACCATCTATATTGTGTGCAGTGAAGAGAAGCACATGAGATTTCTTTTTATCTTTCAAATATAATGTTATCATGAATTTTAAGTCCTAAACAGACACTATTAATAATAATAATAATAACAACAACAAAAATAATAAATATAGCTGCAAGCAGCAATTAAGGGGCCAAGCACTTCAGAGGCAGAATGAGCAAAGCAGTCCAGAGGCAGAATGAGCACATTTGTTTGTGCCGTAAACAAAAAACATTTCACCTATTGACACAAATTTACACTTGGTCAACATGGTCTGGCGATGATCCAAGTCAAATTTTGTGATATTTTGGAAAACGATCAAGGAGGAGTTTGCAAATATTTTTTTTTTAACAAAATCAATATGGCGGACAGGACGTTTAGGTGAGCATGGCAAGTTTGGTATCAGTGTTCTCATCATGACCCAATGAATAATTAGAGATCAGTTTTACTACAACATATGCAGTCTAAAGTTATTAGCACATTTTAAATTTATTATTGACTGTTAGTGAACAGTTTATAATGCGTGGCCACTAGGGGCGCTGTTACCAAGTTTATGTGTTGGGGTCATTGTAAGTTGTCAATGATACACCTAAAGTTCAGTGTCAATATGTTTAAGCATTGCAGTCACAGCCTCAGATGCACTTTGACCTTGTGCTGGCAAATGTGTTGATGCGGTAAACGACAACAGTTTCACTGATTGATATGATTTCCATAAATTTTGGTCAGCATGGTCTGAAGATGATCGGAATAAAATTTGGTGACAATTTAAACAACGGTCGAGGAGGAGTTTGCAAAAGAAGCTTTTAGAACAATATCAATATTGCAGACAGGAGGTTTGCCCAAGTATGGCATATTTGGTATCAATGTTCTCAACATGACCCAAGGAATAAGCTGATATTAATTCATATTATATTATTATTTACAACAATAAACTTATACAATCAACATTTATAAGTCAATTAGGAATATTTATTATTGATGATTAGGTAATGGTTTATAATGCATGACCACTAGGTGGTGCTGTTATCAAATTTATGTGTGTTGGTTATTATGACGTACCAGTAACACACCTAAAGTTCAGCATTAATATATTCAAACATTGCAGATTTTCAGCCTCAGAAGATCTTTGACATGGTGCCAGCACATTTGTCAGTTGCATAAACGAAAACTGTCTCGCATATCAACATGAATTTCTAAACTTTTTGCCAGCATGGTCTGAAGATGATCTGAGCCAATTTTGATGAATATCAGAAAAACGGTCTAGGAGGAGTTCGGAAAAAATAGCTTTCAATTAAAAAACAAAATGGCGGACAGGAAGTTTAGTTTACTTTGGCATATTTGGTATCAATGTTCTCAGCATGATCCAGAGAAGAGCATTAAAAAAAATACTTAAAACTTTTGACCACAAGGTGGCGCTGCTCCAGAAGTTTTTGAGTCCCTTCAGGGCATGGTGTCGAAGATGCATACCATGTTTTGTAATGATATGTGAATATGTTTGCAAAATATAGCAATTTTTGACAAAAATCTAAATGATCAATGCCCAAAATGGCTGACCTGGAAAAAAACAGACATCATTCGACTAAGCATGCACTATCAGATGTGAAAACACCAGTTTTATGAGTTTTGGACGAAGTATTGGAACGTTATAAGCAAAAAAAGCTCTTTTTTGTACCTTCGGACCACTAGTGGGCAGTGCACTGAAACTTTGTAAATAACCTTAAACCATGGTTGTCATATCACACACCAAGTTTGGTGTAAATACATCAATGTGTTACGGAGATATCACCTCAAGTGCATTTTCGCAAGCTCTACATTAGATTTGTTCGCAAGTTAAAATAAAATGGTTTGTCTAATCAACTTGAATTTCATAACTTTTGGTCAGCATGGTCTGTAGATCATGTGATTCAATTTTGGTGAAAATCGGACACATGGCCTAGGACGAAGATAAGATAAGAAGATAAGATTTGGGAAAAATTTGAAACTCAGAAAAAATTTTTATGATGAAAAATAATTTTGATTGTAGCCCTTCGGGTCAAAAGTTATAATGATAAACAAAAGTGGTCTGGTTCATGTTGACAATGCCCTCTATTACTGTGCCAAATTATACAACTTTCTGCATACGGTTATATGGGCTGCTATTCAAATCTGTCAGAAGCAAGGGAAGAATAATAATAGGAACGCTAATGAAAACAATAGGTGCCTCCGCACCTGCGGTGTTTAGCCCCTAATAATAATGCATTTTATTTAACCTTTCTTAACACTCAATGTCACCGTACAAGAAAGCAAGGACAGTCAGTTCAAAGCAAAACACAATATAAAAGTCAATAGAATACAATACAATTCTAAAAAAGTGCAGTTCAGTTAAAGAGAGTAGGCTGTTTTCAGAGATGGGAAGTGACGAAGTACAAATACTTTGTTACTGTACTTAAGTAGTTTTTTCTGGTATCAGTACTTTACTTCACTACTTATTTTTTGACAACTTTTTACTTTTACTTTTTACATTTTTACACAAATATCTGTACTTTCTACTTACATTTTTAAACCTCAGTCGTTACTTTAGTTTTCATGTGTCAGGTGGCGCGATCTTTATTATTTCTTGTCATTGCGCAATATGAACGCAGTTTTGATGCAGTCAATCTATTTTTCCTCATTGCACGCCTGCGTGCTGCAGCGCGCGGCTTCTTCAAGGCTATCGCGCACCGTACATGGCCTAGTTCATGAAGACTAGGCTACTATGAGAAAGGCTATGATTACTACGCAGATGTGACAGAGGGAGTGACAGACTGATGCAGCCCTGTTTACACGGTAATAAGACACCTTTTACTCGTTCGGATCACAGGTAAACAAGACACATTTTAGTCAAAAACATGCCGTTTAAATGCTTAAGCCTTTTGTTCACTTCAGATTATACTCTCTGGTCTTTCAATCTAATACCGCGAAAAATAGTGCTTTTTGTAAAGATTAGTACATTTAGTACTAAAACAATCAAATACTTTATAAAAATGTATGCAATGCTGTTTATTTTCTTTATTTCTGATGAGTTCATATTTCCTAATACAGAATTTATGCTGTTTTTTATTTTAATTTTTCTGACAATATGATTTTACATAGGCCTATACTGTTGTCTTTAATTAATAATTTTTAACAAATATTTTACAACAACAAAGGTAACTATACTGGGCAATTTATGTGTATGTTACCTGTGTTATGTGTATGTTACCTGTGTATGTTGCTTTTAGCATAGAATAAATGTATTACAGTTTTTCTCAGTCACTTTGGCACATTTCTCAGATCAGAACTGAAATTTGTAAAACAGTAGGACTAAGGGCATTTCTTAAAACAACACGTATAAATAGCATACCTGCCAACATTTGTCTCTGAAAATTCGGGAGACGGGGAAGGGGGAGGGGTGGATCCGGTCTGTCGGTGGGGGTGTTACTCCCCATTTTACAGGGGGCGTCAGCTTCAACAGTTCCCATTCACTTTGAATAAGTGATGTCAGGTGTTGCCAAACTGCATTGTGGATCCATCAGCCACGCTTCAGTGGCATTGATCACTGCAGAAGTTGGGACTTTCTCAATTTTTCAAGTGCCGAAGGAAGCGCCAGCCAAATCAAATCGCTGTATGCAAATACACTAGCTAAGACAGTAGCCGATTGCTGACTAATTTCATTATCTGATGCTGCTATGACGGTCGCGTCAGCCCCAACTTCAGACACGCCCTCTGTCAAGCGTTGACGCTGAAGCCCCGCTTGAATGGGGTGTTACAGATTGTACCAATCACCTGCGGACCAGAGGAAGGGGTTGAAATTCCGGGAGTTTTCCGAGAAAAATTACAAACTGGGAAGTGGGTCTGAAATACGGGAGACTCCCGGAAAAAAAAATGGGAGTGTTGGCAGGTATGATAAATAGCAAAACACCATGGATGACCTGCAAAAGCCAGTCTCCTGCTCAAAATCCTTCAGTTCATCTCTCAAAGTGAAGTTTATGTATAAACAAGTTTCGAAAGGAATCACATGCTTATGATTGTTCTCAGCTGTTCCTGCATTAGCCTATGATCGATTATCCAATAAGATGACTCCTAACTCACTATAAATAACCAGAGTTTTCTGTTCTCAATATCTTCGTCTTGAAGAACCCCCCCCACCCACCTCTACTTTTCCTACTTTTTAGATGAGTGACACGGCTGCCCAGTGATTAGCACTGTTGCCTTACAGAAGGATGCTGCTGGTTTAAGTCCCTACTAAACCTAGAGTTTTGCTTGTTCTCCCCATGCTCACGTGGGTTTTCCCCGGGTTTCCGGGGTTTCTCCCACAGTCCAAATAACATGCACCGTAAGTAAATTGAACGCACAAAATTGATACCATAGTCAAGCTCTAAGCAAGCACTCCTCTCCTCAGTCATCCATTTCCACCATTCAGCTAGAATAAGCTGGGGGAGTTTATCGAGATCTACCTGAGCTCAAAGTACCCTCTCGCCCTGCAAATGGGAGGGAGCCCAGGGCTCAAGGATCTTACAAGCTCAGGGCTCTCTCCCGGGACAGCATGCCAAACAAGCTTTATTATCAATCATCAGCTAAGTGTGAACTCTTGAAACCACATTTCTGTGTCAATTAACATGTCAGTGGTGTCAGAATGACATGTCCTTGTATCATTGTATATGAATAAGACTCAAATTACTTAGTAGTCATGCCAATAACCGTGTACCAGAACCACTGTGTGGCGAGGGGGCGAGGCCGAGAGCCGTGGGAGCGAAACGAGGCCCGCCACAGATGAGATGCACCTGTGGCGCGCACCTGCCTTCAATCCCACGGAAGGAGCTCTGGACTATAAGAGGAGGAACGATGGCAGAGGACAGAGAGAGAGGACCGGGCCCGGACATGTTTTACTTTTGCTTTCAGTTTGACGGCAGTCTCCGTGAGGAGCTGCCGTCCGTTTTGTTTTGATTTAGACGGCAGTCTCCGTGAGGAGCTGCCGTCCCCTTTTATTAATAAATATTTATTTAAAGTTCGTCGGTTCTCCGCCTCCTTCTTCCCGTAACTTCATTACAGCGGTGCCGAAACCCGGGAGAAGGAGGGACACGTCGTCCAGTTGCCCTCGCCGCTGAGGAGGAGGGCGAGTGTTCGGGAGTTAACCCGAGTGGGGGAGAAACCCGTTCGTCTGCCAGAGTGCCGGGGCGGCCTGAGGCTGGCGAGGAAGGATCTGCCTGCTGCCGTCTCCCAGCATGGGGAGGAGCAGGGGACGCGGGGCTCCCCACCGGATGGGAAAGAGCTGAAGGGAGCCATCCCAGAAAGCCCGGGGGGAGTCGCCGCGATCCGCCATGATGCCGAAGCCTGCGTCCTCCACCGAAGCGGGAGCGGAGCAGGAGACCAGAAATGCCGCCAGCCAGTCAGGAGAACCGCCGCCGGACACCAGAAGACGGACGGGTGGATAGATTCCTCCACAGGGCTCCCAGCATGTCGTCACTTCTCTCAGTTGGTTGAGGACCGAGTGGCAGCGTGTCTGGAGAACCGAACCCCAATTTTTTTTTTCCTCTCTCCCCTCTCTGTCTACTGTCTTTCCTCCTTTTTTCTCCATCTCCTTTTCTCTCGGCCCGTCTCATATAGGTCTCGCGGGTGCTGTGGCGCCAAATCCCCCCCCCCCCCCGGAGTATGCACAGCCACGGGGTGCCCCCGGCCTGTGAGGGGAGATGGGGGTATGTGGCGAGGGGGCGAGGCCGAGAGCCGTGGGAGCGAAACGAGGCCCGCCACAGATGAGATGCACCTGTGGCGCGCACCTGCCTTCAATCCCACGGAAGGAGCTCTGGACTATAAGAGGAGGAACGATGGCAGAGGACAGAGAGAGAGGACCGGGCCCGGACATGTTTTACTTTTGCTTTCAGTTTGACGGCAGTCTCCGTGAGGAGCTGCCGTCCTTTTGTTTTGATTTAGACGGCAGTCTCCGTGAGGAGCTGCCGTCCCCTTTTATTAATAAATATTTATTTAAAGTTCGTCGGTTCTCCGCCTCCTTCTTCCCGTAACTTCATTACACACTGTTCTGGTGTAAACTATGGCAATTTTTTTGCTGTTTGTACTTTAATTAGTTGCCAGATCATGTCATTCTAAAACAGAAAGAAAAAGAGAGCATCGCAAAGCACACCGAAAAAAAAGTAAAAATGTGAACATAGGACAACCTCCTTTTAGACCTTTATTAGAAAAAGTTTAGATTCATCTAGGAGAAATGTAAAAAATGCATTATGACTAAATATTAAGACAACTTGTTCAGGCATTTGAACGATTAAATGTGGGGGTGAGTCTATTCAACAGAGATAAAAATAATACATTTTGATCAACATGATAAAAGCAATTGATAATGTTGGAAACATCAGAGAATTGCACATAATCATTTGCATGGATGAACAAAAGCATTTGCAACTTGTTCAGAGGAATGAGAAACTGCTTTTCTGATGTGCACAAGTGACACAATGATGATCTGAAGATTGAACAGGGAGTTTTGACAATTTCAATTCTGATCTGAGAAATGCACCAACTTGACTGAGAAAAACTGTAACAAAATTAATGTTTTTTCATTAAATAAAATAACCACAATACCTGAAAAACCACTGAAATAGCGGCTTATATATGAGAGCTGCTCTTTGAAGAGAATAAGCAGCTTTAGCCTAATGCGAAAACATAGTTTGCAGTCATATCTGATAAGTATTTATTTTAGCAAAAGAAAAAAAATCTATATGTTTTGGGCAGAATTCAGTGTAAATGTAAGACATTATTTATTAAGATAGACAAAGTGTATCAACATGAATGGCAGCTGTTGTTTTTGATCTAACAGCGGCAAAACTACATGCTGGACACTGTTAGTTTGCGTCAGCAAGATTACCTACCTATCTCACTCCCTATCCTTCAGCTTCGTCCCTGATTTATCAGGGGTCGCCACAGCAGAATCAACTGCCAATTATTCCAGCATTTGTTTTACGCAGTGGATACCCTTCCAGCTGCATCCCAGTACTGGGAACACACATTCACACACACACACACACAAACACACACACACACACACA